>JAVJAQ010002949.1:515000-1042324 GCA_032362365.1 Zygogramma bicolorata
AAGAAAAAAAAGAAAAAAAAAAAAACCCACCCCCCACCCCCAAAAAAAAAGCCTCTCTCCCCTCCTTGGGCCGGGGGCTAAACCCCAACAAAAACAAACCAAAAAAAAACAAAAAAAAAACAAGCCAAGACCAAGAGAGAGAACACCTCTGGCTGCACAAAAAAACACCCCCAGCGAAGGGAGGAAAGAAAAAACCACAAGCAAAACAAAAAAGCCGCACGAAATAAACTCCACACACCCCACAGCACAACCCACAAAACCCACGCATCGCTATATAAAAAATTGTGTTCAATCGTATCGCACGCCAGCCGACCGGTCATTTTTTGCGCAGTTCGCATTCCATTAGTTTGTTCTCAGGTTTTTTCGCGTTGACATCGTTTCCAAAATAATGGAGAAAGTAAAACAATATAAACATTATCGCAATTCTTGCCTTACTGACATGAGTGTCCTTGTTACATTAGCTAATAAGGCGAAGACCGAAAAATCACGCCAAACTTTGTTCAAAGTAAGATATGCTGATATTCAGGATATTCACGATGAATTTATGAAACACCATAGCGCTTTAATCAAAACTTTGCTCAGTGGAGACTCTGGAGAAGACATCGATTCAGAAAATGTTATTCGCCAAGGGTTTCTTGATGATTATTATACCGTCAAGGCCACGTATAACGACTTATTCGAAAATGAAAATTCCGCTACTTTGAATAGCACCATGTTTACCCCTGCAACCGCTTTGAACCCTCATAGTTCCAACCCCGATACCGCAAATAGATCTCGTAAAATTTGAAGAGGATACAAACTTTCACTTCATTTTTAGATCGATTCAATTCTATGGTACATGATAATCCTTCGTTAAGTAACGTTGAGAAATTCAATTATCTTGTAATTCTTGAAAGGTCCACCGGCTGCTGTGGTCCGCATACTGAAGATCACTTCTGACAATTATATAATTGCATCCAATACTTTGATTGAAAGATATGACAATAAGAGACTCAGAGCACAAGCTCATTGGGCCGATATCGAAAATTGCCCCAAAACTACTAGAGATAACTCCGCTTCTTTCTAATTACCTTCCTAATTGAGGCCAAGGGTTACCCCGACCAATGGGATTTTGTTCTTATAATGCTAATGTTGAAAAAATTAGATCACGAAACAACTTTTCGCTTTGAATTGGAACATCGTTCACGCGAAATGCCAACTTATGTTAAATTAGTTGAATTTTTAAAACAAGAATGTTTTGTAATGGACACGTTGCCACCAAGCCCTTCGCGTACCCGTCCCTCCAGAACCGCGAATCAAAATCATTCAGTAGGTTCTCGCACCACCAGCTTTTTCGTTGCCAAAAATACTCCGCGAACCTCCGCTCATAATTGTGTCTTCTGCAATGAAGTAATTTACACGATTTGAAATCGTGCCGATTGACTCATCAGTGTAAAACGTGTAACTCGAAATTTCATCACACTCTTTTATGTTCGAAAGGGGATGGTTGGAAAACCAATTCTAACAAAACGGGAGATATTAGGTCAGAACACAAATCGAATCTCGGGAATTCGGCTGCAGATCTGGATTTGACTAGTCCAGAACCAGTACAACCGTCACAGAATTCTCTTCTTAGCGCCGCTGGAGTAGTTTCTCACAACCAAAATACTTTGTTATCGACAGCTTGGATTGATGTTTGCAATAATCGAGGAAATTATCATGCTTTTCGGTGTTTACTGGACTCGGGAAGTATGGTTTCGTTTATTACTAAAAAAGCAGTTTCCAAATTAGGTTTACGAAAGTCCGCAATGTTTATTGAAGTGAAAGGACTGGGTCATATGCATTCGAAAATTACTAACGGTTCGGTACCCCTTACCTTGAAACCTTTAGGTTCAGAATCACCGCTTATGTTTACAGACGCAATAATTTTGGATACCATTTGTGATCCTTTACCTCCGTTCAATTTGCCATTATAGCGAATGGAATCACATAAAAAATTTGCAACTTGCTGATACAACTTTCTATAAACCGGGAAACATAGATATTTTACTTGGCGCGGATATATTTTCTGAAGTGCTTTTACCAGGAACTATATCTGGAAAAGATAACGATCCTATCGCGATAAATACTGTTCTTGGTTATATTTTGATGGGAAAAATTAATATTTCCAATTCTGTTTCGACTACTTCTCTTCTTTGTCACACAAAGGAGACGGTCTCCCTAGAAAATACAATCAAGAAATTTTGGGAAGTTGAAAATATTCCGGAAACAACATTTCAAAGCCCAAAGGACACTTTATGTGGAAAAATGTTCGCCGAAACTTATAGTCGAAGTAATGATGGAAAATTCATTGTTTTTCTTCCTTTTCGTGAATGTAATTCTACTTTTCCTGGAATTCGCGATTATGCCTTATCCCGTTTCTATTCATTAGAACGCCGTTTGCTAAAGCAACCAGAATTGTATTCACAATATTCTGATTTTATGAAAGAGTACCTTCAGCTGAATCACATGGAATTGATAAATACTGTCAACATTTCTCAAAATTTGTATTATTTAATCCATCATTGCGTACTCAAGCCAGAGAGTCTCACGACAAAACTTCGAGTAGTTTTCAACGCTTCCGCCAAATTGACAAATCAAGTCTTTAAATGATTGCTTATTGTCCGGACCGAAGTTACAACAAGATATTTGTCATATTTTACTTAATTTCCGCTTGCATTTATATGTTTTATGTCTAGATATAAGCAAAATGTATCGTATGATCTGGGTTCATCCTTCGCAACAAGATTATCAAAGAATCTTCTGGAGATTTTCACCGAAAGAGGATGTGAAGGAATATCGTTTACGCACACTTACGTATGGCCTTACATCATCTCTTTTCTTAGCTCTGAAATGTTTACTTCAATTATGTGAACACAATGGAAAAAATTATCCGCTCGCTACTAGAATAATCCGCAACTTTTCATACATTGATGATTTTGTTTTTGGCACCGCAACTCTGAACGAAGCCGTTGAAACGCGAAATCAACTTATTTCACTTATGCGCAAGGGTGGTTTCGAATTGAGAAAGTGGTCAGGCAATGAACCTTCTCTTTTAGCAGACCTACCACCCTCTTTTTTGTCCCACCAACCTCTTGATTTCCAATCAGATTCAAATGAACCGTCTTTGAAAGTATTAGGTTTACAGTGGAATCCTTCTCGAGATAGTTTTTGTTTCAATGTAAATCCGCGTGAAACCCAAAAATGTTCGAAACGAATAATGCTATCCGAACTCGCAAGAGTCTATGACCCTTTAGGATTTATTTCTCCCGTCACGTTTTTTACTAAACATCTGATTCAACGACTTTGGGTGTCAGGAATTGGTTGGGATGATTTTCCTTCGAATGAAATAGTTATTCTGTGGCAACAATACAAGGTTGAACTTCACTTATTATCGCAACTTGACATTCCTCGTTTAACGCTTGTAGCTCATTCAAATAAATCTGAACTTCATGGCTTTTGTGATGCAAGTGAAAGAGGTTATGCATGTGTTTTATATATACGTAGTTTTCATGAAATATCAAAAGAAATTTCTGTCAAGTTTTTATGTTCAAAATCTAAAGTAGCCTCTCAGTCTGAAAAGTTGACTATTGCTAGATTGGAATTGTGCGCCATGGTACTATTAACTAAACTAATTATTTTTGTCTTGAACAGCGTGAGTGAAACAGTCACATTTGAGAATATTTATGCATGGTCCGACTCACAGATCGCGCTTCATTGGGTAAAAGGTTCTCCGCATAGGTGGGAAACTTTTGTTGCCAACCGAGTATCATTCATTCAAAATAAAATGCCGCATACCTCTTGGCATTACATCGCTGGTAATCAAAATCCAGCCGATATTGCCTCGCGTGGCGTATGCCCCTCAGCATTTCTCTCGTGTGAATCGTGGTTTAATGGGCCTTCCATTCTTCATGAATACGAGTTGCACATGAAGTCAATTCCTGATGAATTGAATTTTCCGATTGAGGAAGAAACGAAACTCACTTTTTCATCCAACATTCTTGCAAAAAATTGTATAAAAAGTCTACTCAATCATCATTCTTGTTTTACTACTCTACAGAGGATAGTAGCTTATGTTTTGCGTTTCCTTCATAATTCAAGAAACCCGCGTGATGAACGAACCGGTGTGCTATCTATTTACGACTCTAATTGCGCTTTAATTGTACTAGTGAAATTCACTCAGCAAGTGTACTTCGCACAAGAATTAGAACGAAAAAGTTTTTCAAGGCCGTTACGAAAACTTGGTGTTTTTATAGATGATCAAGGAGTTCTTCGAGTTGGTGGTCGCTTAAACCACGCTAATCTCAACTACAATACTAAACATCCGATTCTACTTCCTCGTCAAAGTCGCTTAACGACATTGATTGTCGAATTTTATCACCAAAAACATTTTCATAGTGGGTTTCGCACAACCCACTTTCTAATTTCACAAACTTTTTGGATTCTCTCTCCGAAAAGAACTATAAATTCGGTAAATGTTTGACCTGTTGGAAGCAAAATCCCAAACAGTTTCAGCCGCCGATGGCCTCATTACCTATATCGCGGATTTCTCAAGTAAAGCCCTTCTCCCATTCTGGGGTAGATTTTGGAGGACCGTTCCTGGTAACTCCTAGTCGTCACCGAGGTGTAAAAACCAAGAAATCTTACTTATGCTTATCTGTCTGATTTACTACCAAAGCCGTTCATCTCGAACTTGCCAGTGACTTATCCACTGAAACGTTTTTGGCAGCATTACAACGATTTATGGCGCGTCGCGGTCGCATTTCTCATTTATATTGCGATAATGCAACCAATTTTGTAGGTGCAAGTCGAGAACTAAAATTAATGCAGAACGCAGCAGAGAAGGAACTTATAACTTTTAAATTTTCCCCTCCTGCAGGTCCGCATTTTAACGGCCTAGCTGAAGCGGGAATTAAATCCGTCAAACGTCATTTGACGAAAGTAATTGGTAGTCAAATTCTCACTTTTGAGGAATTTTCCACAGTGTTAGCTTTGATAGAATCTTTATTAAACTCACGACCACTCACACCCCTATCATCCGATATTGAAGATATCAATGCTTTAACGCCTGGACATTTTCTTACGACTGAACCGCTCACCACTTTTCCTTCTCCGGACTTTACGTCTGTCCCTATGAATAGATTATCACGCTGGCAATTATTGCAACAAGTTCACCAAGACTTTTGGAAACGGTGGCATCGAGAATACCTGCAAACACTGCAGCAGCGTGGTAAATGGCACGATTGAAATATTTCCCCCGAAATTGGCGCACTCATTCTTGTTGTAGATAATATTTTACCACCGTCTAAGTGGATTCTGGCTCGTATACTATCGTTGCACCCTGGGAGTGACGGTATATCCCGTGTAGCCACGATTAAAACTTCTGGAGAGCTGAAAAGACCTCTCGTGAAGTTATGTCCTTTACCGATTTAGAATATTATGGCATCTTATATGTGTCTATATTTGTATATATGTATCTATATATCATTGCGTTTCAGTTTCTGTATGTTCGTTATGAATTTTGAGCTAGAAATTATTTTTTTTCTTAATTTTGTTTGAATTTTTTTTTCGGTAATATAGAATTTATATTCTTAAAAATGCCTTATGCATTTTCCTGGGGCAGAATGTTGCAGCAATACAATTCATTATATTTGAATGAGCATTTACTTTCCACGCACCTGGTATAAACAGCATGATATTTCTAATTTTCACTGGCCCTCGCTCACGGCCACTATCCGAGAAAAAAAAACCTACGATGATACTATTGTTGATTGAACGCTAGAGTTGAAGAACGTGGGTGAATACGATCGTCGAATAATCCTCGACACGCGACGCTTTCATTATATATTTTCCGCCAAGTACATTTTCCGCCTATAATTATTTACTTTTCTATTTGCTTTAATTTTGTGTGTGGTGCCCGGATATTCTCCGGTGTTGTTGTTGTTTGCTGAACGAAGAATCCCTGGACTCTTTTACGGGACTTTCCAGTACGTGCTGGAAGATAGAAGCTGATGAAAGGGCCCTTTCGAACCTGAGTTGCTGGGACTACACCGGTAAGATTTCTCATGCTGTCGAAAGTTCCCCTTTAATTATTCGCAAAATATATTCTTGTAAGAATTATGAAGTGCTGTCCATTTTTTTCTCTTCAAAGCTAATAAAGCTTAGAGTATTATGGATTTACTTGGGGGTTATCCCATGAATCACCTCCTCTAACAGGTCTTCCCGAAAATAGAGTACTAGGAGGGTACAAACCTGCGGGGAGAAAAGGAGTGGGTGGACGTTCGATTCAAACTCGTGAATATTGTAGAGGATTGTATAATTTCTATCACCTATACTAGACCACTTCCACCTAGGTTATGTTTTTCGTATAGTGAGGAAGTTACTACTAAATAAGGCACTTGAAGTAAGTAATAGTACAGCCAATAATTATAAATAATAGTTAATCTGTTTGATGTGATTCAGTAAGATTTCCCTTCTAGGTATCGATACCAAAAAGTGCACAAGTACGTATATCAAAAATAGGCATAAATAAATCAAAAAGAATGGTTTGCTTGGAATGGATGATATAATTCATTTATGGACGATAAGGCTCACTTGATTTGGTGTCTTTCCCAACCAGACCAGTGTAGGATGTGCTTCTACTCCAAGAGTCTGTCCGATTACTCGTGTACAGCTCAAGTGTGAGGTTGGTATAAGCCTTCTCGATTACCTCGAATGGTATAAACCAGCTCACCGTAGGAAGGGTGTCCTGGGTGTGGTGATTCCCACTAATACGTAGAGCTGCCCTCTCAATAGCGACTGGAGACTACCATCGGCCAGGTAATCAGATCACATTAACCGTAGTGAGTAAAGCGATGAAGAAAAAGATACCCTAAAATAATATGAACCTTTTATAACTCTTATTTTCGTTGAACCAAGTTGGTTGAAATACTAATCAGAGTTAACGAAACCTACCTCGAGGCTGGGTGGCCTCAAGTGGCAACTACTACGAGTTGAGTTTTGAAGTACTCTTGTAACTTGGGAACAATCTGCTTATTATAGTCAATGGACCCTCCTTCGACTGAATTTGCCCAAATATTACCAGAGATTTACAGAAAAATCCGCAAAAGAGCGTTACACGTTATTACTCCTTCTAGGAAAAACGCAAAAAGAACTTCAATCTCTACCTTTTTTTTTCAAACTTCAACAAAAAACCGCTTGAGTTTGATTTCTGGCTACTAATTTATTTCCTCTTTCAGGTTTGCAACTTGCAACCCTGAAGGATATTTCATCGGTAGTTCAAATGAACCCTGAATTGAAAAGTTATAAGTGAGGTTATGTGAGTATGTTATGATTCCTGATTTGATAAATCCAATAGGGGCAAATCTTCCCCCCTGGTGATGAACTCTTAGGACAACTACTCAGCTGGATTTATTTTTGGTGAGTATTACTACGAGATGGATATAAAGCTCATACCTGATTTGTTTTTCTTTGCGTTCTAGGAATGGTCTATTATCAATATTAATAATTGCTGATACAAGAAATAATAAAGTTACTCAAAGGGTTGAAACAAACTGTATCCTTTTTTTACTGTTTTATTGCTCATTTCATCCACAACTTCAGTGAGAGCCAAATATTCCGTAACAAGAGCTGCAACAGATCTGTTAATGTGCGCTCATTCTGCTCACGATGTGCTCGTTGTTACTCGACACTACGAAATGTGAACTCCTAGGCATGCCATATGGAGCGTTGAAACAGAAATTTTGATAATTCTCATCTCTGTAGGTAGAAGTTCTCAGCATTGAAACGTTTTTGCCATTTTGCGTTCTGGAAAAAGGTGTGAGGCTTCCCTTTTGCCGGCGTGACTTCAAAGGGGCGAGCCATAAGTACTGACTTCCCAGTGAGTTGTTCTATGAGATTATGCTCATATATATGGTTATTTAGATTTTGATTTGGGTGCTAATTTGGCTTCTGTTGAGCACATGATTCCCTTATGAAGCCGAGAGGTGTATAAATCTAGTATTTAAATGTTGTACGCTTTCTTTGCCATTTTGACTTTTTTTGTATGTCGAAATTAGTTGTAACTGAACCTGTTCTACAGGGTTTTTCCATTGGAGCTTGATGATCTCTCTACCGCTATATTATCTTCTTGGTGATGAGAGAAAATAATCTATTCGTGGATTTCCCTTTTCGGGTCTATTGTCGAGAAGTCTGACACATGCTATGAGGAAGTGTTCAGCAGCTCTATTTTGTAACTGAAGCAGTATTTCCGAACCGTAGCAGTATTCCGAGACCGTAGTATAAGTAATATAAGTCGACCAAAACGTTCAGAATGCGTGTTTTGTTGTAAAGCAGATTTTATCTCACTGACAGCAGCAGGTACGTTCCGCTCTAGAGTCATTCTCCATCTAGAAGTACATCTCTATATTATTCTCCATTTGACATATCCACTCTGAAAGTTCATAACCACCACAAATGAAACGTCTAAGGTCCATCTGATTCCGGAGATATTTTTATAATAGGGATAATTTTCTATCATTTTCATTCACTGGTAATGTAATATCACAAAAAATATCAGTTCAAATTTGTACTGGATACCGTTTCAGATTTTGAATATAATACTTATTTATATTCCGATCCATCTCTATGAATTCAAACCACTGAAGTAAGAAACTATTATTAGGGATACTGACTTTCATTTCATTAAGCTCTGTCATTTTCAATACATCCATATTCTAGATTTCATAGAATGAATTTCTAGTGGCGCTCAACATTTTTTTATTCAGCTATTAATCGATACTTATAGACCAGGAGGCAGCGACATTTTTGACGAGTCATTTCGCAAAGGCTGATTTTTTTTCCAGGCATTTATTTGGTTTGTGTAGTAAGTGAATGGACCACCAGCTCGCGCACTACTGGAGGGTGTGGCTGCAGCAACCCCCCAATCACGTTGAATATCAGTACGAAAAAACTGATATCGCCAAAGCTGAAACTTTTACTAAAGTAAAATTGTATTAAAGGGAAATGAGAAATCGCAACCAGCTTAATTTACAATGGGGGAATGTAGTCCAGCTTTGCATATAAACAAAAGCAAAATACACCTTTTGTAAACTGATACCGCAAAACTTAAAACTTGTTACACTAATAGTTCAAACATATAGTTACACAAAAAAAATACTCAGCTTCATTGTTAGCGGGGGAAGAGTACCCAGCTGACGAGGTAAAGGTGCTGTGCGTCTGCGGCCATGGCCGCCCTGGCGCATGGCGTACGCAACGATGCTAAAAATGAAGCTCAGTATTTTTTTGTGTAACTATATGTTTAAACTATTAGTGTAACAAGTTTCAAGTATTGGGGTATAAGCTAACTATATATTTTGAATCTAACACAGTGCGTTCAAGAAAAAACAAAGATATTTTATCTTTTGACTATTTTAATATTTTTTTTATTATTTTTACAATGGCATGTATATGTTATTTTTCATTATTACAACTCCTCTGAATCAAGATCCGACTCATCGAATTCATAGTCACTTTCGTGATCGCTGCAGTCAGTGTCTAACATTGGCAATTCTTCTTCACCATCTGTGAACATATATATCAATATATTGTTAATAATAGTATATTATAAATATACAAAATAATTTAAAACAAAGCTTGTATTCGTAATAATGAATGAATTTTAACCTGTAGTGCTTTTTTCTTCATCATCAGTCGTTACATCTCCAATGTTAGAGGGTACTTGCTCTCTCTCGAACCATTTAAAAACAAATTTGTCGTTGTTTTCTTCCCAACCGAAATTAGTAGGATGCAACGTTGTTAGAACCTTAAGATGAGCATGTGTCCAAATATTTGCAATATATGTTGTTCGTAACAACTGCTGTTGTAATTCAATTTGGCAAGGCGGTAGAGCTGATCCATCAATGTTATTTTTGGGTAAGGCAAAAATGTCATCGTTCCTTAAAATATTGTAAGTTTTCATGAAAGTTGCGACTCGTGCTTCATTAACTTTGCAAATTTTTTTAAAACCATACATTCTGCAGACATATTCTTCTATTATATTAAATGTCCTCTGTAGCTGTTCATCGGGTATGTTGCTTAGTTTTATGAAACTGTCAATGTAAATTTCTGAACCCTGTAAAAGTTTGTATGGACGATTTTTTCCTTTCTTGAAAAATGATGGGTTGTAGTCACAACCTGTGAAGGCGTGATAAGCTGGCAAAGCTAAACACAATTTAGGACCTAACGTTTCATATAATTGGCTAATAATAATAAAACGCTAGTTATTGCCGACTCCGACTTCCATTGAAACTTCAACGTTATCGTTACTGCTATACATCGACCTATACGCATCTAACTTCTCTAAAGGACCCTCGACAATCATCCGATCGACCAAACTCAGCAGGGAATGAACGATGAAGGATCTTCTGACAAATGGGTCCCTTGACAAATTGAATCCATCTCTCACTCCGCGGGCCCGGCACCAACGAACCCTCCACCTTACCTCGTCAGCTGGGCACTTTTCCCCCGCTAAAAATGAAGCTGATATTTTTTTGTAACATATGTTTGAAATATTAGAGTAACAAGTTTTGAGTGTTGCGGTATCAGTTACAAAGGGTTATTTTCTTTTGTTAATGCAAAGCTGGACTACATTCCCCCATTGTGAATAAGCTGGGCACATTTCCACAATACAATTTTACTTGGGTAAAAGTTTCAGCTTTGGCGATATCAGTTTTTTCGTACTGATATTCAACGTGATTGGGGGGTTTCTGCAGCCACACCCCCCAGTAGTGCGCGAGCTGGTGGTCCATTCACTTACCACCCTAACCAAATAAATGCCTGGAAAAAAATTCAGCTTTTGCGGTTTTGGTCTTCAAGAAGGCCCGCTGCCTCCCGGTCTATTATTTCATGACTTGAACCCATGCCCAATGCCGCCAGACGAAGAGTTGCCGTTTGCTGTGTGTATATAAAGTTAATTATGCTTCGACGGCCACGTCCTCAATATCACCCTGTAGTTCCGTTCTCGGTGCTCATTCCTGTGCATATTGTGAAAAGCGTTGAAGGAAAACCAATACAATTCATCACCTATCTTTCTCCGTTGGCCCGTATTATTCATTATCGTTCTTACGCTCTGAAAGTGTGTATCGTGACTACAACAATGCCAAGAATGAACAAAAGGAAATCCAAAAAGGTCTGGAGAGGATGAAAATGGAGTTGAGGAAATTGTAGAAAATGTTTGATGTATCCAGTGGAAATTTTTCACATTTGTGGGAGCCGATGTTGTCCTCCAACTGGGATTAATACTGAGTTTCGAGAGGCATGCAACAATTTGCATAGAATCCACAATATAATGAGTAATTTCATTATTTTTCTTCGACACTCACCAAAGATAATACTTTGAATCAATAATTCTCAGGCTGGGGCTGATACTCAGTTCTTAGAATCATAATGAGTAATATCATTATGTCACATTGAATCCTTTTGTGGATGAGTCAGACAGACCTACACAGACCAGGACGTCCACATTTGGTTTCTTCAAATCAATTTTTCATTGGGAATGTAGTGATGACTCATCGGACAACTCAAGTTCAACAAGTTCAGGGAATTCGAAATTTTACACTGTGCCCAGGGTCGTGCAACGTATACCCGAGACTGACGTGTGGAAGACGCTGTGGACATTCAACAAAAAAATCAACCGGATGTGATTTCTACTCTTCTTGGTGACAATTCGTCTACAGAAGCACTGCCAGGTCCGGATATTGTAGATGATTTGGCAAAACGATGGACGATGTGTCTCAAGTTCGAATTTCCCCTGATATTCCCACTCCTAAGGTCCGCCAATCAAATCGTATTTGAAGGATGTGCACGCTTGTCAAAGTTTGTTATTAAGTGTCAATGTCATGTGTTTCGTGAACTTTTTCGGTAAAAAATGTCACGGTGTGTTGTGAAGCGATGCAGATACTACTTCAGTTCAAATTATAAGAAGGATATGAAATCTAATCATCTATTCCAGTAAGTCTGTTATGAGTGCGGAATGATTTTGATGGGAGTGGCCAGGACACCAGGACCGTAGTTGTTTCACAGTCGAAGTTGACAATAATTTGTTTTCTTCCATACTCCGATGAATGAGACCAACGGGATAAATCGCGATGGTAATTCCATATTGTTCGAATATTGTGTTTTGATTTCCACAAGCCATCTCAAATATTGCGATAGATGTGCCTCGTTGGTGTATCCCTCTGACGATGTGATCACCATTTGCACAACTGTAGGAAAGATCATGCAAAATTATTTGAATGAAAATAATCCTGCATGCAATGTGAAATTCCTTAATATACAAGTATTGAATATGTTGCTGAGTCGTGATTTAGTTAAATCACTTCGTAACATTTCAGGGAACAAATGTTTTCGTCTTCCCATTTCAGTAATTTGATAAAACTTATATATCTTCAATATATATAAATACTAGAGTACACCACCACAATAAGCATTCTTTTGATAAATCTGAAAGGGTTAGATCGGTGTTTAATAAACTTGTCTTATTCAAAGGTCAATAGCTTTGGAGTTTCAAGGGTCACCATGAATTATGAAATGAACTATATAATCCAATTTTGTGTATATTCTTTACTTTCATTCGTAATATTTTTGAATTTGCTGGCAGTAGCATACTAGAGAATTATAACATATAATTATACAATGCCTAGAAAAATTGCCTTAGAATCTTCAGTAGATTCGAAAATGAATTTGCAACCTGAGGTGAGTTTTATTTGACTTATATGGAATCCTATTCATTATGAAATTGCACGCCCCTGGTCGTGGGTATAGAACTATTCATTGTGAAAGTGTATGTTCCTGGTTATGGTTATATGGACTATTCAAAGTATATGAAATTTGGGAAAACCATCTTCATTTCAATTCAAATACGACTTTGGGCAAAATAACTGATATTTTTCCTGAATACTTCTCTGTACCGCTCCCCACTCCTAGGCTTCAACTCTGAATATTTGGCAGGCTCAGCGCACATTGATTTGTATATTCATGTTCCATCTCCTGTTTTCTTTAATCTATGGGAATATCAAAGGTGCTGTTTCAGTATGAGAACTTAGACCAGGGTCTAATAACGAGTACGGTAGATGCAGGAAGAATTTTTACCGATATGCAGCATACCATATCTACACACCGAAAGTACAATTTGACTCCACATTTCAATCAAAGTGTGCAAAAAATTGCATCACAACAAGGGCTTTACGACTTTTCATTTGAATACGATTTTGCAGACAAGTGTGAGTTTGCACAGTCAATGGAGTAAACAGCAAAGGAACTTCCTCGAGCTCCCTAGAAACGTACTACGAACCATTCAAACTATCAACGTCCTCCATCAAAATCACGAATGGAACCGGAAGGAAAAAAGAGAGGGGAAGTTCGACGGGAGAGGCACGAAACAACGAAGGCCGAAAGAAGATACAAGGGGAATGACAGCAACTGGAACAGACGTCACTAGAGGTAGGTTACGCAGGACAAATAGCATTATTTTATGAGAATTGGAAACGCATTACTCATGATGAAGTTATCCTCAGTTGGGTACAAGGGTATAAAATCTCTTTTGTTTCCAAAACCAAACAAATCATACCTCCCTTCCGCTGATTTGTCTCGAAGTATTTCTGATCTTTCAAGAATGGGAGCTATTCAGCGTAGCATCCACATTTCGAAAGAAATTTTATCTTCATATTTTTATGGCAAAAACCCAATGGTAAACATCGGTTCATTCTGATTTTGAAAGAACTGAAAGAAAATTTGAATGGTCCCCATTTCAAATCAGAAGATTATAGAACAGCAGAAAATATGATTACAGAAAACTGTTACATGGCAAAAATAGATTTGCAAAATGCTTATTTTCTTGTACCTGTTCAAACCAATTATCTTAAATTTTAGAAATTCACCTACGATGATGAGCTTCATGAATTCACAGTGTTGCCAATAGGCCTGGCTACAGCCCCATATGTATTTACGAAAATTTTCAAGCCAATCATAAACTATATGCGATGCCAAGGATACCAATCGGTGTTCTATTTGGATGACTGGTGTTTATTAGGTAAAAACCGAGAACAAACGTTGTTGAATATTGATAGCTCGATCAAACTTCAAAAGTCTTTAGGGTTCATTGTGAATTATGATGAAAGTATTTTGGTACCTTCGCAAGAAATCGAATTTCAAGGTTTCTTATTCAACAGCAAGAGAATGCACATCGCAGTTCCATCTAATAAATCCAAAATCATTAGAGGATCAATGAAGTTCTTGAAATAAAAAAGATTTGTGAAAAATTCGTTTTCTTGCAAAAATCATTGGTATCGGTCTATCCAGCTGTACCAAATGGATGTGTCCACATGAAAGAATTGGAAAGAGTTGAATATTTGGCACAGCACTAGACAAGCTTCTGCTTCTGCGGCTGCTAGAAAAGGACTCACCATCGAGAAAATACGACAAGCGGCTGGATGGACTGAGAAGTCCAATATATTCAACATATTTTTTAATTTGCCTCTAGTGGATTATTCGGAATTTGCAAATTCCATTATGAAATAGTTGATATTTCGTTCTATTCGACTATTAGAAAGATTATATTTACAATGATGATTGTATTTGGTGATAAGAAATTAAAACTTAGGAATTCAAATTTGATTTTTAATTCGATCACCATGAAAAAATATATGACTTCTGGATCGCTAGACTCTGGACATCTACAGGGTGATATTGAGGACGTGGCCGTCGAAGTATAATTTGAGATTAAACGACTCACCTGAAGGAAGTTCAATCCTCAAATATACGAGATGGCCACGACCGAATATATCACCCCCGCCCTTCCTCGAAAACCCCATACAGGGCGAACCAAAAGTAATATGACTCAAAAGATAATGAATAATGCGGGACGACGGCGAAAGATAGGTGATGAATTGAATTGGTTTTCCTTCAACGCTTTTCACAATACGCACAGGAATGAGCACCGAGAACGGAACTACACGGCCATCTCGTATGATTGAGGATTGAACTTCCTTCAGGTAAGTCGTTCAATCTCAAATTTTATGCCACACACTAAGGATCTAAAGCCACATCCTGTTTCGGAAAAACCTTGGAATATAGATTGAAATGGTTTGGTTTGGTTTGGTCCAACGAAAACTCAACACTTCGATCTTCCGGCTTCAAAATGATAATTTGGAAAATCATTCGGACCCCTCAATTTTTGATTCGAGGGGATACAACTTTTCCGCTCTTGTCTTTTTTGTAAATTCAACCTCCTAACGGGGATGAGCACAACCCCTCAATTTCGAAAAGGGATGAGGGGTGAAGCGATTCCCCATTTTGAAGATCTTATCAAGTACTATCTGATCCTGAAATTTCGCTTCACAAGTTCCAGTGATAACGAAATGACAGGTAAAATAGTGGAATTACGTACATTTGTAATTAGTTTATTGAATGCCCGAAATGGGCACCATTCACTTCCATGCAGAAGTATAAGTTTCGTTCTAAACGTTCACGTACATTACTAAAGATTTCTGGTGTAATTTGACAGCATTCATTCATGATCAGATGTTGCAAATCATTCATTGACTCAAGCTGGCTAGCGTAGATCTTGGATTCCAGGTGACCCCATAAAAAAAGTCCATGGGAGCCAGATCAGGTGATCTGAGCGGCCACTCAATATGTTTTCTTCTTTCAATCCAGGCGTGAAGAAAGTTGTCATCCAAGAACTGACGTACAGGTTGAACCAAATGAGGTGGTGCGCCATCATATTGGAACATGATCGTTTGACAGTCTACGTCCGAAAAATAGATATCGATTATGCAGTTTTTACTACCGTTGATCATTTTATTGACCACTTCACACAACTGAAGTCGACCATCGAGATCATACTCATTTAATCGTATCTTTTAAGGACGGAACTTATGTTGTTTGAAGATTCTCATGATTGTTGTGCGTGAAAAAACTGACACAGGATAATTTACTAGTACTAAAGGTCGGACCCATTGCTACATGAACTAAGACAGCCACTTCCCTTCCTCCGTCTCTTTCATGCACCCTCTTTTTGTTTCCGACTGAACCACTAGCGCCAAATTTGGCAAACAGTTGCACAACGTACGTACCGGATAAATTTTTTCCAGGGTTTCGTTCGTTAAATAAAGTCGCTGCTTCTCGCGCAGAGTCGTTATTTCTGAAATATGATTTTTTCATTTCCACCCTTTCTTCCACGGAATACGCGATTTTGATGCTACTTCAAATTTACAATAGCTTTGACACACTTTTAACGTTCTTAACATTCACGATAGACTAATGTAAATCAAAAACGTAGTCCGTCTTCTTTTTAGGACGAAAAAGTAACAACATAAATAAAAGATACCTTTTGGAAGGCGTCGGATAAAAATTATATTCTCGAGATAAATTCCACATTACCTCTTTCACTATTTCAGCTGTTATTTCATTATCAATGGATATTTCGAGGCGAAATTTCAGTTTCCGGCAGTACTCGATCCTCATTATATGTTATTCATATTGTTTTGATTGAACATATGCTCCGATCTGATATCGACCTTGGTCGATATTTAAGAATTAGAAGCTAGACAATCAACCTTTTATGGATGCTGTTGGGTTGTCTTTGCTGGGTCTACCAATTCTCGTTGGTGCTGTCTTCAATGGCGTACCGATTATCTGTGGTTGTTTTGACAATCACAATTGCTGCACCAATTTTTTTGAGATAACATCGCAGTGTTAATGAACGGATGAACCGTGTGGTTTTTGTCTGATATATTTGAAAGTTTTTCCAACACCCACTCAACATTGAGTAATGAGAGACTTTTCCCCGTGTCGACGACTATTGAGAAGATCTGGTTCAAGCTGAAACATAGTTGACACCTGTCCATGTTATGACAAGTGGGATTAATTTGGGAAAAAGTTCTCCATGCGGATAGCAGTGTGCCGGTGGCATATTTTTAGTGGAATTTGTATATTTCATTCACTCAAATCAAGGATTGCACATACAGATAATCTATTTCTATGGGTCTATGATTTCATACGTTGTGGAACAGTTAGTCCGTTTCAACGGTTTTCGATGCTATTGTGTACAGTCACTCTGAAGAAACGATGCCTGAGGTTCCCTGAATTTTGTAGGTTGGACTTTTTCTACCTAGAATTTAATTTCATCCCCTGAGTTTTATGCTGTTGGAAATTTCACTGAACTGGTATATCCACCAGAAACGATATCCAATACTACTGATCAACAAGTTTTGAACTTCATGAGAGAACCTGATAGAGTCGAAGACGAAGTTACGAATATTAGAACTTCCTGAACCAGGACTATTCACTGGAAGCTGTATCTTGCCCTGTTGAACAACTGTTCTCAATCTGGATGGAATTACTTGGGTGAGCAGAACCGATAAACAGAGTCTCAAGGATAAAGGTCAACCAGTACCTCGAAAGAAGCGTAGCGAAAAGAGCATTCACCACCACAGGATCTACTACTCAACCCACCTCTGGTCAGATAAGCTATCATATGTCATGTCTTTCTTCATCTATTCATCTATCTATCTATCTATCTATCTATCTGAATTTACATTCTACTCGGGTATACCTCATCTGTGAATAAACATTTGATAGAATCTATTGAGTCATACCTGCCACAGAGAGTGTTTCATCTAGGTTGGTTATTGTACAAGTGAGTAGGTTTTGTTCCTCCCAGAGATATGATGACCACGATCTTGGGTTCGTTACTCATAAGAGTAGACGGAGTCTCTATCTATCGATTTAAAATTCACTTGTTATACGATCTGGAGATCATTTGAAGTCTGACTGTGGTTTTATTGCAAGCATCCGGTAAATGATCCTGTACAACAACTCAATTCTAGTAGTACCATTGAAAAAAGCGATGTTGTGTTCACTTTTGACTCTGAAGTCGGTGACATTTCCAGAAATTGGTTTGACAAAATCGAACAAGTCGCAACAATTCATCACTACATACATACAAAATCATATTTTATGCAATCGAAGTTTAATTTCAATACTTCATTTTCAACATGTATTCACTCAATCACAGAGAAAATATAATAAATGTACATGCTGAGTATTTATGAAAGTTTCTGAAATAATTGCTAGGCTATCATTATGTATATCACATATGTGAGACATATTGAAAAGATGACACATGGAATATATTGGAGACTTTTGTAAGATATTAGTTGTAGTAAATGTATTACAAAATGTAACAGCTTGTCTATATTGTCTACGAGGGACCAGAAATTGTATTTTGTAAAGCAGATAGCCACAATCGATTTCACTATCGAGAAGTTTATACAGGAATGGTAATGCCATGCATTGTGTTCTCTCAACCAAAGATTGCAAGTTGGGAGAGTTAAGCAGATTTCCGTGATCATAACCGCTTGAAGGATAGTTGCCATTCCATTTGAAAAATATAAGTTTGCAAAATTTCCTATGAACTTTTTCTAATCTTTGGATGGAGTTTGGATTAACTTGTGACCAAGTAATTGCTGCATACTCAAGTTTGGTTCTTATAAAGGTCATATACAATAATCTCATTGTATTTATACATTTCCCCAGTTTCTGGGGAAATAACCCAACAGTCTGAGCGCAGATGATGAAATGTTACATAAGTGATTGTCAAATTTTGATTCTGTGTCAAAGGTCACTCCTAAATCCTTCTAAGTTATATACCTATCGAGAGAAACATTATCAATTGCATAGTCGTTAATATTAGACGTACGTTTTCTATGATATGAAACTATTTTACATTTTTCTAAGTTGAGATTGAGATAATTATTATTGCATCAGTTATTAACTTGGATAGAAGAGTTCTGGAGAGTTATACAATCTGTTAGATTTTCTATATTCAAAAATATTTTCGAATCATCAGCAAATAACAATTGCGGTGACGTTATTTTACTGGAAATGTCATCAATAAACAAGAGAAAAAGTATGCTATGTAAAAGGATGTTGAAATTTAATCAAAAGATTTGGTGCCAGCATATTCAACAAACTGAATGCGATTGGTCAGATACGATTTCAGGAGTATAATCAGCTTTTCAGAAAATCCGAAAATATATTACTTCTGTAAGAGAAGAGAATGATCAGTTCTAGCGAAAGCTTTAGTAATGTCCGTATATATAACGTCAACCTGACCTACAGAATTAAGGCTGTTAGATATGTAGTCGGTTATTCAGGCTAAGTTGGTAGTTGTTGATTTTTTAGAGATGAATCCATGCTGATAGGTGGATAATGATGATTCAATACTAAAATAAATACGATTGTAGATGATTTCAAATATTCTACCAAAGTTACACGAAATTGCTATAAGTCTATAATTGTTTATAGATGAACGGTCTCCTGATTTACGAATGGGAAAAAAATTTGGCAGTTATCCATGGTTCTGAATAAGTACCAGTAGAAAATATCAGATTGAATATATGAAGAAGAGGTTCGACTAATACGGAAATACCGTCTTCGACAAGAAAGCTTGGAACTTGATCTACACCAGCTATTTCTTTAATATTTTAGATGGTGCTATTAAGTCAGTGATTGTCCCCATTGTTATATTGAAGTGTTCGGGAGGCTCTATAATTGTTTGATGAGTGTTAGACTTCAGGTGGACACTGGTCCACTGGTGTTTTTTAGGTTAATTATTGAGAGTTAGTATGCAAGTACTAAAAATCGATTGACTGGAAAGCTCCATTAACATCGGTATGTTGGGTGATAAATAAAGACTCTTTGTGAAAAATTCGAATTTCTATCGAAAAAAATCGAAAAAAATCCAATTGCTGAGTTTACCATATTGGGTGATTTTAATGTACAGAATTCATCATGGCATGAATTCTCGAATAGGAGAGGTGAGAGAGGACGACATGGAGAGCCTTTTACCATTACTAATGGTGTGGAAAAACTGAAAGATCAACCCACTCGTATTCTTGATACGAATAATCAATTTGCCAATACAATGGACCTGTTTCAGACTACTCATCCTGATATTTATCAGGTCAAAATTCACCCCCTTGAGTAATTCTGATCATACTTTAATTTCAACAACTTATCTGTATTTGGCCAATAAATGGTAAGTTACCCGCACATCGTGTCTGGCATTACAAGTCAGCAGACTGGGACGGTCTTCGAATGTATTGCTTTGATTTTCTTCGGAGAAGGGTCTGTTTTTCATTTCTTGATCTCACTTTATGTACCCAAGAAATCCCTGATACCATCATTCTGGGAATGGAATCATTAATTCCAAGTATTACAAAGACACCACAGTCTGAGAAACCATGGTTCAATGAAAGCTGCTCTAAGGCTGTCACATCCAAATAAGCGGCATTCAATCGCTGGCGCTGAAAACCCAGTTAAGAAACGAGATCTGAGTATGTTAACGCGAGAAATAGGTGTTGTTCAACAATTGAAGCTGCTAAAGAAGCACATATTCATTGAATTCGTTCAAAAATTGTTTAATGTCTGAAACTGCTGAAGAAGCACATAATCATAGAACTCGTTCAAATATTGTTTAATGTCCAAACGTTTCTCGTTCTATGATATTTAGAAATTTGGGTGTTTTTGTTGAGAGAATGAAGTTTGAAACTAAATTTTTGGCTATTTCTATCTCCGAATTACAAAAATTGTATACACGTTCCTATCAACAGAGAGTTAATTCTTCCCTAGAAGTTTTGATTCCTTTTTTTTTCACACGGGGTTGAAAAGAACCAAAATATAATTCCCAAAGGTTCTCGTTCGTTCTGGTCATTTGCTGAAGAAGTCGCCAGAAATTCAATTTTTAGTTCATATTTCCCATCAACCAAAGAGGATGAATCACAAGCCCAACAAAAAGCAAATATATTTGCAAATATGTTTGCTAGAAATTCTACTCTAGGTTCCTCGGGAAATTATCCCCCGAATATCACGCCTGTCGAAAATCATATCCCTGAGAAAGTTTTTCACAAACAAAATATAAGAAATATTATAATGGACCTGAAAACGAATAAGACTTACGGATCTTATGGAACCCCAGCAATTGTTCTTCAGTGTGTGCCTCGAATTGACACCAGTGAAATACTAAAACTTTCGTATAACTTTGGGTTCATTCCTAAGTTCTGGAGAACAGCAAGAGTTCAGCCAGTTCCTAAATGAGGCAAGATAACTTTACCTAGTAATTATAGACCAATTGCATTGCATTCTATCATTTCTGAAGTTATGGAAAAGCAATCAATATGAAGCTTTTCAAACACCTAGGAAACAGGAAAAATTAATGATCGTCAATACGGAATTCGCCATCAAAGATCAACCAGTTACTTATTGGCTTATGATCCTCATATTAGGCAGCATTCGATCGAGAAATTCGGAGAAATGATAGCTGTTGCACTCGATATTCCAAAAGGGTATAATTGAGCTTGACATCGGGGTCTCCTTTCTCCTTGCCGTCCTACGGTTTTCCTCCCCAGTTGGGTGCTTTGTTGAAGATTTTCTTGTCTGCAAAGTCTCTGTATGTGGTTGGATGGGGTATCATCTGATATTGTCACAATAAATGCAGGTGTTCGACAGGGTTCGGTTCTGGTGCCCACCTTGTTTCTGCTTCATATCAATGATTTGCTCGAGGAATCATCTTGTTCACTATACAATTTTGCGGCGACAGTACTCTTCATAATAGTTTCTCTTCCACAGTCCCATACCAACTCACTTTGATACAAAAATTAAAAAAAAGTTTCGTCAATAAAATTAACGATGACTTGGTAAAAATAATTAAATGGGGTGACATGAATTTGGTGGAATCAAATGCTGGGAAACCCAGGCATGTCTCTCCTCAAAGAAAGCCGATCTATCTTCATCTGGTATTCAGATGTCAGGAGTAACTACACCTACATGTATCTCGATGCTTAGTAATAACGATTAGTAGTAATCTCTCATGGAAAAACCACGTGAGATAGATCGCTAAAGGTGCTTCCCAGAAACTTGGATTTCTATTTTGTGCGAAGAAATACTTCACTTGTCGTCAGCTTCTAATGATCTACAAGGCTCAGATACGACCTGTTTTGTAATATAGTTCTGATGTATGGAGCTCAGCACCAAAACATTCATTGAAGCTTCTGGATTCAGAGAAAGGCAATCCGTCTTGTTGGTGAATATTCGCTCACAGATTCGCTCAGATCATTGGAGCATCGTAGGAGGGTCTAAGACTTGTCTCTCTTCTAATTAAATTTTCACAATCGGTCCTCTTCTGAATCGTTATTCAATCGTTCCACCCTTGGCAATATCTACACGGATGACCTGACGAGTGAAGAATTCCCACCCATTGTTGTGAGCTTGGGGGCCCGTCAAACTCCTCTTGCTCAAGGATATTTTTCCAACAGAATGGCTGTACTTTGGAACTCCTTGCCGAGAGAGGTTTTCCTGAGGCTTACAAAGCTCATATATTCAAAGTATCTCCGTCCCTTGATTAACTCGTTGTTCTTCGAACATTACAGGGCTTCCTTTTCGTGTGAATCTGTATATAAAATGACATTGGATACCGCAAATGTGGCTCCTTAATGAAAACTAAATTTTGGTTCCAGAGTATGACTCGTTTTATAAGAAAATATGTGTGTTACTGCATGAATGTTCATACAAAAAGACCAATATGGTAAGAAACACGGCTTCTTGTAATAAGTCCTCAATGCCCCTGCACACCTGGGATGTTCCATCTGAGTCCAAATGTCGAGAGTGTTTGGCAGATATTGTTACATATTTATGATCGTTTACTCCCTTTCCAAATTTTAATTTGCCAGGCCACCTATCATACCTCACCATAGAACATAAACATCAGAACGGCACCTATGAACTAACCGTGGAACCCGTGTCGTGCTATCTGCTGTTAGCGAACATGTGAATTGAAAATATCCTGCTGCTGGTGTGTGGATTGAACTCGAGCCGCCAGCGTGAACGCCTGATACTCAGACAGCTACACCCTTAGATAATAGAGAGGACAGATAGAGATTGATAAACAATCAAAAAACACGATTCCTCACAAGTTCACCTATAAGGCCAATGAGCTGAACAGAAAGAGCTAGAGGAAGAGAGAGAGAGAGAGAGAGAGAGAGGGATGGAGTTTAACATACTATGGTCTTACTAGAAGAGGGGAGCTTACGAACCATAAGCGTCGCATGCCTGAGGAAGCATATGGGTATTATGATTCCGTAAACACATTTTGTATGGAAGATATAATTAACTGTTGTAGTAGGTTAGAATTTTTCATGCAGATATGTCTTTGGAACGTTGAAAACACAATTTGAACTGTTTTCAGAAGCAATCACTGCTCCTGCTATTGACACCTGTGGCTGTAACACTTCATGAACACTAACAATGAACATTATTGAACTGTCAAAAATGTTCATGAATGACAACTATACAAAAATAGCTGTTGCCGCTTATCAGATCCATCGAATTTCACTCAGAAATCTATGATCTGTTCGAGTTGAAATTAGATGTGAAGAATGATACCATTTGTGATTCGGTGGTCGACTTCGATGGCCAGGTGCGAGTTAAAGGGTGACTGCAAGTGAAAGGGTGATTGCGAGTGTGAAAAATATAAATTGATAAATGAAAATTGGTAGATGGTGGGATTCGACCAATGGATTGGTTGCGAGTGTGCAGTCGATCGAAAATTCGGCGATCGAGTATGCAGTCGATAAAAAATTTTACTGAAAATTTGGCTATCGAGTGCGAGTGACATTGCAAATGAGAGGGGGAATCTATATATAATTTCGACTTTTTTTTGACAATCAGTAGAACGATGGCTATACTTAGATCAAGTGTACACACTGGAATATATATTGAGTTTGAGGGTGACAGCTGAGGATGCATCCACTTCTACGTTAATTTCCTACAAACAATTTTTCTCTGATGATTTCAATTCTGATATGTCATTTGCGAAAATTGCTGGAATGGTATAAATGTAGGGGTGACTTTTTCGTCGGTATCAGTATCGAAGTTGACCTTTGATCGAAAAGAATGTGAAAGACTCGTGAACAGTCCCATAGATAAATATTCATTAGAATTACATCTACCGGATATCCATATTTCAGTTTGTTATTTCCCTTGCTACCGGCGTTTTTATTTCTCTGGCTCAGCTAGATGGATGAAGCTTGAATAACACAAAAAATATCTGTTGGATGTAACATGTCACTGGTCAGCTCAGTGGAGCAGGGTGGTTATATGTTTCTGAATGGTGCGAATGACAACGTGAAAAAGAGAGAGATGTCTATTATCGTAATGAATAATTCATAAACAAATTAAAATCTGTTAACCAGGACTAGACTACCTATACCAGTACATACTAGGGGTGAAAACAGTTCTACGTGATAGCAATCATTCACATTGAAACTATATCTGAGAATTACTAGGTCGGTGGCGTGATTGGTGTCGGAAAAGGCAACAGGAATATTATTAACGCGTATACGGAAAAATATACTCATCCAAATCCTCGCCTACCCTTCGATCTGCAAACTGGGTGGCTTGGCTACTAACCCCATGTACCAGGAAGTTATAAGGGCACGCAGATGGGTTGGTAACAAAACACCGAGAAGGATGATACCAGGTGGCGAGTAACGGAGTATAAAGGAAACCGTGACTCTAAAATAAATTGTAAGATGAACTCTTTTCATACCCTCGATGAAGGGTGGCCTTATAAGGTGATTTCAACTCCAAATCCCCTTTCTACAGAGGTGACAGCTACCTATTAATACTTGGTAGTTGTTGGCTATAGGATACAGTGATCAAATCCCCGACTGTGGGTAATATCAGTGAAAAATGATCCAATACTCGTAATTTTCACAAGTAATAAAAATAAACACACACTGTGCTCCTACATGAAATCTTTCACTGCTACTGAATGGCCAAAACCTCACTCACGAATTCATAATAATGTAATTTCAATAACAGTATCGACCTTCTTTGTCTCACCTATGAAAGTATCACTCCTAATTCAGCAGGTAATTGTCGGTGCTTGATGCGATGCGATGTTTCAGTTTGACGAAGCATATTAAAACAATACAATTCATGAGCGGTGCAGAATAGTGATATAGGGTTCTTTAAAATTCGCGCAGAGTATTATTATTCGGTTTTTTATTATACATAGTAATATGTGTAATGAGAAATCATACTGTAACACCCTCATATGTGGTTGATTGAACGGTTTCATTTGACAGATGGTCCTAGTACAAATCTCCGAAAACGACTTGAACGTGAGGACCTTGGATTGAATCAGCTGTTTACTTATTGTGAAGACCACGACATAGCCTGCTCGCAAAGTGATCTCTTGAAGATAGACACAAAGCCGATTCCATACTCGAACATTAGGCTTAGAATATAGTAAGAACGAAAGACGCTAAATTCGGTGAAAAGGCTGCTTCTTGGTTAGTAGAATCAGGAATGAGAACTGAAAGGAAATGAGGAATGGGATATAGCAAAAGGCGTGAAGGCGATGAAGCAATATTATTTAAGTGTGCAGTATTAGATAAAATCAATCTCTGCGGTGATCACACCATCGATATGACAAGTGACGATGGAATCAAAAAAGGAGCATTGAGTGCCTTCAAAGCTGCTAAAATGATTAGAAAGTGAAGTGTAGAGAAACGTCCAATGAAAATTCCTAGAATAATACCCTTCGAAGGTCAATCTTGCGGATTTCCCCCTCTCACACCACTATTTACCGGTCTAAGTGCCTTTGGGACACGAAGCGTTGGTGCAGCAGGCGTTGCAAAAACATTCATCGATGCGAAGAATACTAAGAAAAAACTAGAAAAAGACTTTCGTCATAATCGAGCCATGGAGGACATAGGACAAAAAGGATCAGGACTGTACTTGAGAAAAAATTCCCTAGGATTTGGACTATATTTGAAAATCAAAAGAACTCCCAGTGAAGCTACCTAATAGAACTTTATTCGATGAAATTATAGTTGAAGCACTTGAAACGCTGAAAATTGCCAAATTCGGAGAAGTCTTTATGAGGGACACATTTCCATCGTCGAAACCATGGAAAAGAAAGTATAGCTACCTTATGTCAAACGAAATGTTTCGGTGGATTACTTTGATAGTTTTGGTTGCTTGAAACTGCCATTAGAATTAGTTACTCATTTAGGAAATGTCAAAATCAATTATAATAGAGAACAATGTCAAATATACTATCAGAGAAATTGCAGACACTTGTGTTCGAAATTTCTATATAAGAATGAATATTTCCAAAAATGAATCAGTTCAATTTCAATCATGCTAGTAGTTAGTAATGTCTTTTACGTTTATCTTGGAAGGAACTCATTTCGTTCAATCTACAGATTTCACAAATCCCATTCAGTTAGATCCAGATTCTGAATGAATCTTAGCACTTGATGCATTTTATTCATATAACAGTATTCTTGATATATCGGATTGTGAACATAAATCTACTAAATCAGTACCAAAACGTCGCATGTTGTGACAATTCCTACAGGGCTATATGAGCTGACAGACATTGAAAACTATTTACGAAAGGCAATTATTCCAAAATCTGTTGAACCAGATCATTATAACAGCAACCTGCCGCTCAAGCCCAACAATAATACGTTTCAGTGTCAAATTGAAAGTAAAATGTTAGAATGTTGTTTTTTTTTAACGTATACTCCATAACTCCATAACGTATACGTGTAATTGACTTACCCGTCAATATTGTAAAAGTCCAAACGAATCACATCGATTTCAATATAACTACGGAGTCGTTCTACAACACCAAACCTTCGTAAACAATCTACGAATTTTCTATTGGAGTTGACCCAGGTTTTGCTATTGACATTGTTCCCAGAAATATTCCCTATTTACCGATAAATAATAGGCGTGAAATTTGGAACATAACTTGAATATACTAGATCAAGATTTCAATCCGCTAGATTTCAAAGGTGAGGAAATCATAATTCGATTGGGGCCAAAATATGGGCTTAGTTATACATCGCTATAAAAGAAGTAATACCTTCAAACCGAAATCAGTTAGACCTATACACTTGCTCAAGAGACAGTCAACTGTGCTATCACATTCTGATGATCGTTTTCTGGAATTGTTGGAATACAATGGCAGAAGAAAATTTTGACATATACGAAAAACCCCAAAATGATGAATCAGTTCAAAAAATTGAGGTGAGAACCTATTACCCGTACGTGAAATCATTCAAAAATAATAATATAGTGGTGATGTCTATTGGCTATTGATACAAGAGGCTGTTTTGATGATTGAAAGAAATCTTGAAAATACAAGTTGGACCAGGAAGTTCAACTCATTAATAATGCTGGCGCCTATCTATTCGATTCAATGATGGTGAGCTCCACTTTTAAGTTAGGGGATAAGGTATTGGGAGATATGAATGACAACAACTCTAGATGACAACTAACTTTATTAGGTTCCTCGCGAACTCTAATGTCCTGTCACATATGACAGTTAGACAGGGATGCCAACCTTACATATAAGGGTACATTCCAAATCAACATTATGACATCCCCCTTTTTGTGTGAAGTATATACCGGGTGTTTCACAGTGGATGGAACATTAGAAGTATCTGGAGAACAGAAAGACAGATCATTTCGAAAATTTGTGGGCGTGGATAATCAAACTTGCTCTATCCGTCTAAAATATTTTCATCAATACAGTGTTGCCGCTTGTATCAGAAAGTAGTAGCTACTTTGTTATTTCAAATGGAACACCTCGTATATTAAATCATTTTTGGAATCCTTATAAGATTCCTCACAACTTTCCCACATAATTCCCTATACCTATCTGTGACGATTTCCGAGATGAAAATTATTTTGTCCAGTTTTTGTGCAAAACCTGACCATTGAAAAATATCAATTTTTTCCCAATGCAAATTTATAAAATATTGCAATTTGGGTTATAGCTGCATAAGACCATTAAGTATTCTGTCGATGAACTGGATCTCAGTTTCAGCATACAGGGAGGCTCAGAAGTGAGTTCCTTCCGGGGACCCATGAAAATGACTGAAACTCCGTTTTTTTTTAAATGAAACACCTTGTATATTATTACTTATTTGTATACTTTTCCTATACCTATCTCGTACAGTTTGTTAGTTATGATCACTTATGTTATGAATTCGTCTTCAATAAAATAAATATTGGATAGTGATTTAGATAGTAGGCTATGAACTTCATTCTGACAGAGAACTTAAATGTTATTCCTTCATTGTCATCCTGTATTCAAGTTGCATGGGTGTGAAAGTACTATGGCAGAAAATAATTACTCGAATGTGGTTTTGATGGATTTATTCATCATTTATGGTCAATGTAACAAGAATATCAGTAGAACATGCAGAGAGTTCAATGAAAAGTATGCTGATTTACCTCGAATGAATTTGAGAAAATTCATTAGATTGAAGAGAAATTTTGAAATGTTTGTATCATCATGAAAAGCTAAAAGTATCAAAGTCTAACATGTGTATTAATAAATAAATCATTTCAATAAATGTTCAAAATGTGTACCATTCGTTTCCAAACACTTTCTTATGCGAACATCAACGGCATATATTGTGGCTCTTTGAATTTCATTTGGATCTAATTCCTGAAACGCTAGGGTCACTCGATGTTCTAATTCTTCCCTTGTGTTGACCGGTGTTCTGTAGACTCTTTGCTTGATAGTGCCCCACAAATAAAAGTCTAGGGGTGTAAGATCAGGAGATCTAGGGGGCCAGTTCCATGGACCCAAACGTCTAATCCATCGATCGTCAAATATACGGTCCAATTCCAACCCGACTTCTGCACTGCAATGAGCAGGAGCTCCATCAAGTTGATACCAACATGTTCGATATTGTTCTAGTGTCAGTTCTTCAATGAAATCCCCAACCGTTGTCCTCAAGATATTCAAATATTTTCCAGAATTAAGGTTTTCATCATAAATCAAAAAGCGCAGTTGATTGTCCATAATTAAACAGAAAACGTTGAAACTAAATTTTTCTTGAAATCCCATTTCTCTTATGACATGCGGATTTTCGGTTGCCCAGTAATGAAGATTCCTCCTGTTGAAAATACCTTCCCTCGAAAATTTTGCTGAGAGTCTTGGGGCTTGAGAGCTTGAACTTTATGAAATTTGTAGTCATGCATTCCGTGTTCCTTCAGAATCCTATAGACTGATGAAAGTTTCACACCTAAATCGTGAACCGCACTACGAATGGAAGCTTGAGGATTCCCGTGGAAGTATGCCAAAACATTTATTGCGTTGTCCTCATTACCTGTCACAGGTCTAGGCAAGTTTCTTGTTCCTTTCAAAGAAGATCCAAACATTTCAAAATTTCTCTTCAATCTAATGAATTTTCTCAAATTCATTCGAGGTGAATCAGCATACTTTTCATTAAACTCTCTGCATGTTCTACTGATATTCTTGTTACATTGACCATAAATGATGAATAAATCCATCAAAACCACATTCGAGTAATTATTTTCTGCCATAGTACTTTCACACCCATGCAACTCGAATACAGGATGACAATGAAGAAATAACATGTTAGTTCTCTGTCAGAATGAAGTTCATAGCCTACTATCTAAATCACTATCCAATATTTATTTTATTGAAGACGAATTCATAACATAAGTGATCATAACTAACAAACTGTACGAGATAGGTATAGGAAAAGTATACTCAATGAAATTGAAAAATGTTACAGCTTTTTAAATAAGTAATAATATACAAGGTGTTTCATTTAAAAAAACGGAGTTTCAGTCATTTTCATGAGTCCCCGGAAGGAACTCACTTCTGAGCCTCCCTGTATGCTGAAACTGAGATACAGTTCACGAAAAACTTAAGGTCTGAGCACCTATAACCCGTACGTGAAATCATTCAAAAATAATAATATAGTGGTGATGTCTATTGGGAACTATTGATACAAGAGGCTGTTTTGATGTTGACAAAAATCTTGACAATACAAGTTGTATCCCGGAAGTCGTCAACTCATTAATAATGCTGGGGCCTGTCTATTCGGATTCAATGATGGTGAGCTCCACTTTTAAGGTTCCAAAAGGGATAAGGTATCGGGAGATTTGAATACAACAACACTAGCTACTACTAACTTCATTAGGTTCCACGCGGCAACTCTAATGTCCTGTAACATATTTTAGACGGTTAGAGCAGGTTGATTACCACGCCCACAACCTTACGATATGAAGGTACTTTCTGTTCTTCAGATACTTCTAATGTTCCATCCACTGTGAAACACCCGGTATGACATTAGTACGTATTGAAAAAAACAAGTAATGACTATCATTATTTTTGTATGAATATACGGACATACATAGCTGACAATTACGACACAATTGAAAAGTTGCATTACATTTTAGTTATTATCTATCCACAGTATTATGTAATATTTTGAGCAAATTGGCTGGAGGAATGATACAGAATAGTTGAACATTCGAATATTAAACATCTATCACAGTATTATGTGATATTTCCTTCCCTTTTTTAAAATTCATTTCATAATGAAATATAACAATAATATGATCACAACTAAGACGAGCACAATACAACACAATTAAATCATTTGTACATTATGTAACTATCAAATTTGCTGCTCCTTCTCATGTATCTACCCGATCTGGTAGTTGAAGGCTGAAAATATGTATTTTCTGAACTCATTGTACAACTTGAGCTAGGGAAAGATGATGTGTCTATTATAAAATCAGTAGTTTTGGAACTATCACTGGAATTAGAGTCAAAGTTTTGAATTTCACTGCTTACATCTACAGTAGGGGCTTGATCTCCGGATAAATTGTTTTCGCAAACATTTTCCCTATCGTGTTCAACACTATCACTATCGTGTTCAACACTATCACTATCGTGTTCAACGCTATCATTATCTTAACCTAAATATACATTTCCTTCATTCAAAAGGTTGTCAGACTCAACAAATTCGAAATCTTCTGGAGATGGCCCAAGATTGTTATTGTCTAGCAGAGGTTTTCTAAGCCTTTTTAAATATTCACGATTTCTAACCGAAGTAGAACCATCTTCAGTAGAAATCGTGTAAAAACGAATTCCTACCTTATCTATAATGGTACCCTTCATCCAAGTCTGTGAGGAAAGTTCTTTTTTATAAAAAATTTTGTCATTGAACTTTAAATTCGGCAAAATCATAACACCTCCATTGTTATAATAGAATATCTGCTTAGATTTAGCTATGTTCAAGTATTTGTTGTATCTAGCTTGAGAACCAGAGCTTGGTTTATGAGAAGGTTCAGGCAAAAGGTCACGTAAAGTTCTATGCATTAATAAAGAAGCTGGTGAAGATTCTCCGTCCAATGGAGTATTCATAAGGTCAAGTAACGCCAAATAGGGATCTCTATTTTCATATTTGCATTTCTTAAGAAGGTTTTTTACTGTATTGATCTGTCTTTCAACCTGTCCATTCGATTGTGAAAATCTAGGTGACGAGGTGATATGAGAAAATTGCCATTGCTGTGAAAATTCTGCAAAATCGTAACTCTTGAATTCAGGGCCATTATCAGAGACCACTACAAGTAGAATACCCTGTCGTGAAAAAATCGATTTCAGGTGTGAAATTACATTTTTACTGATGAGATCTCTACTTTAGTTACTGACTTAAACATATTTTGAATAAATTGATTATTCAAATGGAAAATGTCACAAGCCACTCTCTGCCAAGGTATCTTTGGAAAATCATGAGGGGTCATCGGTTCAGACTGATTATTTCTGCTATACACTTGACAAGTTTCACAGGTATTGTCCTGTGAAACTTGTCCTGAATCTGTTTTTACATGAAAGGCCAATAGAATGACCACTTTGCTTTTTGAACACACTTATTAATAAAACAAATATTCATGGGGATGCTTGAAGACTGGCTTTAAATCAAATATTCAAAAAATGAACATTTTTTCGGCCCCCCTCCACTCCCCTCCCCTGTTGGTTGTTGGACTAACCCCTATTAGAAAAAACCCCCCCCCCTCTCTCTTACCCCACGGGGGGTTTTATTACATCCCCCACGTGTTTGCCAGGGGGGTTGTTGTTTTTTTATTGGTGTTTGTCCCTCCCCCTTCAGTGTTGGTGGGTTGGTGCCTGCCTTAACAAATTTTTTTTTTTTTTTTTTTTTTAATTAAATCCCCCCCTCCACCCTCCCCTTTTTTTTTTTTTTTTTTTTTTTTTTTCTTTGTGTGGGTGTTGTATTCCTTCTTTTTTTTTCTTTTTTTTCTACCTGGCGGGGCGGCGGCTTCGTTTCTTCTTTTTTTTTTTTTTTTTTTTTTTTTTTTTGGGTTTGTAGATTATTATCTTTTTTTTTTTTTTTTTTTTTTTTATGGATTTTTGTTTTTTTTTTGTTTTTACGCTCTCCCTTCCTGACAGAGACCAAAACCCCACTCTACCCCTTCTTTTTTTTTTTCTTCTCTATTAATTTTTTTTGGTTTTTGTTGTGTGTTTATTTTGTTTTTTTTTTATTTTTTTTTTTTTCACTCCCCCCTCTTTCTCTTTTTTTGTTTTTTTTTTTTCTCTTTGTTGTAGTGGTGGTGGGTAGTTTTTTTTTGGTAGTCGGTCGTCCGGCCCCCTGGGGGGGGGGGGGGGGGGGGGCACACTTATTAATACCTAAATGTGAGTTGAAGTGAAGTTTATTTAGAATGTCATGTCTTGCAGTCTTAGGAACTATCAAATTAGATCCTCTATGAAGTGAATTATTAGCAATGGAAAGTTCAGACCTGATTTTGAAGTATACTCTCAGATTCTCTGAGATATCTTTCAATTTACTAGGCCAACCATTAAGGATGTAATGTTAAAGTTGCTGCAAGTCTATGTCCAACTCTGTTTGATTCACTAGTTCCTGGATTTTTTGTTCAGAGGCATTTATAAAATGTGTGACTGAACAAATTTGAGCCTCAACCTCTAGATCTAAGTTTTCGTTAAAGCACTTGTTTCCATATGCCCTACTGAGAGCATCTGCAATTACCAAAGTCTTTCCTGGTTTGTATATTAAGGTGAAATTGAATTTTCTCAATTGCAAAATCATTCTCTGAAGTCTCGGTGGACACAAATTAATGGGTTTTTCAAAGATTTGAATCAGAGGTGAATGATCAGTTTCAATTGTAAAGTTTTTTAATCCAGAGACATATTGATAGTAATTCTCACAGCCAAACCAAACTGCAAGGAATTCTTTTTCAATTTGGGAATAAAGTTTTTGACTTTCAGTTAAGGCTCTAGAGGCATGGGCGCATGCAACCCCTTCTTGGAGCAAGGATTCTCCCATTCCATCTTTACTTGCATCTACGGAAATAACTACAGGTTTTTTGGGGTCAAAAAATTTTAAACATGGGGTCTTACACAATATATATTTTAAATTCTTAAAAGTTTCTTCAGGAATATTTTCCCACGTGAATTCTGTGTCTTTTTTCAGTAATGCCCTTAAGGGTGCCGTTTTCTCTGATGAATTGTCTACAAACCGTCCCAAATATGTCGCTAACCCCAAAAATCTTTGAACACTCTGAACATTTTCCGGCTCGGGCTAATTTTTTATTGCTTCAACCTCAGTTTCGTCGGGAGTAACTCCTTGAAAGGATATTTTATGACCAAGATAAGTTACTTCTGTCACACAAAATTTACATGTATGTTTGTTGAGCCGAACATTATGTGCTTTGGATTTTTCGAGAATTGTTTTCAAAATACCATAGTGCTCGGATGGAGTACTAGAGTAAACTAGAAGATCATCAAAATATACTCCGCAACCATCTATATCTGAAAAAATATGGGTCATTTCGTTGTTGAAGAATTTGAGGTGCGCAGGAGAGACCGAATGGCATAAGCATATAGCGGTATTTTCCCAAGTTCCCCACACTGAAAGTACATAACTTTGATGACTCTTCTTCTGAAGGTATCATTGCAAACCAGGTATCATTGCAAACCCCTGCGTAGCGTCCAAGGTTAAAAATATTTACAATTACTTAATTTTGATGTAAGTTCCTCATATATTGGAATATGCCAAAACTAGTTCTTTTTCAGTTGAATATTGATATCCCTAGTATCAAGGCAAATACGTAAGGATCCATTCTTTTTCCTGACAATTACAGCTGGGTTTAACTAATCAGAGTTCTCATGTGTTTTTCCAATGATTTGATTCTCTTCAAGTTCCTTTAAGGTAAGTTTCAATTTGTTTTCAAGTGCTAAAGGTATTTTCCGGGGGGGGTTCCACTACATATTTATAGTTTTCTTTCAAATCTCTGTAAAATTTTTTTTCGAAACAGCCTACTCCGCTGAAAAGATAATCATATTTTTCTTATAATGATTATAAGGAATAATGCAATTCGTTAGTTTTAACAGAATTATTTTTTTCCATCAAATCCAAATCTATACAACTACCGAGACCCAAAATTGACTTTTCCTTTTGACTTACCATGTACAAAGAGAGAAAACGATTTGTGTTTTTCACAAGACATTCTAAATTACACTTCCCAGTTATTGGCAAATTGTTTTTTGTATAAGAGGTTAATATAACATTTTTTTCCAATTTATTAAAATCATACCCAATTTTTTCCAAGATTTCTTCAGGCACGATATTGGCCATTGCGCCACTGTCAAGTGTAAAATCGAACTCATGACCGTTGATGATCACTGGAGCTGTCCATGCTGACCCCTCATGAATCTCGTTGATTTTTCCTTCGATGCTACCTATAAACAAAATTCTTCAGCGTTTTTAATCTCAGGGCTTCCTTGAACATTAGTTTCAATAACAGTTCGATTTGTATTTTGAATGTATTCTTCGTTATTTTCATGACAGTTTTCCTGATCTGAGTTAGAAGCATTTCCTATGCAATTTACATTTCTACGACTATACTTATTAGAAGCACTAAATTTTGAAAATTCATGATTAAAATTACCTCCAGAAGGGAATCTTTTTTTATTTCTATAAATCAAATTTTTCCTATGCAAATAATTGCCTACTTGCTTATTAGAGCTGCCACCATGAGTCCATTTTTTATTGTTAGTATAGTAGTTGTTACCATTTCCTCTCGATGCTGGTGTTGTTCTCAATTGACTATTCTGGCAGAGTGCTGCATAGTGAGTTTGATCTCCACACGCACCACACTGCTTTCCATACGCCCGACATTGACCATATCCATGTTGACAACCGCATTTTCTACACCCCTTCAACTTTGAACTGCTACGAGAGACGATATCAACCTAAAGATGACCATTTCCATTCGTGATTTCCCTATTCTACTGCTTACAACTTTCCATATTCAAGCAAAACTGAATACACTGATCCAATGACTTTTCGTCAGCAACCTCCAGAATTTTTTCTCTTCCTTTTGCAGACTTCAGGCCACATATGAACAAATTGTTTGTCTGACTGTCGTTAAGCTCACCAATCTCACATTGCAGAGCTAAATTCTTTAACTCTATAATAAAATTTTTTTTTGGTGACCTTCTTTCTGCTTCAGCGACAGGAACTTATGCCTCATATAGGTGAGATTTTTCTTAGGGTTGAAATAATCGTCAAACTTTTTAATCAACGGGTCCAACGTGTCCTCCTCTTCCTGGGTGAAAGCAAAAGTGTTATGAATACGCATACACTCTTCTCCAATTAGCGTAAGAAGCTGGGCACACTGAGTTTTTTGCTCTCTCTTCGTGATCTCTGTTGCTTGCAAATAAGTCAAGAAACGCTGCTTCCAAAAAGCCCAATTTTCGGCAACATTACCGGTCACTTTCATAGACGGGACTCCTCGAAAATCTAGGGTCAGTACAAAACAAATCGCCCCAAAATAATAACATGAATGTAGCGTTGTAGCTAATTTCATTCATTTCAGCTTGAGCAAAAGTCTTATATCGAGGAGGAAACATCTGTAGCTCTTAATAATGAGATATTGAAAACAAAGTAAATAAAGGAAATATCGATGTGATACGTATTTTGAACCGTTGCATAACTGATGTGTGTATCCCAATTCCAAGACTATCACTTTCAATACACTAGCATGAACTTTGTCGTACATTTTCAGGCGAATGGGCAAAGTAAATTTTCTCGGAATCAAAGTAGAGGTAGCAGGTGACAGTGACAGTATTTACAGGTTGTTAACGGTAGGTTTCCACGTTACATGCACGTTTTCTGAAACGCATTTGATTGGCTGTCAGAGCTGTCAAAATCTCAGTAGGCAAATAATGAACAGTGGTAGAATATTTGGTTGCACATTCCTCTCTACTGAAAATTAAGCTTCATATGGTATATGACTGATCGCCATCTACAATAGCGATCTGGAGCTTTTGCGATCTCAGAAATCAAGCAATCGCTTTTCGCCAAGTTTATCCCAAAATTATTCAGGTATAAGTAGATACACCAGGGTTTCCTAGGCATCTTACTTGCGAGATCTAATGTCCTGTGACATATAACAGTTAGACAGGGATGCCAACCTAACATTTAAGGGTACATTCCAAATCAACATTATGACAATTACGTTTGAAGTGAATGAAAAATTATTTGAAAGTGTACGTGATCCAGGTATCGTTTCGACAGTCAGAGGTACCTCCGTTATCTATGTAATGACTCACAAACTCTGAGTAAAGCCGGTTGAAAATTCCCTTCACATCCACCTACTCATACGGATGGGTCGTTTGATATGTTGATTCCGTTACATCATCTGTTTCCATTCTTCAACGATTATGAAAGAGTGCAGTTTGCAAAACGAACAATCCGACTAGTTATATCTAGGAATAATAATGATACATTTCAAACAGGTGATGCCCAAACAAAAGCCGAACTCAAAATAAATAATATATCCTCAGAAGTGCCAATTGTAACACCAAACGATGCATTGAAATTGAATTTAATGCAGAAAACCAAATTGGATCATCCAATTGTCATACCTACCAATTGCCGTGAATGGGATTTCCATGAACTCTCTCGATTACAACTGGAGCAAAAAAATTGGGCTTGGTACGAGAGTCCGAGATTTGTGATTATTGCATTTCGGACCCGGCATCAGAGGCGTTGTTGAAAAAAATTATAGTACATTCAATAATATCAGTGTATTTGATATACGCATACTTCTCAACGGTGACTATTTTCCGGTAGAGAGAATGCGACTAGATTTCGAGAAGAGTAACTTAGTTGAAGCACACTGGAATTATTCTCAATTTTATAAATTTTTTGTGACATCAGTTAACCACAATTACCAGACTACTTGGGTTTCAAAAACCTGTATTTATCATTGACTGTTCGAAAAAAAAATATATTTGAAAGAAGTACTGTTGACATTGAGGTCGACATTGAAACCAATGCAGTGATTCCAGCGAATACGGAAACCTATTGCATTGTCATTCACAATAGTATCAGTAAGTGAGATTGTGCGCAATATCGTATAAAACCTAGCGCGATCGAGATTTTTCACTAGTGGACGAGTTGAAGCGATCATCATCATTGAAATTTCAAGTTTCAATCTATTCAGTGAAACTGAGAAATGAGTTTTTATCCGGAAGAAGTATCGGTGACAAAGGGTTGTCGAACAAATCATTATTGATGCAATTATCCTTCGGGAAGTTATCGAAACGAAATAAAGAAAACTCACATAACCTGCAATATTCGAATGGTAGTATCCTTGATAATTTGAGGTTCCGAACAAGAATCGACAAGTTTTCTCGTGAAATGAATCTTAAGTGAAGAATATCGGTATAGTGTTTATAAGAATCGACATCAAGACTCGCATTTCAATCATGTCATTCCATCATTCAAGAGAGAAGCTGCAACTCATCAAAGAATCACAAAGTCCAACTCGGAAAAAATTTTAATGATGAAGAACTTTAATCAAAGGACTAGATTATTTGTGGCAGGCTGATTTGATGGAGTCACATTAGGGTAGTACGAAAAAAAAATTCAAGTTTATTCTTGTGGTGACCTATCGTTTTCCAGAATGGACCACACCACTGAAAACAAAAAAAAATCTGAAGAGATTACTTGAGCCTTCGAGCAAATTTTGACCGAAGAAAAAATTCCTACGAATCTACATACCGATAGAGGTACTGAGTTTTTTTTTTTCGCTATACCTCTCCAGCACCTTCTAAAGAAATATAAAATCAATTAATATAATATGTATACACATACTACGGATTCTATGACCGAACGTGTGTGATAAGATCTCTTGAAGAGAGACTTTTTAAAAATTTCAGTTTAATGGCCCCTACAAATTGATTGTATACCACATCATATTACTTTCGACTATAATAATATAATCCATTTTACAATAAACATGAAACCCATTGATGTGAGTGAATAAAATGAAGCAAAAAACATGAAAAGTTCATATCTTTTTGTAAAATTGGCATCAAATTGCCTGGAAAATTCAAAGTTGGGGATATTGTACGTATAAATGAGGTCAAACATACATTCGAAAACGGCTCTACTTCAAACTGGGTCACCGAATTTTTCAAGGTCATCAAGGTGAAAATCACTAAGCCTCCGACATATCTGCTGGAACATTTGGAGGGCAGAACAATAAGTGGAACGTTTTACGGAGCAGCATCATCAGACTGACGTATTCCTTGTTGAAGAGATACTATGTAGAAAAGGTAACAAGGCGTATGTCAAATGGTTGGGACTAGATTCGTCACATAATAATTAGATTGGAATTATAAATCTTTTGCTAGCGATCAGTGTGAATAATTACACTTTTGAATTGGTGAAGATTCAGAAAATCCTATGAAAAAGCTACAACTGGAGAGAAAGAATTAATCTACAGTAGCAGGTACGAGTTGGAACAATCTTCGTCCCCATTTCATTAGGAATATGGTGTTAGTCCAGCAAAAAGTTTCACTGTGGCAGTAAGTATCATTGAATGGACTGAGCCGATAATGGAATTTACTTTGTTGACAATGAATGGATGGAATTCATTGCTGTATTGGAAGACATCAATTTCAATGAGACATTTCGTGATTCTTCAATGTGGTGTTGATATCGAACTCGAAATGCTGATCAGTGCCGATGGAGTTATTGCGCAGAACAAAGGGGGCAGCTGTATTCTGCTTGTTGGAGTCAGACGTTACGAATATGTTGCACATGGATAAGTTATTAATGGAGGAAATATCAACACCTCTTCATCCGAGCTTCAGATGATATCATTTTAATGTTTTGAAAACTCTCGCTTCACTACTGACGAAGTATCATCATCAAGACATTCATCATTTTGATGACTTTCTAACTGCATTTTGTAATGTTTCCTCAAGTGTAGAAAGTTATTGCATGAATGAATGTTCATTTTATTGAAAGAATGAGAGGTTGTAGGAGATTTCAATAAATTAACATTTTCATTATTATACACTGTATGTTTATTATACAAGTTCTGTTTCAGCAGGTTATACAATAATATTGAGTTTCCTATAAATACGCTCCTTAGAATGTTTACAAGGTGTATTATACAATTCCTTGATTTTTTTTCATATTCCTCAATGTACATGATAGTATTTATGTGATATAGAAGATTTCGATCCAATGATCACTCATTATCATAAAAATTTTTACATATGTATTCATCAGCGAAGATCCTATACCAAAATTTCCCAAACCATCCACATGACTCATTTGATTCTGGTAGAAAATTTCCCTAAATACAACTAGAGCTTCCACATGGAATTAATAACAGAAACTAACATCGATGGTCGGCCCTCACACACTGAATCTGAAACAAATTTTAACTCAAAAACTATTCTTTGGGGATGGTGAAATAGTTGTCCCCAAGGTAGAGTGGAATTTCCAATCAAATACATCGTCTGAAGCACTCAATCCAATTCTAGTTTGCCGAATTGTGTATAAACATTGCGCAAACGACTGAGATCTATATTTTGAGACATGATGTGATCTTTTTTGAAATTGAGACAATCCAAATAATCCTTAAAGGTCAGCGTGTTTTCACTATATTTGACCTGACCTCTTTCGATGTTTCAGCGCATTCTCCCCTTAACAAATTCGGTCATAATTTCACCATTCAGTTCATCCTCCATTAAACCGGGCACTTTTGTAGTACTCGTTGAATGTTCCATCGATTGTTTTTAGGATATTCTGATGCAATGAACATTTGTCCGTCAGATTCGATCATTTGCTCGTACACATCATCACATTCGACTGGCTTTCATATTTTTATATTTTTATAATATCTACCGTGCCATTTTTTTGACCAATTTCACCACTAGATATTTCCTGATGTTTTCCATTGTTTTTCCAAATAAGCTGTTGAACATCAATTTGAATAGATTTTTCGTGAAATCATTGGTGGCAGCAGCTCTGAGCTTAGTATTGAGTTCAATGTAGGGCTTCAACCACGGTTTCTGATTGGATTTCAATACTTGGTGGATTTCTGTCGATTTCAACCCATATAGAAGTGTCTGTTTTAAATTTTGATAATGAGGAATATACTTTTCTTTGTTATACAAAGTTGTCATGAGTTTTGGCAATTTAGAACCGGGTGGTTCCCTATGTTCTGGACAAAAACCCACGTCTCTTTGTTTATCGTGCAAATATACAGGATAGTGCAAATCAACTTCTCAGAAGTAGCCTATAACTGCATCATACGGAATCCACGCTTTGCGGCTTTACTCGAATCATAAGTCGGCATGTACTTGTTGATAGTCACAGCATGTCTGTGACAACATTGACTGACTCCACTCTTATCAGCTTCGATGATTAATATCATATCATAATCTTCGAGTAACCTGTATATTTGTCGATTATAAATGTAAAAATGTTCTGGATCTAAACCGTGAGTACTATGACAGTATAAGCGAAATTCTTCGAAAAATCTGCTAAAAGCAAAATATCTGTTTTCATATTTAAAGTAGAATATTCGGCCAAATTGATGATTTTGAATGTGTTTCATATATTTTGGGCATGTTGATAATCACTTTCTCAGAAATATTCGAATCATGTAGTCTCCTATAGAGGCTTTCGATTGAGGGTAGCTCTGTGCATTACAATGTCTCATTGGAATCTACGACTCCTTTCGCCTCAAAAGATTCAGTATCATCGTACAATGTAAAGCTAATATATTTCTTCGTATTTGGCAAATTGATCGATTTGAATTCGACCCGATCACGAATCGAAAAATGACTATCATCCGCTTAAATTATGGAACACTATTGGTAGCACGTGACTCTTTCTGAAATTCAAATTACCAGCTTGATGACTCCCTCCATTACCCCGAAAAATGGCAATGGTCCCTAACGATCCTATCAGCAACGATTTGATTCAGTTTGGAGTTGACAAATTTTTCTATATCCCTAATTGCAATTGCAATAGAATCCTACACTGAGTGACTCATGTTCTCGGTATTTTTTTCAGTTTCATCATCTGTAATATGCGGTTTCAAAAGCGACTCAAAATCAGCATATATCATGAATTTGGTTGTAAAACTGTAACTCACCGTTTTGAAGTGAAAGCTGAGAATCTCAAGGGTTCGTGAGTCCCAGAATTCCTCGGAAATAAAGCAAATCAATTTCAACTGACAACTTATATCAACTACCACAACTGTACCTATTATGCTTATACATTCTCAACCTAAAAAATCAATTGCCGCCGCTCCGATCACTCAATATAGTTTTCACCCCAACGTTACTATGAGAACGAAATACCTCACTATTTATATAGTCCCTGCTCTCTGGCTTCTCTCAGACTGGATACTCGTGCTTTCCCTGGTTTTCTTCTCGATCATTAGACTTCCAGCTGATAGGCTATCTTTCGCTTAGGCTTGGAAGGTATCGTAATTCACTATATACCCGCCACTGCGGCACAATTTCGACAGGCGGCAATCTGTTATCACCGTCGTCCCACACTCGTGCTCGTTTCAATATTTTCGTACTACACCCTTCAGTCACCTTCGACCGACTGACTTCCTTCGCTTAAAACTGCTAAGATCCCTCTCTGCGGTCAACTACTTTTGTCCCTCACCCCGCCTATCGGGTACCCATACCATTTTTGATGCACGATTAACACATCGTCTCGGTGGCTATTTCGATTAGAGGCGTGCGGCCTATTACATCACCCCCCTTTTAAAACTAGCTAAACAAGTTTTAAAACTACAACTATGAGGCCATAGCCTACTCTACAAAACATACCTTTTTAAATTATTGGCACCAAAATGTGCATGCTCTTGATGTTCTTGCAAAACCAACTCTTTAACCTGTGTCGCGGAAACGCATAGCTTGCATCCCGGATTGGTTGCCGTCCCCTTTCTAAATAATAACCCCTCTATATATAACAAACCATTTGATATATCGGTTTTGGGAACCCCCCTGTTCTAACTTATTCATAACATTCTTACAAAATTCATCCGTCAATTGGTCTTCAACTAACCTGCTCATATTCGTAAAAATTGCTCGACTCAGTTCTGAACTTCTCAGAGCATATATCGAGATAACCGTATTTTCTGGAATTTCCTGCGAACTATTCCCATCTTTAATTGGATATCCTATGTTTGATTTCAAACATGTTGAGACATGTAATCCCCACCCGGCCACTAGTGGGGGTTTATATAGCCCCGTAATCTCGAAACTCGACACAGTATGATGGACTCAGAGCTAGAACTAAAAGAGTGTTGTGTCTGTCATGAAGTGATTGGAAAAAAGTATATTCCAAACCATATGCTCTTTAGTGAGCTCAAAATAATAGTTGGTCTTTGTGATCGTGGATGCTATCAATCGAGACCTATCAAAGTTAGTTGTCGATATTCTGGAAAGTATTCTGTTTCAAACTCGCCCCAGACTGAGAGAAAAACCTTTTACTTTCGCCATATACGACTACCTCCTAGAGTGCAGCATGGAATCAAGCAGTGAAGAACAGAAGCCGCCTGTGATACCTCCAGAAGTGGTGAAACTTTGGGAAAAAAAAGTATTTCGAAATGGGCAGAGATTTGCCAATAATAAATGACTTCGAAAATTTATTGATTTTTTATCCCCCTCTCCTTGTGGAATATAAATTGATTTTATACAGTGAAAACCATTTCAGTCATGGAAATGGTTTCTTCAGAGTTTATCGTTCTGCAAGCTGTTCTCCATGGTGATATATTCATAGCACAACCTACCAATATCTTAGATATGTTTGTGTGTTTTGATAGCAATGAAACGAGAGTTGGCCTTCGAAACGGTATAGAATGTAACCATGTGTGAATAATAATGTGTTAACTGTGGAAAACAAAATCCCCAGAAATGGAACTTATTATAAATTACGAATGAGAACTGGTAACCAATGGTCAGATAGCAAATGGTTACAGCTATATTCCAGCTTCATTAGCCTTACCTCTGTCAATATTACAAATACGACTTCGCAAAGGGAACCTGAGTCATTAACCACAGTGGTTTGGTACATAGCGGTCTGTTCATCTTTATTAGTCATCGGATTGATTGTTTCGATTTCGCAACAATGTGTGAAGTGGATTGTATAACCTGTATCACAAGGGAGTTGATGGATAGACACATGCATGGTACACAATTGTATACATTCACCAAGGCAGAACTCAGTTATTTTTCCTTGACGTATTTGATTCAAGCAGCTCGTCCGACGGAATTCCTATTAGCTTGGCACCAATTGCCTGCAGAGTATAGGCGGAATTTCAATCTTGAAATTCAACTTCCTTGCCTTGTTCATCACTATCGACCCGAGTGGCGTTATCACGTGAATGGCTCCCCAACCACAATCAAGATGTCATGTGTGCAAATGGGGACCTCAAAGATGTAATGGAGTATAATACTTAAATAAAACCACTGAATTATTGTTTCATCAACTTGTTTCATCAACTGATTCAATCAGAATACAAATAAATAGTTTCAATTGTGATTTCATCATTTACATAAACTACGCTTCTTCATCCAGTAAATCTTGGGCCATCTGTATTAAAATATCCAAGTTTTTGTCACTGTCATCATTGAGGGGTGCAATTTGATAATGCCCCCAAGCCAGTGTATCTACATCTTCTGGTATAACATATCGTTTGTCATCGGCCGATGACAAAGCAACTTTGTTTTTCAGTTCAGTGTAGATGGTGTGCAATTTAGATGTGAATACATAATTTTTGAAAATATTATTCCACCATTTTTCTCAATTTGGGTATAGTCATCAAAATTTATATCATGTTTGATGACGCTACTGGACACGCCTTTCGCCTTCTTCATCACAACGTCAGCTTTAACGCAATATGCTTCAGCATCAGTTCCGTAAAAACTTTTTATTAGTTTTCCAGCATACTCGTCCTTCATCTTCCCTACTTCCGACTTGGTTTTTGGTATATTATGTACATTATCTACAGGGTAATTCGAGGTATCAAAGGAGTGTATATTATGTTTGATGTCTTCATATGGGTTCTCTGTACACAGTTCCAAAATCAGTGAATCGGTATCCGTGTATAAAACGGTTGCGGTGTCACCGTAAAGAGGTTTGATGTATCCATATAGAAATTCATAGATAATAGTCTTGGAAATGTCCAAAATTGCAAATCCAGCATATAATGGTCTATCATAAGTGACTTTCACCTTCTGTAATTGTATAGCCACCAAGTTTTTGTCAAATATAGAAGATGATTTGAATGAGGTTCAGCGATCAGAGGCCTAGCACCCTTTTTTCCTCAACCGCTTTTCCAGGAGGAGCATAATTTGATGTTTTGTCGTTTATCGACGTTCTCCATGGTTTTTCCAAAAATTGAGTTGATCATCGATTTGAAGAGTCCTCTCTCGAATTCATTTTCAGCTGCATTTCGTAATTCCGTATTCAAGTCCACGTACGATCCTAGCCATCGAATTTGGGAAAATTCCAGTATTCTATGTATCTTCTTCAATTTCAGCCCACATTCTAAACACTGTTTCAAATTTCTATAGTGGATTATATATTTATATTTGTTATCTTGACTTGGAATTAATTTCGATGTCTTAGAATTTGAAGGTACCATGGTTCCCGGGAAAACGGTAGATCATAATGTTCATTATGCAAACTCACTGGATATTCCAAGTCAACTTCTAAAACATATCCTCTTAGTGAATTGTCATCGAGGGCAAAACAATCAAACTCTGATATTTCGTGATGTTTCAACCATCTGAAATCACCACACGGTAGTATCTGTTCCATAGCTGCACCGTATGAATTTGTAGCATCCAGGTACATGATATATGATGTTGGCTTTGATGAATCATAACTTTATAGAAATTTGTTATTGGCAACAGCTTTCCTCTTACTGCATGTACTGACACCACCGCTGATACCCTTTCTGAAGAAATGCACCATGTCCACATCCGTCAACAGCTCCAATTCTACTTGTGTCCTTCGAAGCATAGCATCCCATCTCAAAGATGGCGCTGTCACATATTGACAAGGATCCAATTTATAATGCTCCAAACATATTCCTTCAAAAGATCTCTCAAATATCCGCCAGTAATAACACATTTGACTTGAGGTAAACGTCAGAGTACTGACCCAAAGTTTGGCAGTCAAATGTTTCCCATACTTTTTTGGCCCGTTCATAATCCACTTCGGATACATCCTCTTTGGTTAGGTCGTTGTAGAATTCCTCTCTGGATGGTAAGTCATTTTCGTTTGATCTTTCCAAAGAATCCATATAGTTGTACGGAAAATCCCCCTTCCTTCTTGTCAGATTGAATTCTTCATCATTTAAAAAGTACTTTCTGATCTCTATACATTGCTGAGCTTCCAAAGTTTGACCTGATTTGTCCAGCGATTCAGGAAGGAAACGAATCCACAAACTTCAGCTTCATGTATACATTCGGCATCTTCGATCCAAAACATTTATTAACAAGAATGGATTTCGAAAATGAGATATATTTTTCCTTTGTTTGGGCTATCACTGAAACTGGTTCCTGTTTACTAGCCAGCTTTTTCACAAAAAGATGGCAATCATAGTTTGACAAATTGTATAAAACAAATGGTATCGATTTTGGAATTTTGTAATGTGGGTTGCAGATTGAATAGGCTGCTCCGCGAAATCTTCCAGTGAAGTGACAGTGTTTCCTCATTTTCACCTCACCTCCATGGGCAAATGGTTTATTATATATGTGGCACAAAGTAGCATGGTCATAATCCAGTTGTTCTTGGTCGGTTGGAGGAAGCATCTGTTTGTGATGTTTGAAGTGGGTGTTATATCATTCTACGGCTGTTTCATCCAATTTGTAGTTTCCACTACATCAGATCCACGATACGAAAAATATTGGGAGTACTAATCATCAAAATTACACTTCACATAAAAGGCGAAAGATTGAGGTTGGTGTTCACAAACTTTTACTGTGAACGATGAATCATTAGCGGCTCGTTGGGATATATGGGCTTCAATATACTTTCAAAATCAGCATAAATAACGAACGGAACTGGAATCTGTTTCTCGAAATTCACAAATTTCAGAATGTTTTCTGGAATTGTTTCACCATATTCATTTAATTTCAAATTGGTTGTTGGAATTTTTGTTATTATATGGTTACAGTCATTTTCTCCATGTTCCTCCAGCTTCATTTGATTATTGAATGATTGTAAGCATCCATCACAAATGTAAAGTCGACCATAGTGTTTTGACTTTTGTCTCGAAACCAACTTTGAGAGATCTTTTATAAGACAGTAGTGGGAATTCCCCGGCTCATCCCTAATCAGTAATAAATTAACGTAAGTGGGTTGGCGTTGTTGAGTGAAATGTACAGGTCCCACTATTTCAGTCATCAATGCTTCGTCTTTGTATTCTGTTTCCAACCCATATACATTTATTGAAATATCATTAATTTTTTCCCATCTTTTAATGTTCGTTAGTTTCATGGGGAAGTCCAGTCCATCGAAGCACAACACAGTGTTATAATGGGGATATGATTGAGAATTTGCTGGTTCTCCATCTGTAGGAAAATTTGCCGCATTGACTGACCAGGCAAAATACGCATTTTCTGAATTCCGAATGTTCAATACCGCATTCTTCGTCACTATACATTTGGGTAGTTTCAGATACGATGAGGCTGCCAGTGGGGTAAACTTGTTGATGTTCACATCTAGGAAAACAATCTGTTCGATTTGCCATCCAGAATCTCTCTCCTGAAACTCTGAGGCCTGAGAAATCATTTCTTCTTGGAAGTCAGCAAAAGCTTCTTCTAGACCTCTTGTCTGGGTTATAATTTGGTTTCTGGTGTTGAATGACTTGATGTCAGATAACTCCTTTTCTGGTATTGTATACTCTCCAAACACTTCAAAATTGATTTTTAGAGTACGATGTAGCTGTAGGTGTACATCAATAATGCCTAACACTTTCGGTTTCACTTCGTTTAGAAATTCGGAATAGTCAATTTGTGTTTCGAACTTCTGAACCAGTACGAGGCTATCCTGTTTTTGAAAGCATGTTGAAGTTTTTCAACACCATTTCCCAAAACACTCTCGATAGGACGGTTCACTTTTTTTCTGTTAATACTAGTAGATTCACAGCCTTTTTTCAAATGTCTGTTCAGAATAAATTGATTCGAAAAACTGTTACCGCACATACACAAATAGCCTTCGGCTACTTACTTGGAACAGCACACAGTTCACTAGTACTTTTTCTTTCATCACGTATCACTGGACGATATTTTTGGATATGTCGTGTCAGACTACTTTTGAACGAGAAGTCTCTTTCACAGTGTTCACACTCCATTGTGTAATGGTTGAGTATGGATATTCACTCCGATCATTACATTTTATATCCACTACTACTGATGTCACAAACAGGTGTCTACAGGTGTCCGATAATTTATATGCATACATGCAGGTGCATACATTTCAGGTGTTCGAAAATGGGTGGCAGATGTTCCATAGTTAATATGCAGGTGTTCGATAATTACTATGCAGGTGCAAGTGCATAGGGGTACATATTAATTAGTGTTTGAACACTGAACAGGCTCCGCTCCGTCCTCTTTTATTAACTACCCACGGCAGAAAGTACAGAAATCATCAGCAAGAGGATATCAATAACAGTCAACTCGATACTGCCCCTAAACGGGCATTCCTACGGACTCATCTGCTAGGCACGAAGCGGATCGACAATTTGAAGGAACTTTCCAAAGGAGGCCACCCTTGGAAAAAAAGGGCTGTCTGGTTAATAACGACTACAATGAACGCAAAACGTCGATTGTGAGTCATCATCCGAACCATATAAATGAATGATGGAGTGAGCATTAATAAAAAGATCGTCACATTCTACATGCGGCTGAAGTGAAGAGATTCATCACCTAGAATTCGAAAAGAGAAACCAAAATTGTATTGAAGGCAGCTCGCAAATATACGAAAGCTGCAAATGGAAAAAAATTAAGTTCGCACCCCTCGCATCATGCCGATTCCAGAATTTGGTGGTTGTCTACTCCTCATATCCATTTTCGCTGGGATATCAGCGTTTATAAGTTCAGCTAGTGCCACAACAGGTATTATGAGAGTGATACAATCTGCAAAAGCGAGTAGAGAGCAATTGATAAAAGCGAACAGATATAATTATCACATAAAGGCCATGGGTGAACGTGGCAGGGGACTATAAATCATCAATAAATTATCTGGCAAGAAAGTGATAGTTCCACATTTTCGTGTTGTATTCATAGGTGATGGGTTACCACTATCGGACCAACTTACTACTTAACTGGCATCTTGATTTTGGATGTTCAACACAACCCGGGAAAATATTGGGTGCCATACACAAAGATCAATCACTTTATAAATGACTCTGACAGATTCGGTTACTTACCCTTTCCCCCAGATGACTGTTTTATTATTTTGACACCAGTTAAATACTGATCATCAAAATCATGGAAAAGTCCCTTCAATGTGTAATAAACTATCTGTACACCACCAAAATAATGTTATTATATTCAATAAATCAATATTGCCAAGATCATTATAATGACGGTAATGGCAGCAATTTCGTTTTGAACGTCGCGTCGATACGGCACTGCTTTTCTTAAATAATTCCCCCCCTTTTATTCTTTCAACGAGTTGACTCAAAAAATTGAAACTTAGGATGATAAAATTGAAGCATAAATACTACATTTTGGAGTAGAATTCACAGATGAAAATTTCAAGAGGGCGACTGTGCACCATCTGGGAAAAAAATTAAATGGAAAAGGGGTCTTGTGATGCATCATTTTGACGGAATATTTCATAATTACCTGAAAAAAAACACATTAATATCAATATTTATAGAAATATTCGTTTTTCTCTGTCATATGGCAATCCCAAAAACGCGATAAGGTTTCATAGAAAAATTTTTGTTCATAAAAAAAGACAAAAATGTCAACACAACGAACATCATTGATTAGGTGAAATATTCTCATTTATATAGTTTCCTATTTTATAAGTAGAAAGGTACCACGTAAACTATCTCCAACATGGTCAACGGGTGGACTCAAAAAAATGAAACTTGGAATGATGAAATTGAAGCATAAATACTATATTCTGAAGTAGAATGCACAGATGAAAATTTCAAGAGGGAAACTGTGCAGCATCTGGAAAAAATTATATGGAAAAGGGGGTCTTGTGAAATATCAATTTGAAGCTCCTGACGAATACTTCACAACCCTAGAATATGCAGTCCATATCTTCATCTACGACAAAATGGCAGAACATTCAATAATTGCCCGAATACAAACAAATTGAAATCGATATTTCTGATTATATTAGTTTTTCTTTGCCAAAACACAACCACAAAAACCCGATAAGGTTGTATAGGTCATTTTTTGTTCATAAAAAAGACAAAAATGTAAGTACGACAACGAACATAATTGTTCAGTTCAAATATTATCATTTAGTTTCGATTTTACAAAAACTATAAAAAAACTCTAAACTATTTTCAAAATGGTCATTGAACGAAATCCAACAGAGAAACGGTATCTGAATAACAATTTCAATGGTCGTTGGATTGGCCGTCGAGGTCCTACGGAATGGCCAGCTCGCTTGCTAGATTTGGCACCTTAAGACTTTTTTTGACTATTTGAAGCAGAAGGTGTACGGAACTGAACCTTTTTCAATATTCAATATACGGTAGAGAAAAATGAATATTTGTGGAAATATCGACGTTGCTTTTTCCGAAAATGTTCTTATGTCAAGAAGTTTAAGCAAACCATTTCGAGCATCTTCTGAACCGAACTTAGCTTATTACCTCAAAGTATGGAGTTAAATTTCGAATATTCAGGCAAGTTTTGATGTTCCGCCACTTTGTAGTGGGTGAAGATATCGACTTCATATTCTAGGGTTGTGAAGTATTTTTAGGAGCTTCGAAATGATGTATAACAAGACCCACCTTTCTATTTGATGTTGTTTTCCAGATAGTGCCCAGTGGACATCTTGAAATTTTCATCCGTCAGATTCACTGCAAAATCCAGTATTTATGCATTAATTTCATTATCCCAAGATTCAATTTTTCAATGTTATGGATAATCTTTTAGACTGTTGTGTTCCAGAATCACCTCTTGAATTACCCTTCATGAAGAATACGGTTGATGACATAATTTCTTCTGCTCCACATGATGGAATAACTGAATCAATCTATATTTTCAGCTCTTGCGATTATAATATTGAGTTTACACTAGAAACAGAAAATGAAAATAAAGTACTTTTTTTGGACATGAATGATCAGAACAGAAGAAAATGACATCATTTTTGGCCGTACCCAGGGGGATACCCAGGGGGGGTCAGAGGGGTTGCACCCCCCCCCAAAATTTTTCGTAAAATAAGATTTTTCAAACGCATTACTCAAGTTATAATTGTTCTTTTTCTTCCTCATAGGTAAATAAGGAAGAGTTCAAACCAATTTCTAGTTAAAAATGTACGTGAGTAATTTGTCAAATTTATTATAATTTTACTAACCCATTCACCTACGTGGAATTCGTGGATGGACGTGATCCGCCGCTAACGGCGTAGACCGAAGCGTTTCATTACGTAAGTTGCCGTAAAGCATATAGTTAGGCGCTATCACGATAAGTAGCAGGACGAAAAAAAGACCGCCAGTCGTTTTCACAAGTCTCTGACTCTGACTACTTATTTCGGAGAAAATTTCGTTTTTATATGTTGGCAGTACAGTACTGGGGGCTTATTCCGAAACCAAACGAACGATCAATGAACGAGGACATAGAAGTTGAATCTTTGAAACCCTATGAAAAGATGTTTGATCTAGAACTAGTACCAAGTAAGTACTCACTGTGGAAATTGTTTTGGGAAAAACAAATGGAACTCGACAAGCCTCCTTGCGGCATTGAGGCACTGAGCCAATGTAATAGGGAACTTTTTTCTGACATATTCACCCTCCTGAAAATATTTGCTCCTTTGCCAGTGACCACTGCAACTGCTGAGAGGACCTTCTCCACTCTCAAGCGATTGAAGACGTACTTAGGAAATTCGTGTGGGCAAGACAGACTTAGCGGACTGGCTCTCATGTCGGTTCATAGAATCTCAACACAAGGACGGATTCGCGGAAAAAAAACTTTTTATTCTTTTTTTTTTTTTTTCCCATTTTTTTTTTTTTCCCTTCTCCCCCCCTTCCCCCCCCCCCCCCCCCCCTTTTTCTGTGTTGGCCTTGTAAATAAACCACTATTAAATATATAATATCTCCTCTCATAACCATAATTGTGGGTATGAACTATCTGCCCCAAAAAAAAAATTATCCTTTTCTCTTCCCCCACAATCTTTTGTTCTCTCCTTTTTTCTCTCCTTTAAAAAAAAAAGGGGGAAACCTTCCTCCCTTTTTCTCTGTTCCCTCTCTTCTTTTCTTCTTTCACCCTCTCTTGGTGGGAGGGGGCGATGCTGCAATGACCACTGGTTTAAAAGATAAAAAAAAAAACCCCCCCAAACGACGTGTTCTATCGCTGGTATCCGCAATCGTCTTCGGGTGATGACTGACAACATTTCAAGGTATGATCGGTTATAAAGACCCGATTTTCCTATAGTGGAGGAGGGGGGCGAGGATGACAATGAAAAACACGGGTGCTACTAAAAGGGTCGTCCTATCGGTTTTTCAGCGGGCAATGGATGTACTGGCAAGAGTTTCTCTTTTCACGAGCCGAAGAAGGTCCATCCTCTAAATAAGTGGTGTCCACACATTCCGGATTTCTACGCTAACGTGACTGATTGCATCGTTGTTGAGAACGTAGGCGGCTTCCTTGAATTTTCCTTCGATGGAAGCCACCAGCTTTTTCCGAAGTCATTTCATTGTCAGGGTTATTCAAGGGCGATGCTATTCATGAAAGATAATAACCAAGGCAACACACCCCCAAAATATGTGAAATTTCGTTCGACATAAAATATGCTCAAGGTTATTGCTGGGTGGAAATGATTCAACGTAGATCCCCTTTCAGAACGCTCCGTTGTTTTCAAACAGAAGAGGTTATCCGAAAGCAATGATGTTCAGGCAAGAGAGTATCCAAACTATGCATTCCTCCTCAATATCACATCGAACAATGTCATCCGATATTTGAAATACTGAAGGTTATTGAAGATAAAACTTGCAGTGATGATGAACAATCTTGGAAATTTTCAAAGTCATTTCAGAGGTGATGCTATTCAAGCTAGACCCTACCGAATCTAGACGTCATTCAAGGTCAAATTCGCACACACTACACGGTACACACCAGAGATTCCTCAAAGTGATAAATCATCATGATTATCCAATGTCCCCAGGCTAAAATCTCACATTGAATCAAGAGATGTCATTATTTGGAACCTTGGAAAAGTAGAAAAGCTCAGGTCTTTTGTTCATTATGTAGAAAAAATGTTTAATGAATAAATTGTTGAAAATAGCAATGATTCATTTGTTAATCATAGTGAGAAAAAACAATTTTTTGTGACTAGTGATTGTGGTCGAAAAACGATTCAATATTCCGCTTCCCATACATAATTCGAAAGTAAAGAAGTCCAAGGGTTACGATAAGAAGAGTGTACGATGTTATAAGTGCAATACCAACCAACCAACACAAGGCCCCTAATTTGCCAAATCCAAAGAAAATGGCCAAGCTATGTTTCATACCCTTTTTCTGATGAACAGATCCGAAGTGATGTTTGGTACATAGATTCCGTAACAACATCCCACATGGGGACAAAACATGATTTGCAGCATATCGATTGACACCTTTGATAACTATTTATCAGAAGAAAAATAACAATTGCTAATGGCGAGAAAATTACAGCAGATGACAAGGGTGCATTATCATCTAACGTTGATAATGATGCAGGAATTACTGGTATCATAACTGTGATAGATGTTCTTTTTGTCCCGAATATATCGACTGATTTATTATCAGTAAGTCTAATGACAAGTCTAGGACACAGATTAGTTTTTGTTTCAGAAACTCTTGAAATATTAGTCAGAAATTAAAAAAAAATATTTTAACTACTTACAGCTAATCGAATCAATGGCGTATATTGTCATGAACAGTCTCAGAAAAAGATGTGTTACTGGAATAAGCATCGGAAAGAAATTGGATAATGTATGTTCAGCATGTGCTTCTTCTAGATCGTCCACTCAAATCTATGCCCTATAGAAGTTACATCTGTCGGTGAGGCTAGATACTTCCTCATCTTCACCAATGATTTCTCGAGGAAAACGTCCGTATACTTCCTCGAATGGGAACATTAAGTGGCAAAACGTTCAATGATTCCAAATCCAGAAAACCAGAGTGGACAAATTTTTTTTGCACCGATGATGTCAATGAAAAATGTCTCATTGTCGAGAAATCTAGGTGACTCTAATTCAGATACCAAGATTTGGGCAGAGGCAGTCTCCACATCTGTTCACCTCATGAATCGTTCTTCAACTTCAGATTCGTCATAAATTGCACCACAATGAGGCTGGTCTGAACAAAAACCTGATTTGAAACACTTAAGAATATTTGGATGCACTACAATGGCACATATTCCGAAACAAAAGCAACAACAATATTTTTGTTGTTTATAGTAATGTGAGAAGGAAGAGATGTTATTCTCATCAAAATTAAAGAGAAGGACCTGAAATGACAAAAGTTGATAGGAAAAATGATCAATTTTGTATATAGTTTGCTTGGACTGAAACTTCAAATGAAAACAACATCAAAATGTTGAAAGAAGAGCCTAAAAATGTTTTCGTGAGGACTGAAAATGACCAGTCTGAAAATGGCATACCTGAAAAAACACCCATCTTGCATGATGACGGACAAGTCACTTATTCAGATGAAGTAGCTCAACGTTCTCAAAGGGTAATGAGACCGAACAGAAAATGGAAGATTTTGTGGCTTCGCCTCGATTCGTTCAGACTCTGAACTTTGAAGAAAAGCAAGGCATAACTTAGGAAGAAAATAACAAAACTTGGACTCTGGTGAACTTACCTGTTAAAAAAAAACATATAGGTTTCAAATGGGTATTCAAAACGGAACAAGACGCCGAAAGTATCATTGGAAGATATAAAGCTAGACTTGTAGTGAAAGGCTACTCTCAGCAAAAATGCTTTGATTTTGGAGTAACATACGCTTCCGTGGTCGATTACGTATCATTGAGATATTTTCTTGCATCAGCTGCAAAATATGACCTAGATGTCGATCAGAGATGGGTTTTTTCACTGCATTGAGGAATGAAGATTCACAACGGTAAATTTACATGCCTCAACCTGAGTGATCATTTCTGAAAATGATGACAGAAGGGTCTAAAAAACTTCGGAAAGCAATTTATGGTTTGAGGCTGGCCAGTAGTTCCTGAAACATCAAACTTCAAAATGTTTCGAAAGAAATAAGCCTGTCACGTTAAAAAAAAATGGGAACATGTTATTAATAGCCATATACGTGGACGATCTACTGATTTTCTTCAATGAAGCCGCCAATGGATTATTTATTGAATCGCTGTTGAAAATTAAATTGAAAATGGGAGACAAGAAGGTATTCATCGAATGATTGAGCTTCCAAGACTGATATTGAAACACCCTGTCAAACACCAGAAAATATCACTTTCTTGAAACGTAATTTGACAGCATTGTCGTATGGCTCACTGGGGGAAGTATAAAACAGTTATTCACAGAGGTGTCAATAATAAATAAAACAAGAACTTCAAACTGGCATTTTGGAATCTACCTGCCCACAGAACACTTACTCCAATAGACGTCTCTAAAGGAGAGAATAAAGTAAAACAAATAAAAATTCGTTTGGAAAGCTCAATACAGTTCACGGACCATGTATCCCGACGAGGTTCTGGTTCATATTTTGCGAAAGAGTTCTCATGCATGTTTGCAATAAAATTATATCCATTCGGAACAGAAATTGAAACTGATCGTAGTAGATATGTATCAATATAGAATCAACGCTAAACTAGGTTAAAATTTATAATTCGAAGTATTGACCTCACTGGTTCATTGCTATTTATCAATCTTTCCATTTTTGCAATCGAGTCAAATGACGGTCGTAATATAAACATATTACCAGCAAAATTTCACTCATAATTCATAGGAAACTAATGAAAAAACTTCGACTACTTGTCTCTTTGTGCAATAGATGAATGAAACACAAAGTTTTTTTGTTTAAAAACTCACCTTCGCTACCGGAACATCCATAGATGGAAAATAACCATATTAACATAAACATTATGATGTACAGTTGATGCAGTTGGAAATCTGATTAATATCTCGAAGTACATTGATTCATCGAGTTATCGAAATGGATCCATCTCGTTTGAATCACTGATGAACTTTCAACCTCTTCATATTCAGAATCAACATCAACATTTTTATTGATAAATTATTAATGGTTCACACTCTTTATCTTCATTCGCCTCAAAATACGATCCAGGGGAGTGCCGTAAAGCATGAAAATTCGTAAAATTTCGAGGGTAGGCCAATAGATCTTCATAAAAACTGTTGGACTGCATTGTTGCGAGCGCAAATAAAAAATTAAAAAACAATAAATTTACAATCTTGATTACCACAATTTACTAAAAAAATGAGACGTACAAGGAGAACATGTTCAGAGCAGATAATTATATCTAATGAATAATATTTACCTAGTAACTCTAATATAAATTCATTGATATTTCGGAAAAAAAAACGAAAACAGCAAAAAAATTATTATTATAGACAATATACAGTGACTTTCTTCGATGTCTTTCCCTTTCATTTTTAAACGGGCCAACTAAATGAATTGAAAGTTTAGATAATGATATTGATATATGAATACTATATTTAGGAGTGAAATTGACGGATGAAAATTTCAAGATGGCGACTGTGCGTCATCTGGGAAAAAAAATCATGGAGAGGGGGGTCCTGTGACACATATCCTTTCGAAGCTGTTGACGAATACTGTACCACCTAAAACAATGAGTGAATAACTATATTCACCTACTACAAAATGGCGGAACATTGAAATTGCCTAATAAGACGTTCACCTTCATAATCTGAGGTAATAAGCTAAGTTCAGTTCAGAAGATGGTTGGCTTGAACTTCTTGACAAGACCAGCCTATCCGATATGTCACGCCGAACATTTTCGAACACAGGGACGTCGAAATTTATACAAATATATCTCTGCCGTTAATCCAATGTCGGAGCAGATTCCGTTTCGTACACCTTTTGCTTCGATTAGCCCCATGAAAAAAGTCTAAACGTGTCAAATCTGGCGAGCGACTGATCATTCCGAAGGACCTCGACATCCAATCCAACGACTAGGTGATGTATTATCCAAATAGTTTCTCACTCGTTTGTAGTAGTATGGTGGTGAATAGAATAGAATATAACGGTTTTATTTGTTCATATTATGTCTGCGATATATGTAGGATACGACAAAACATGAAGTGGTTATAACTGATGCTACTTCACTATAAAAGCGAATTCACAAAGTCTTGTCAAACAATAAACAATAATTTGTAGTTAGTTGAGAAGGACATTAACAGTTCGAAACATCAATAACATTCATGAACAATTGCCACGATGCATTGAGAGGTAGAAACCAGTTATTTGCTCAATAGCAACTAAATGAAGCACACAAGTTAATTAAAAAAAAAAGAAAGAGACATGTGAGAGATGTTGAAATCGCATGATGTCTACAAAGTAAAACCTATGTTTCAACAAAGTTGCTTGATAGCTCTTTCAAACCTAAATGAGTTGAGTTTTCTATAGCTTTCTGGTGATTCATTGTAGATATTGAAGTTGACTGTGTTTTTGCTTTCGATTTCAAGTAGATTTCTTGAGTTTATGAGATTTTTATTCCTGGTAGAACAATTATATACATCCCGTTATTAACTACATTTATGTAGGTGAGTATGAATTTCGATAAGGCACTGAAAAGTATAGAGTGCAGGTAAAGTCATTATCTTCGAGTCTATCTTGTTGCAAGAATTTCTGAATCCCGAATTTGTAAAAACTCCTACTGCTCTCTTCTGCAACAGAAAGACATGATTTGAGAGAGAGAGAGCAGTTTTCCCATAAAATTATCCTGTAGCTCATGTGTAAGTGGAAGAGTGAGAAATAAGACGAATCTGAAACTTTCCCAATATCGAATATTCGGCAGAGAATTATAAATATTTGTAGAAATATCGATGATGCTGTGTCCGAAAATGTTCGACGTAAAATATCGGATATGCTGTTCTTATGTCAAGAAGTTCAAGGCAACCATTTCGATCATCTTCTGAACTGAACTCATTACCCAAAATATGAGTTGACCGTCGATGTATCCAGACAATTATCAAATGTTTCTCCATTTTGTGGTGGATGAAGATATTGACTCAATATTTTAGGGTTGTACGCACATACAGTCGCCATCTTGAAAGTTTTATCTGTCAATTCCACCCCGAAATGTAGTTTCATTATCCCAACTTTCAATTTTTTGAGTTGAATTGTTGAAAAGAAAACACTGTATATAGTTTATTTAGTTTTTTGCTGTAACTTGTTCCTTTTAAAATATTAATGAACCATCATGAAGTTAACTATATGAATATTATTTATTGAGTATAAATCTTTGCTTTCAATGTTTATTCTTCCCGTCCTTCTCATTTTTCAGTAAATTGTTGTAATCAAGTTCGTACAATTTCTTTTACTTTTTTATTTGAGCTTTGAACGATGCAGCCCAACAGCTTCCATGAAGATCTATTGACCTCTTCTGGATTCATAAGTATAAATATCATGGCGCTCTACTAATCGTGGATAGAATAAGGTGCTCAAACACATTCGAAAACTTTAATCTAGTTGAATCGGAGTTGAATAATGAATATTATGAATACAGTGATAGCCCTTCCAAACTCCCCACTCAGCACAAAGGCGAATAAAACTACTAGTAGTTCTGGAGATCCCTGATAGGCCGTTAGATGTATCAGCTAGGTAGCTAATCTCTTGTTTTTATTCTAGAAAGATTAGTTAGACGTTCGAGCAGAGCGGTTTGCATAGAGACGATTCTTGATTCTCACTACAGAAATTTTTCCGGCTTGCCCAGAGAGCGACGGACAGCTGACTCTTTCATGATACGCTTTTGAGCGAATATATAATGTTGGTCAGATGAAAATCCTAGCAGGAAACTTTTTACATCGGATGTACGAACCAAGTTTCGGGTAATGTAAGTTTTTCGAGTTTTCCAGTGGTTGAGCGATATGGTTATCAAAAACGTTTGCCGATCCTTGTCCGCACAAGGCTTCTAGTTTCTGAATTTGACAGACAGTGTCCAAAAAGGAGATGCGCCAAAACAATTCTCAATAATACTCAAAAATGGAAGTGAGTCAAATAGATACATGAAAAACATTGATGAATGAAAAACAAATGACCTGAGAGTAGTGTTGATTTTGCTCTTGGGACAATACAGGCTATTTCCTGGACCTGTATCAAGAAAATAATCAATAGTTTTCACGAGTTCAAAGATGAAGAGTATAAGTTTTTTGTGCAGTGTGCCAGATCCAAATCTCGATCACATATGACAGAAACAATTTGAATCAAATAGCTGACACCAGTTATACAAGAAATCGACATAAATTAGCGTCACGGAGGACTCATATTGTATGATGCAGTTTCTCCGCTCGAAATTCCCTTCGAGGTAGGTATATCATTATGAAAACATCTTCTGATGAACTTTTTCTATTCACAGAAATTTGCCATTTTGTTTGGATCACAATTTTGAGCGAAAGAGCTAATTGAGGGAGATTTATGGCACCATGAATTCCAAAGATGAATGTACTTCACACACAAGATTTAGATTTTGTCTCAATATATATTTTGGGAGTTTGGTGGTCTGGTTCACTCAGCCTGAGTAAGGAAAAAGCCTGAGTTATTCCTGAAATGAATATAAATATTTCTCCTGAAGAAACTAACTTTGTGACAAAATACTAGGGGCCCGATTACAGATTGCTATTAACGGCAGCCATGGTTCTCGTCCTTCCGGATAGATTTCTATACCTGACTGTTTTAATTCCAATTTAGTCGAATTCGGTTTCTCGGTTTTTCTAGTGAATACCTTGAGATATGATTTAGATATATTTGGTTGCTCTCTGCCAGCGTGCTACAAAAAGCTAATTGTTGTTTAAAAGCCCTTGGGTTCGTTCACTAGAATTTGTATTACAAATATTACGGGTGCATTGCCTGGTTTAAGGTCAGTTCATTGTTTATGATCAAATTAAGGCGCACTATTGACAAATTGATTTTTTTTTCTATTATCTGCTGAAACACATTGTACAATGAATTCCTGTCTCTCCTGGCATTTGCTCATTCCTTATGGACGAATATCAGGTTTCAACTTCGTTAGAGGTGTCGAGTGCGAATAATATCAGTTTACGATTTTCTCTCAGTTGAAAATATTGATTTTCAAGCGAATGAAACAATCAACTGTTTTTTCATCAACACTGGATGGGCCGAGATTTTTTGCCTACCACGGCAAAAACAGCAACCAGATGGTACAAAACTTTCACATCGTAACGTCGCGTCGTTCGATATATTTACTAGTTTTATTTTCTACAAACTCAAATAAAAGTGCATCAGCGATTTCGCTTCGCTACTTCCATCTCAAGATACTTCTTGGGAAGTTACCCGCAAGTCTGGAGAAAGAGGGGCACCCTGGAAATCACGTTGGATTCAGACACTCCAGCGGAGGATACGAAGTCGCCGCCAGGATATACTGGTAAATATTCTAGGTTTCATTCAGTGTGATTTTAAATTTTAGCAAACTATCGTTCAGGTCAACGCCAAAACCGCATCTAGGTTGATACGTTAATTTATCTCGCTACTAGCTATCGAAAAAGAAAGTTCGAAAACTGAAACGGTACATTAATAATTGATCTTTCGTGCCCAATTGGCCTTACAGGCTTTGTGTTGAATTGAAATTACGAAAACGCTACTTCATTCCTATAAGTTGAATTGGCGAACATAAAGTAAACGTCATTCATCTTCTATTTTTGATTATTTCTAAAAATATTTTAATGATGAGAGAAAATTTGCTGACAACACCCTCAATTTTTTATGATCGTTTGATTCCATACGCTCTGATATTTGTGCGGGTTCAAATTCATTTACTTTCGAGAAAACCTCGATTGTTATCACCTAATTTATTTTGTAGTTCTGCTGTTTACTGCTCGAAGTCGAAGTTTCTAGCTCATTTATTCTCGCGGTTCACACCAAGTTTTGATATCAACTCGCAAATTCCCAAAATGTCCGATAAAATTGAGAATCTTTGGCGATACAAGGCCATAAGGCAGAGTTGCATCAATGGAATTAACATTTCATCAGATTAGGCTTCGGAGGCAAAGTCAAAGAGAATCATTTTCAAAATGCGTTCCAAAGATGTAGACAGATTGAAGCAGTAATTCATCAAACAATATTCAAATATTATATCGGCTAGTGATTCGGAGGATGCGTTCAAGGTATCTTTCAACCCCGCTTACTATATACGCCGAGTTGTTCGACCAAGAACATGAATCAATCCTTGCCTCATCTTTCGCTCGACATTCCTCTCCTCAAGTGAGGCTTCCAAAAATAGAACTGATTAAATTTTCCAGGGAGTACAAAGAGTTTCAGACTTTCAAAGATTTGTACGACGTTCTAGTACATTCAAACAATTCGATGATATTGAAGAATTCAATTATTTATTAACTTCTCTAATAGGTCCACCCTTACAACATGTTCGAAGTGTTCCGATGACGGCCGCGAATTATAACAATGCCTATGAAACATTGGTTGAACATTTTTCCAATAAAAGGGTACAAGCCAATTTATATTGGTCCGAAACCAAGAATTCCACTAAATTAAATGACGACAATCCTGAAAGTATTACAAAACTGTTAGATCGTTTTCGGAAAATCTAGCAGGTCTCAAAATGATGAATTTTTCCATAGGCTCAAACATGGTTCTTTCAACATACCTACTTATGAATCGGTTAATAAATTTCTAGAGGAATATTATATAGCGCTGGCATCATCAACTTAAAGTTTATCAAATCTAAAAAGAACTTCTCTCTATAAATCTTCCCCCTCTTCCCATAATTATTCGCACCCTAAGCATTCCGCATCATCAAAATCTTCTTTCATTGCTTGAGCCAATGATAATGGCCACGATTCGCAACGTGTTTGCATTCTCTGTTAGGAATTTCTTACTCTATATCACCTGATTTTTTGAATGAAACTTCCTCAGAGAGATTTCGATTCTGCAAATCGCAACATTTATGCATAAACTGTTGTAATATTCATGAAACTAAAAAATGTGGATCATCCTTTTCGTGGTACTAATGCGGACGAAGACATCATACGTCGTTACATAATCCTACTCAGATTACTACGGTGTCAACGTCTATGTTCAATTCTTATACCCCCAGTAATTCACTTCCTACATCATCGAAGTCAGTCATTCTCCACTTTTTCAACCAAATATTCTATGGTTTTTTTATCAGCTGCTTTTGTAGAGTTATGTGATAAATTTGGCGAATACCACACAGTTTGAACACGAGTTATGTAACGACCGTTCCCGGAGTTCCGCTGCTCTCATGGAAACGTGATATGCTGACAATGCATTTCCAGCAATCCGTTATCTGGACTCTCAGAGCGACAAGACCACTTTTCTGTTATATTTTATTCATTCCAATTGTAACTCTTGTTGGAGGAAATCGTCTCGAATTTGTACTTTGTAAAATAAATATTTTTTAAAAAGACAAACTTCCGTCCCAAGTATTTAATTGGCGCAGTCGGTAGGATTTGTGCAGTGCATTAAAAGAGTTTTCTTCACAACTTGGAGTTTCAACCCTTAAGCACAAATTCGACAAAAATCGTGATCCATCGAGGATTGAACCGGACGGACCAAGAGACGACCCTACCACTAGAGGCTACGAGGAATCGCAGAAGAAGGAACTGGAAACTACAAGATTTGGGACCACCAAAATACCTGTTAGTGCCAAAATTCCTTTTTGCCTTTACTGAACCCTCTGCATAAGGATTTCGGTGAAGATAATTTAGGGCAGTTCATCGCGAACGAAACTAGTGTCTATTCTAGACGATTAATTTTAAGAAATCAATTTTGTGAAACAAAACAAATTTCAAGTAATTTATTGATTGAGAGATCGATTCATGAACGAACTAGATAATATCTTAAGAAGATTGAGTAATTTATCAAGAAAACTCAGTTCTCGACGAAAGTGATACAGAAAATCCAACATTAACAATGCCTCTTCAACAAGAACAAACCGCTCAAGTTCAAATGAACTGGGACTTATTCAAATCTCGACTAAATAACCTCAAACCATTTGATGGCGATAGAAACGCATTGAATAAATTTATTGATAGGTGTGATTCATTGAATAATACCTATAGAATATTCAATGATCCAGCTTTGAACGAACATATTTTTGAATGCATCCAGGAAAAATTGATCGGAAAAGCAGAGTATATGGTTGGAAATCGATCAGAACTTAATAATTGGGAAAGTTTGAGAAACGCTCTGAAACAATGCTTTTCAGATCGTAGGGATATAGACTGTCTTGTTTTGGAACTAACGAGAAGCCGTCCTCATTAAAATGAAAACTTGCTCAGTTTCGGTAGTAGGTTGCAATTAATCAGAAGAAGCGTGGTACAGAGGATCAGTTATGATGTAAATTTATGTCAAAATGAAAAACTTTACCATATTTCACATTATGATAAGGTTGCACCAACTACATTTATTGCTGGCAGCTCAGGTATGCTCAGAAATAATTTACATCTCAAGGAACCAAACTCTCTCGAAGACGCTATGGCATACGTGAATGAATATGAAAATTTCGAAAAACTATATGGTAACGTGCAAGAAACTCATAAAACCAAATCTATTGCCCCTACCAACAGGCAGACATACATGACCAACACAAAAACAAATATTCAATCATCAATACCGAATCACTTCCAAAGACAATTTAATCAACCGAAGACTAATCACCCCAATAACAATTTTTCAAATCCAAACCTTTCTCCAAGGCCCGTTTGGCCCAATCAGCCGATAAACATCCAGCCAAGGCAATTACCCCTGCGAAAATACCCTACCGATCGCGAAGTGTTTGGCCCACCTCAAAATGCATTCAAGCCAAAACAAATTCCACCAAATCAATTGCCAAAACCTGAACCCATGTCGACTACTCCAAGAAACCCCACTAGAATTTCCCACCAACAAATTCCTCAATATCGGCAGGAACACAGAACCAATTTCAGAAACCAATTCCAGAAACCAATTCCAAAATCAACCAAGGTTCTTCCAACAGAATCAGAAACCAAACTTTATTTCTGAAGAATTATTCTCAAATGAATACGAAGACCCAACTGATTATTATGACCAAACTAAGAATCAATATCGGGACTATGAATACCCTAATTTTAACGAATTGTCTTATCATGATCAATACCTCACAAATGATGTCGATCAACAGCAATCTTGTGTCTCGAATAATGACGACACAGAAACCGACGAACCTGCAAATTTTCAGGCAGCAAGCCAACAAGACCCATTGACTCAGCTGAAATTTACTTCTCATGCGATAACTCTACCTCACGTAAAAATCAAAAATCCAAAACTAAAACTAATTATCGATACTGGAAGCTATCGATCGATGATGAAACCATCAGAAATTGAAAAATTCTTCCCAGACAGAATATATTATTCTAACACGATATTTAAAACAGCTATTAGTAGTCAAAATGTAAGATATCAAGCATTAATACCTGCATTTTCTGAATTCAATACAGACTATCAGATTGATTTTCTTCTATTTGATTTTCATGACTATTTCGATGGCGTTTTAGGATTATCAGATATGATGAACATGAATCTGAATATTGACTTGATCAATAAAAAATTTATAGGAAAAAATACTGAAATACCTTACAAATTCAGGCAACCATCCGAATTCAGCGTTTCATTTTCGGTGAATCCTTTAGAAAAAACCATAGAAAATTTGCCAGTAAGTATATATGAAGGAGAAATTCTGACAGTTGAAGGAACTATGAACAATCTAATAATCCCGCAAATATTGACTATTGCCAAAAATGGATACGCACCGATCGAAATTCAAAACCCAACCGATGAAACAATATCAGTAAAATTATCGGAGCCCCTACCTGTAAATCATTTCGAATCTTCAACCTACGAAATATTCACTATTGAATCCTTCATTAATCCCGGCATATCGAAAGATGATCATTCCCAATCAATCACGAGTAATATAAATATTACAGATTTGATCCGCGTTGAGCACATGAACTCGGAGGAAAAAGCCGCAATAATCGCAGTATGTAAAGAATATTCTGATATCTTCTTTGAACCAGGCGACGAATTGACTTTTACTTCAAAAATCAAACATGAGATAAAGACAGCTGACGAAATACCTGTACACACAAAATCATATAGGTACCCATATATGCACAGACAAGAAGTTCAACGTCAGATTAACGACATGCTTGAAAAAATATTATTCGACCCAGCTCTAGCCCGTGGTCATCCCCCATTTGGATTGTGCCCAAAAAACTCGATTCATCAGGTAAACAAAAATGGAGTATAGTCGTTGATTATTGCATAATCAATAGAAAAACAATAGGAGATCGATACCCACTTCCCAATATTAACGATGCCATCCAAAATTTTGTTAATAATTGCGGAACTTGTCAAAAAAATAAATATGATCGGAACCCCACAGTCATCAAATTCAACCTTACACCCACCACGTCAAAACCATTTGAACACATTCATATCGATACATTCACGATATCGAAAAAAAAATTCACAACAATAATTGATTCATTTCCCGCTATGGTCAAGCATACCCCTTAAAAGCACTCACTGGTGTCCTTGTTCTTGAAAATTTCCCCAATTTCATCTCTCATCATGGATTACCGTTAAAAATCACTACTGATTCAGGAACCGAATTCAAAAACAAAGAAATAGAGAACTTTTGCAAACTTTACCGGATAGAACTCCACTATACAACACCGAAAAATAGCAATTCGAATTCACCAGTCGAAAGATTTCATTCAACCCTGATCGAACTCTATCGATGTTTGAATGAGGAAAACAAAAATCTCTCTCCTGATCAGATCATGAAACGTGCTGTATCAGGATATAATAACTAAATTCACAGTGTCACAAAATTTACCCCGTTTGAAGTAGTGAAAGGTATATATATATATATATATATATATATATATATATGTGTATGTATATGATTTCTCTTGGTTTTTGTTATTCGTAAATCATCGTAGGTTGAGGAAGTATCAGACTCTGTGCTATTCGGTGATACTGAGGTGGAATATACAGGGTGATTCTCAAAACAAATATTGATCTTGCATAGTTTATTGCATTGTGTTATGAAAATCTCTTTCAGGTTGCAACATGAATGGTAGTACATGATGAGTTTTTGCCAAAATATGTACATTAACGATTGTTTATCATTACTTTGTTACCTGTATGCATTTTGTTTCCAACAATCACTTTGCCTGTACTTTGGGGCTTTTTTGCGTTCTCCATTTTAGTAAGGGTCGGGTCGTGTCTGTGTCACGTTCACGATATTTCAGATTCAGAAAATAAAATGGAAGTGAATCGTTTACTTGGGGACGAGATTTTATATGAGCTGTCTATAAGGGGTTTACCTATAGAACGCACGGTGCAGGAAAACCGTTCAATTTTGAGAGGCGCTCTTCGCTGTGGAAGGGAGGGAGTTTCCGCTACCGTGATAACTGAACATTTGTATCGGGAAGTTGAGTTGGATATCTGTAATGATGAACAAGTAGAATTGAATAATGAAATTCAGAATTTTGATCATAGAAATAGGATAAATGAATTTTAAAGAATTTCTTCACGCTTGATACATGTGAAGCTACGTTTGCGACGAATTCCTCGTGGGAACGAAGAAGAAGAAGGGGCGAGAAGAAATATGCTCTGCCGGTGTATGCGGTTGGTACACTCAATGAAAACTTAACTGCAATGCAAAACACATTTGCTACTGTTCAGGAGAGTCATCTGGATCTAGATAATACCGCTGAGGGTAATATTTTGGATGATCCGAATTCTCTCATTCATACGCTCAGAGAGATTTCGATTCTGCAAATCGCAACATTTATGCATAAACTGTTGTAATATTCATGAAACTAAAAAATGTGGACCATCCTTTTCGTGGTACTAATGCGGACGAAGACATCATACGTCGTTACATAATCCTACTCAGATTACTACGGTGTCAACGTCTATGTTCAATTCTTATACCCCCAGTAATTCACTTCCTACATCATCGAAGTCAGTTATTCTCCACTTTTTCAACCAAATATTCTATGGTTTTTTTATCAGCTGCTTTTGTAGAGTTATGTGATAAATTTGGCGAATACCACACAGTTTGAACACGAGTTATGTAACGACCGTTCCCGGAGTTCCGCTGCTCTCATGGAAACGTGATATGCTGACAATGCATTTCCAGCAATCCGTTATCTGGACTCTCAGAGCGACAAGACCACTTTTCTGTTATATTTTATTCATTCCAATTGTAACTCTTGTTGGAGGAAATCGTCTCGAATTTGTACTTTGTAAAATAAATATTTTTTAAAAAGACAAACTTCCGTCCCAAGTATTTAATTGGCGCAGTCGGTAGGATTTGTGCAGTGCATTAAAAGAGTTTTCTTCACAACTTGGAGTTTCAACCCTTAAGCACAAATTTCCGACAAAAATCGTGATCCATCGAGGATTGAACCGGACGGACCAAGAGACGACCCTACCACTAGAGGCTACGAGGAATCGCAGAAGAAGGAACTGGAAACTACAAGATTTGGGACCACCAAAATACCTGATTAGTGCCAAAATATCCTTTTTGCCTTTACTGAACCCTCTGCATAAGGATTTCGGTGAAGATAATTTAGGGCAGTTCATCGCGAACGAAACTAGTGTCTATTCTAGACGATTAATTTTAAGAAATCAATTTTGAGAAACAAAACAAATTTCAAGTAATCGATAATCAATAAATACAGATTTATTGATTGAGGGATCGATTCATGAACGAACTAGATAATATCTTAAGAAGATTGAGTAATTTATCAAGAAAACTCAGTTCTCGACGAAAGTAATACAGAAAATCCAACATTAACAATGCCTTTTCAACAAGAACAAACCGCTCAAGTTCAAATGAACTGGGACTCATTCAAATCTCGACTAAATAACCTCAAACCATTTGATGGCGATAGAAACGCATTGAATAAATTTATTGATAGGTGTGATTCATTGAATAATACCTATAGAACATTCAATGATCCAGCTTTGAACGAACATATTTTTGAATGCATCCAGGAAAAATTGATCGGAAAAGCAGAGTATATGGTTGGAAATCGATCAGAACTTAATAATTGGGAAAGTTTGAGAAACGCTCTGAAACAATGCCTTTCAGATCGTAGGGATATAGACTGTCTTGTTTTGGAACTAACGAGAAGCCGTCCTCATTAAAATGAAAACTTGCTCAGTTTCGGTAGTAGGTTGCAATTAATCGGAAGAAGCGTGGTACAGAGGATCAGTTATGATGTAAATTTATGTCAAAATGAAAAACTTCACCATATTTCACATTATAATAAGGTTGCACTAACTACATTTATTGCTGGCTGCTCAGGTATGCTCAGAAATAATTTACATCTCAAGGAACCAAAGTCTCTCGAAGACGCAATGGCATACGTGAATGAATATGAAAATTTCGAAAAACTATATGGTAACGTGCAAGAAACTCATAAAACCAAATCTATTGCCCCTACCAACAGGCAGACATACATGACCAATACAAAAACAAATATTCAATCATCAATACCGAATCACTTCCAAAGACAATTTAATCAACCAATGACTAATCACCCCAATAACAATTTTTCAAATCCAAACCTTTCTCCAAGGCCCGTTTGGCCCAATCAGCCGATAAACATCCAGCCAAGGCAATTACCCCTGCGAAAATACCCTACCGATCGCGAAGTGTTTGGCCCACCTCAAAATGCATTCAAGCCAAAACAAATTCCACCAAATCAATTGCCAAAACCTGAACCCATGTCGACTACTTCAAGAAACCCCACTAGAATTTCCCACCAACAAATTCCTCAATATCGGCAGGAACACAGAACCAATTTCAGAAACCAATTCCAAAATCAACCAAGGTTCTTCCAACAGAATCAGAAACCAAACTTTATTTCTGAAGAATTATTCTCAAATGAATACGAAGACCCAACTGATTATTATGGCCAAACTAAGAATCAATATCAGGACTATGAATACCCTAATTTTAACGAATTGTCTTATCATGATCAATACCTCACAAATGATGTCGATCAACAGCAATCTTGTGTCTCGAATAATGACGACACAGAAACCGACGAACCTGCAAATTTTCAGGCAGCAAGCCAACAAGACCAATTGACTCAGCTGAAATATACTTCTCATGCGATAACTCTCTACCTCACGTAAAAATCCAAAATCCAAAACTAAAACTAATTATCGATACTGGAAGCTATCGATCGATGATGAAACCATCAGAAATTTAAAAATTCTTCCCAGACAGAATATATTATTCTAACACGATATTTAAAACAGCTATTGGTAGTCAAAATGTAAGATATCAAGCATTAATACCTGCATTTTCTGAATTCAATACAGACTATCAGATTGATTTTCTTCTATTTGATTTTCATGACTATTTCGATGGCGTTTTAGGATTATCAGATATGATAAACATGAATCTGAATATTGACTTGATCAATAAAAAATTTATAGGAAAAAATACTGAAATACCTTACAAATTCAGGCAACCATCCGAATTCAGCGTTTCATTTTCGGTGAATCCTTTAGAAAAAAACATAGAAAATTTGCCAGTAAGTATATATGAAGGAGAAATTCTGACAGTTGAAGGAACTATGAACAATCTAATAATCCCGCAAATATTCACTATTGCCAAAAATGGATACGCACCGATCGCAATTCAAAACCCAACCGATGAAACAATATCAGTAAAATTATCGGAGCCCCTACCTGTGAATCATTTCGAATCTTCAACCTACGAAATATTCACTATTGAATCCTTCATTAATCCCGGCATATCGAAAGATGATCATTCCCAATCAATCACGAGTAATATAAATATTACAGATTTGATCCGCGTTGAGCACATGAACTCGGAGGAAAAAGCCGCAATAATCAAAGTATGTAAAGAATATTCTGATATCTTCTTTGAACCAGGCGACGAATTGACTTTTACTTCAAAAATCAAACATGAGATAAAGACAACTGACGAAATACATGTACACACAAAATCATATAGGTACCCATACATGCACAGACAAGAAGTTCAACGTCAGATTAACGACATGCTTGAAAAAATATTATTCGACCCAGCTCTAGCCCGTGGTCATCCCCCATTTGGATTGTGCCCAAAAAACTCGATTCATCAGGTAAACAAAAATGGAGTATAGTCGTTGATTATCGCAAAATCAATAGAAAAACAATAGGAGATCGATACCCACTTCCCAATATTAACGATGCCATCCAAAATTTTGTTAATAATTGCGGAACTTGTCAAAAAAATAAATATGATCGGAACCCCACAGTCATCAAATTCAACCTTACACCCACCACGTCAAAACCATTTGAACACATTCATATCGATACATTCACGATATCGAAAAAAAAATTCACAACAATAATTGATTCATTTCCCGCTGTGGTCAAGCATACCCCTTAAAAGCACTCACTGGTGTCCCTGTTCTTGAAAATTTCCCCAATTTCATCTCTCATCATGGATTACCGTTAAAAATCACTACTGATTCAGGAACCGAATTCAAAAACAAAGAAATAGAGAACTTCTGCAAACTTTACCGGATAGAACTCCACTATACAACACCGAAAAATAGCAATTCGAATTCACCAGTCGAAAGATTTCATTCAACCCTGATCGAACTCTATCGATGTTTGAATGAGGAAAACAAAAATCTCTCTCCTGATCAGATCATGAAACGTGCTGTATCAGGATATAATAACTAAATTCACAGTGTCACAAAATTTACCCCGTTTGAAGTAGTGAAAGGTATATATATATATATATATATATATATATATATATATATATATATATATATATATATATATATATATATATGTATGTATATGATTTCTCTTGGTTTTTGTTATTCGTAAATTATCGTAAGTTGAGGAAGTATCAGACTCTGTGCTATTCGGTGATACTGAGGTGAAATATACAGGGTGAATCTCAAACCAAATATTGATCTTGCATAGTTTATTGCATTGTGTTATGAAAATCTCTTTCAGGTTGCAACATGAATGGTAGTACATGATGAGTTTTTGCCAAAATATGTACATTAACGATTGTTTATCATTACTTTGTTACCTGTATGCATTTTGTTTCCAACATATTCTGGTGAAGCAATCACTTTGCCTGTACTTTGGGGCTTTTTTGCGTTCTCCATTTTAGTAAGGGTCGGGTCGTGCCTGTGTCACGTTCACGATATTTCAGATTCAGAAAATAAAATGGAAGTGAATCGTTTACTTGGGGACGAGATTTTATATGAGCTGTCTATGAGGGGTTTACCTATAGAACGCACGGTGCAGGAAAACCGTTCAATTTTGAGAGGCGCTCTTCGCTGTGGAAGGGAGGGAGTTTCCGCTACCGTGATAACTGAACATTTGTATCGGGAAGTTGAGTTGGATATCTGTAATAATGAACAAGTAGAATTGAATAATGAAATTCAGAATTTTGATCATAGAAATAGGATAAATGAATTTTAAAGAATTTCTTCACGCTTGATACATGTGAAGCTACGTTTGCGACGAATTCCTCGTGGGAACGAAGAAGAAGAAGGGGCGAGAAGAAATATGCTCTGCCGGTGTATGCGGTTGGTACACTCAATGATAACTTAACTGCAATGCAAAACACATTTGCTACTGTTCAGGAGAGTCATCTGGATCTAGATAATACCGCTGAGGGTAATATTTTGGATGATCCGAATTCTCTCATTCCAGAAGTAGTCGTTCACACCTCTCCTTTACAACAACCTGGATCATCTGGAGATCAGATTTCCGAAAGAGTCGATCGACTCAACCTGATTGATATCGAAGACGTAGGTACTGGTCGTCAGGATGGACGACCAGATGATCAGAGAAATATTGTGAGCCTTCCAGACGCCTATCCACTCCCTTTTGTGAGTTCAACTTTGGACAAGTTAAGAGACGCTCGTTTCTCAACGACTTCTGACATGAATTTGGCCTATTGACAAATTCCTTAAAAAAGGAATCTCGCCCGCTCACCGCTTTCGTTGTACCGACAAGAGGTTTGTATCAGTTCAGAAGGATGCTAATTGGGCTTCATAATGTGCCTGCTACTTGGCAACGTTTTATTGTCATAGGGTTCGACCTCGAAAAATATGTTCTGGTGTACTTAGATGATGTAGTTATATGCACCTCGACTTTTTCTCACCATCTAGAAGTTTCCACAGGAGTTCTCTCGCGACTGATGAAGGCCGATCAAATCGAGACAAAAGTAACTTCTGTAAATCAGAAATCAACGTTATTAACGACTCCGACCTTATGGTAGATCCTGAAAAAGTAGTGGTTATTATCAAGATCACAACTCCACAAACCGTCATGGAAGCGAGGAGACTAGTTGGACTAGCGTCGTGGTATAGACGTTTTGTACCAAGATTTTCAGCTGTCCTATCTCCACTCTCAAACCTTCTCCGAAAGAACGAACGTTTTGAATGGTCTCCCCAGTGTGAAGAGTAACTTCAGACCACGAAGAACCATCTGGTATCTGCTCCTATTCTTCCTTGCCCCAATCTTGAACTCCCCTTTACTGTACAAACTGATGCTTCCAATTATGGTCTGGGGGCTGTACTTGCGCAGGTTACTGACGATGGAAAGTAATATGCTATTCAAGTAGGTCATTGACGAGTAATGAACGAAAGTACACCGTCACTGAAAAAGAATGCCTGGCGGTCTCATTTGCAAATCGTCCTCGAAGTTCATCTGGCTATGCTTTCATTATGTCAGTATGTGATCGCTTTAGCAAATTCAGTCTGTTGATTCCACTTCACAGTGCCACAGCATCGAACGTAACACGAATCCTAGAAGAACAGGTGATACTTTCCTCTGGAGCTCCCGATAAGATCATTATCGATAACGGTGAATAGTTCCGAAGTGCCTATTTCAAAATAAGGCGAAGGAATATAGTATTAAGATTGCGTTTATTTCGAGTTACCACCTCCAAGCTAATCCCGTAGAGAGAATACATCGTGTTGTGGAAACTATGCCCTCTGCCTATGTAGCTGATGAGCACACAACCTGGGAAAAATATTTGTCAAAATTTGCTTGGGCCTTGAGATCGGCAAAGCACGAGGTTACAGGCCCCACTCCCAACTTTATATTGTTTGGACGAGAAATTCGAATACAAGGCAACCTCAATGATCAAACGAATAATACATATCCGATAGATCCACAGGTGAGATCCGATTTATTGAAGGAAGTTTACCGAGAAGTTTCCCATCGACTTATCGAAAGTTTCAAACGAAGCCATCATAATTATAATCCTCGGAGACGAGATAAAATTTACACTTGGTCAGACTGTATGGCGAAGGAATTATGCTCTATTCGACGCGTCTAAGGAATTTGCCTTCAAATTTGCTGTTAAATTCGTCGGGCCTTCTAAATCCTTAAATTTTTATTCCCATGGTCATACGAGTTGATAAATGACTCTGGTAAGATCTGCGGTACATAGCATGCCAAAGATATAAAAGCTCACCCTGCGGAAATGATTCTGAAGAGGAATAATCGTGGACTGGAACAATGAAAAAAAAATACCTCCACATAAGATTAATTAGGTAATAGTATACGAAAGAGGGATGTTTTTACGGGTCGATTCATCATATCACCATAAGTTGAAGACAAAAATAGACAGATCATGAATTACATTCTGATACTTATCATCAGCATCACTCTGTTCACAGACTTCATAGGATCTTCTTCGACATATACGATGCATGCGATGGACAGCAAAAAACTCGAGAATATTATTCCATGTGCAGAAACAAAATTTTCTTAAAATATTCCAAACCTCAATGATAAATACAGTACATTCATATTGAAAATATCATAAATCATGAAACATCACTAACTGTGAATATTAACTGAGAGGAAACTAGATGTTGTTCACAATGATGAAACGAAAAATATAGAGAAATCATATCGAAATCAAATAAACGAATCCTTATTATCTACAGTTCCTCTAGTTTGTCTTTCTCTATGGCCAGTTGTCTTTTTCCCAACATACTCGATGACTTTTCTCTTTCCTTTTTCAAGCCTTTACCATTACCACTTGTAGAAGGTGCATTTGAAGAAGCAGTTTCCTCTTCATTGATATTAAAAATTTTTGCTGTCGCATCTCAATTAGATTCCCAATACTTTTGAGTAAATTACTGTTTTCTGCTATTGCCGATGGTATGGACGACATGCATATATTAAAAATATTAAAATATCATCAATCAGTCCTCCCTTTACCAGTCAGTTCACAAGTATCTTTAAATTGAAATTTAGGCATTTGTTTGGTGTGAAGAGGTCCATACAAATACCAGAGGTAGTACTCGAATCAACAAAATAATATAAATTTGTCAAATTTCAAATGATGCTGCCTTTGGTGCTTGGTCCTGGCAAAATATCGTGTTCCTCCCTTGCTATTCCAACTTCCGCTAGTAATTTTGCGGTGATATCTTCATAATATATGTTATGATCTGAAAAAACCTTGAATCGTATAAAAAACTAAGACAAACGAACAACTCACCACTTATATCCTGTAGCACAAGTTCATCATTTTCAACGACAGGTTCGCCTCCCTTTCCCACTTCAAAATAATAATTTTGTGCATTAAACTCCATTATACTTATATCAATAACTACAAACATTTTCTAACCTAATATGCCTAGTATTCTGACAGTTCATAAGGCGCTGGGTAAGTCAGTGTAGTTTATTTCCGCTGCGAATGCTGCGTAACGGTTAAGCAACTATTGAGTAAACTGAACGAACCCATTAACTGGTACTCAGATTTTGAAACTTCATCTAATAGTGAGTGCGATTTTCCCTTGGGAATGACGAATAATATTTTGATGTAAATTCTTGATCTGGGTGAGGTTAGGTTAGGAAGACATCTTGTTGGCGAAGCAGCAAGAGTAGATATTGATTCGAAATAAGTTTAGAATGACAGGTTGGGTCATGTTTGGTTGGGCTGGGTCATGTTCGTTCAGGTTTGATTACGTTCGTACAAGCTGGCCTATGCCTGGTTGGGTAATGTTCGTTTAGGCCGATAAAGTTAATTTTGACTTCTCCTTCTCCAAGTACGGTTATATTTGGTTAGGTTATGCTCGAGTAGTTGTTTGCTTATGCGCGCTCAGACCGGATTTTATTCGGTTAGGCTGAGTTATCTCTTATTAGGTTGGTTAATGTTTGAGTAGGTTTGTTTGGTTAGGTTCATTACGCTGTCAGACTATGTTTGGTTATGCCGCTTAGACCGGTTTATATTTCGTTACGTTGGACTATGCATGATTAGGTTAGGTTGAGTTATGTTCGAGTAGCTTTGTTTGGTTGGGTTGAATTACCTTGGTTGGACTATATTTGGTGATGCCTGCTCAGAACAGGTGATATTTGGTTAGGTTGAGTTATATTTCATCAGGTTGGGTTGGGTAATGTTTGAATAGGTTTGTTGGGCTGGGTTATGTTATGTTTAGCTAGGTTTGATTGGTTGTGTTACGCTAATTGGACTATGCTTGGCTATGCTCGTTCAGACTGGATTATATTTAGTATGGTTGAGTTATGTTTGAGTAGCTTCATTTGGTTGGGTCATGTTATGTTTGAAAAGGTTTGTTTGGTTACAAAAAATACTCAATGATGTTCAAACACAAAATATGACCTGTAACGTTTGGAAATTGAATTTAGTTATCAAACTACACTGTAAACATCAACACTCTCCCAATATATGAATATAAATTTTTTCATGGTCCAAAAATTACGTCAAAAATTACTTCCGAGAGCAGTTGAATCGCTTTTTTAATGAGTTCAATATTTCAAACCATGATTATACCAATAACAATGCCGAATCTTTTCACTTCCTGCTCAGATTCAAAAAGAAAATGTAATATATTCGTAGAAGGATAAGATAGTTCAAAGCAGGGCCACAGTATATCCACCCTAATTCGTAGAGTCAGAAATGATAAATAGTGGCGAGTATAGACCAAAAAATGTTTTGGGAAAAAAACCGCGATAATCCGCGACTATCCCATAAAGTAAAATTTTATTTCAGAAATTGCACAAGAGTGATAATCGTGAAACCAGAAGCAGTCGCCACACGGAAAACTTCTTTCAATAGACTCGTTGAGCAATGGCAGGAGCTGTTCATGACACTGCAGCAAACTCAGCTGATGTGCCAGTGTTTGGGACAAAACTTCAGAAATTGGGGATCTCAACGACTGTGCACTCAACAAGACTGAAAGATAAATTACTCGACAGTTGTGAGTACTTGAAGGCTTGTGGTAAAGCGGGACAAACGGCTTCGATAACATTTGAGGAGGACTCAAACTTGTCTATCAGGATTGCATGTAAGGAGAAGGCCGACAATACTCATGCGTGCCTAGATAAATCTGCAGATATTCTTCGAAATGTAATTTTCAAACAATCTGGCATAACCCCCACTGACATTTCAAAACAATTTTTCGAGGACAGTACTAGTTCAATCCTCAAATATTTCTTGCAGAAGAGTCCTACATGGTTTTTCAGTCAGTGTGGACAATGACCACGAAAAAAATGTACATTCATTATTTTTCAACGGATTATCACACAAGGTCAGTAGTACTGAAATACTTGAACAAATAACTTCAATGTACTCAATTTTCATACCGGACTTTTAGGCTTCCGATAGCCAGAACTGATATATTATTCAAAGCACTAATTCATGCAATTTGCAGAAATTTCAATAGAATATCGAACTGAATACTCTTTGGAACTCATTATTTTGTGGTGGATGAATATTTTCTCCTTAGTTTTTTTGAGTTCTCAACCTACCACAATCTGTTCGACTGTAGAGAACACATTTTTGATCTATGTGAGTATTTGATAATCATTCATTTTCATGATTTGCTGACTAATATAGCGTGTTCCACTCAGAAGGAACTGTTTTTTGATCAACCAAGCAATTTTTCGGGGTAAATTGAATATATTCAATTCCAGACTTTTATAGATTTCAATACTGATTCTAATTTTTTTCGTATTGTAATGGGTTGAAAACCCAAAAAACTAAGGAGAAAGAATATCGAACTATTGCGACATCGATTTGCTTCTAATGCTGAAACAGTAAGATCCTCTAGAGTTCACTTAGAACGATTGGATTATAGGGTGAATTTGATTTCATTATGGTCTCGAATAAGGAATGATAAATAAAGATCTCGATATTTTGTCCGTTTCTCCTTCTAATTTCGAACAATATTCGCCTCACCTGCGGTCGAGAACTCCATGAAGTATATCGTCTGGTCTTGGAGTACTACATCAAGCCTATTAGCTTGTATCTGACTGAGGGTGGGGAATGAGTGAATCCAATGAATTCAGCACTCCTATTTCACAATATTTCCTGGAGCATAAGGCAGCACCGGTGTTTGGTCCATACCATACGAGTGTCTTAGTGCCTGTTGATGTTAAAATATTTTCAGGTCTATTTGGAATAACAGAGAGCCCTGCTTCACTTTTGGAATTTATCTTTCATTCTTCAGAAATCTCATCGTTGGTCACTCAGTTCGAAGATGAAGCTCTCAGTTTTAACACGTACAATAGCCACCATTTTGATACCGATGCTGCACGTACCTTGTTCATTACAGACAAGAATGTCCTAGGTGGCGTTTTTGATACTGCGGATGATTTCCCCTTGCATTCAGATATTCGCTCGAATCATGAAATTGCGCCAGCTTCTATAATTCATCTGTCGACAGGAAATCATTTTGCTAAAGGAAGCCAAAATTTTCCTAACGTTAACCCAAGGCATTGCTGCCCCAAGAAGGCCATTGAGAATGTGATGAGTATTGCAGTGGAAATACACTGAGCAGGTGCTACAGATGAGAACTAAATCCATACATGACATCTATAAGCTGAACAAGCTGCTTCTCTCCGGTCATTCTCTGAAGGTTACTGGAAAGAGGGATTCAATGGAGAAAGAGCTCTGAGTAGGAAAATCTTCACTTACGGAGAAGGCTCATCGCTATCAGTAACAATAGACTGACAGACCTCAACTACTACTTCGATCATAAGACCCACGAATATCCACCTGCTGTTTTCGATAGAGAGTGATGCATGCACAATCAAATCTAATGTTTCAAATGATTGCTTGGTACCTCTTCTAGCCTCAAGTTCAACTTCGGTTGCGGGACTCCTAGCTAGTATCAAGATGTAAGACGGTGAAGCAATAATTAATTTATACCCTTCATCGAGCCAGATGTGATGGGAATTTCGCGTACTAGATCTATAAATGGAACCCATCAATATATGTTGTCATCGCAGGTACACGAAGAACAGGTTGAAGGGCATTACAAGGAAAAAGAGAGGCGATTGACCACGTCTCAAAGATGCCAAAGTCTCCAAAGCAGTGGAGCAGGCTTTTGGAAAAATCAGAAAGACCAATAGGTATGTTGCAGTTCATGAGCTGCAGGCAGATTTAGGTGAGCACAATAGAAATTTGTGGAAAATCAAAAGGAGATGTGGATCTTCTAATCTCCTGTATCTCTCAGGTCCTCGACTGCATTTCTAGCTGAGCATGCCTTTAGTAGGTGTGACTTCGATGAGCAAGGTTGAGGAATGTAAACAAACTCATCAAGTCGTCGTCACAGTCGGAAACCATACAGAAAATCGTTCTCAGAACTGGAGCCGTTCCACCCAGGCTCTACGGTCTTCCAAAGGTGCATAAACCCAACATGCCACTGAGACCTATAGTCAGTGACCCAGGCTCACCTACCTATCACTTGGCAAAACATCTGGCCTCACTCCTCCAGCCTCATGTCGGAAGAACAAATTCCTATGTCAAGGATTCAACAGACTCCGTTGGTAAAATTAAAGGCTTGACCTTGGAACCGACAGATATCATGGGCAGCTTCGATGTTGTGTCCTTGTTTACCAACGTCCCACTGGAAGACTCTCTGAGGGAGATAGCCTGCCTGTTCCCAAGTGATATCGTCGGACTTTTTAGAGCATGCCTTACGGGAAGTTACTTTCAATGGAGGGGTAACTTCTATGAGCAATAGGATGGGGTGGCGATGGAAAGTCCACTGAGCCCAGTGATAGCCAACTTCTTCATGGAACGTTTTGAAGAGAAGGCAATCGACGCCTTTGATTTGAAGCCGACCTTGTGGCTACGTTACGTGGATGACACCTTCGTCGTCTGGAAACATGAAAGGGGCGCTCTGAACCTTTTTCTGGACCACCTGAACGCTCAACACCCCAGCATCGAATTCATCATGGAAACCGAACAGAACCAGCAGAAAGCATTCTTAGATGTTCAGCTTGAACGATGTGGCGCTAGACTAACCCACAAAGTATACCGAAAACCCACGCACACGGATAGGTACCTGCACGTACTATCGAACCACCATCCCAGTCAAAAGAGAGGAGTCATATCTACCCTAACTGAACGTGCTCGAAGAATTTGTGAACCAGAACATCTAGAGCAGGAACTGGAACATCTTCAAGTGATCTTGAGGTCAAAGGCCAAATGGATACAGTGTATCTGAGATCAACAGGGCCATGAAACCGAAGAGTCCCACGGTTCATAACAGGGAGGACTCTCAGGTAGTTGCGAATGCATATCTGCCATATATCCCGAGGGTCACTGACAGAATTGAAAAACTCTTGGGGAAATATAACATAAAAACGGTTTTCAAGCCGACCAAGAAGATCCAACAAAGCCTCAGGTCGGCTAAAGACAAAAGAGACCCACTGTCAGCGGCAGGGGTTTATCGCATACCGTGCACCTGTATGAAGGTTTACATCGGTATCACGAAAAGATCCATGGGTACAAGGCTCAAAGAGCATCGAAGGAACTGCAGGCTGCGGCAAACCGACAAATCGGCGGTGGCGGAACACGCACTGAGTGAGGGTGACCACAGGATTCTGTTCGAAAATGCAAAACTGATTGCCCCCAACCAGGGTTACCATAGCCGACTGGTACGGGAGGCAATAGAGATCAAAAAACATGCGGACAATTTTAACAGAAAGAAAGAAGCGTTGAATCGAAACAGAATTTGGAATCCCATTCTGAGGAAATCAAGAATAACTAATAAAATCACAGCAGGTAGTGCGGCAACTAATAATGATGATTATTTCTCGAACCCGACAGAAGTAATTAACACTCCAGACTACCTGCATCAATATTAATACGCCTTGAGGAATCGAAACGTTTAGTCATCGGAGATGAGTGAGCCTCTGAAGAAGCTGGCCACTCGCTCTGGCGAAACGCCAGGAAGAAATTCCAAAGAACGACGGCGTTCAATCCCGAAGAGAAGTAGTTATACTGATAACCTCGGCCGCGAAAGCCTCAACCATTCTGTCAAGAAAAAAAACAGTTCTGAAAACTTTGGAGTCTCGTCCTCAAGAAATCGGAGCATCCAATCAGCTAACTGAAACGGAACATAAACACAGCAAAAGAAGAACTTTATCATTTGGTGATGGCGATGTAAGTTCCACATCCTATCTGCCACATCATGCCGCACTTCTAAAAACATACCGCCGATGGATCAGACTTGCACCTTATGAAGGTTCCATAAGTATGATACTTTCACCTAAATTGTCATCACCTCATTTCTTGATACCACTGATTGGTATGCGTACTCGATATCCCCAAGATGGTAGCAGATTATGATACAATCGCTTTAAATTCAATCGCATAAAATTGACTCGTATCTTGTTTTAATGCGGCTGTTATTTGAGTACAAAATGTTTCTTACATCGAAAAATCATCTCTAACAGTACCCATACGCTGAGTCTCAAAAACAAATGTCTAGAGATTGCCCCTAGAGGGTAGGCAACCGGCTTGTACGCAGCCCTCTAGAGACAAGAAACTCCAATACTGGACTCGCCCATTAGCATTGGTCTATCTTGAATCTGAAACCGAGTTCAGAAAACCACCAAAATAAGTGAAAAAGCATTGTTTTTTCGAGAATACCGCTGTAAGGTCCCTGCAATGAAACAGTCTGATTTTATTGCCTTTTTGTTTTCTTTAATGTATAATATTCTTAGAGTTTATATTTTTCCCTTCTATAAACTTTGCAGTTTCTTGGGAAATAAAAGTTATCATCAAGTGGTGCCATCGGGGTACCACCTCTTGAAAGAGAACCTGGACCAGGGCGTAAAAGTAACAGGGGATATGAAGAGCTTCACGAATTGGCACCCGATGAGAGACCGGTTTTTACAACGTACCTAGGCTGTGGACCACCGATATCAATCAAACCAAGTAATTCTGATCCGAACGTGGAGGGAGTAAAATTGGGGGCAGAAACCGTCTAAAACGTACTCCGGAACGCGAGAAACACTAAAATCTGTTGAAACCGTAAACCTGCCATCTCAACAGATTTCTCAATTTTGGTTATTTCAACTCCAGATCGCCAAACGTCACCTCTTCAGACAGGATTTCAATATACCGCAATTCAGAACACGAACACTGCGAGTTTTGCGAAGAACCGCTTACACATAGGTTTACGACGCCCATTCAGCTATGTTCAGAGCAGAAGTTGGGTTTACCGACTACGAAAAGAAGATTCGAAGAGCGAGCTGGGGAAATTCAGACTGGAAATTCCTGGAACCACAGGAAAGCAGAGAGAACGAGTCGTGAAATTCCTGCGCGCAGGTCGATCGTCACCGATACCTGTAATGACGTCATCTTGCGTGTATTTTCCAGGAGCTATAATTCTCCCACACCCACATCGACTACTGCCACGATGACCATCTTGTCCAGCCACCTCACCTCAACTGTCCGCCAGCAGAGTGGTGGACAGTAGGGGAGACGCCGTATATCTCCAGTGGAATCTACACGGGGGCACCATATTCGTTACCGTTTTCGCTACAGTTCTCACTGCCACCATCACTGCCTTTTGCATATTCGTGAGCAGTACCGTTATCACTCCCGTCGTCACTACAGTTTGCAGTACCGTCATATCTATACTCATCAGTACCGCCGCCACTGCCGTCATCCATACCATCGTCACTACCGTCTTTGCAGTTACAGTTTGCTGGACCATCATCCCTACCGTTACCCCTGCACTTTTCCGTATCGCCGTCACTCCCTTCTCCGCTACAGTATGCAGTACCGTCTTCCCTACCGTCAACAAAATCGTCGTCACTGTCATTTCTCCAGGCTATCTCAGCTGCATGCCAACTTTGAAAGTGCAAGACTGGAAGACTATGTTAAATGGAAAAGGAGTAGATTCTCAAAGGCTGGGAAAAATATGTGCGGCCCAAGGAATCAATCCGAACAAACTCCTCCCAGTTATGCCAGAATTGCTGGATGCTATGCACCACCTTCAAGGACTTTTTCTTTCTTGTCAACTATCAGGTCGAGCAATAGGCTGATATATGTCGACGTTTGCAGACCTTGAATGAAGGAACCTCTCAGTACTTAACAGAGTAACAGACTTCGTTTCACCGACGTTGGGAGAATGCCCCAGGATGAGCAATGAATTGGCTTACCATAGATTATATTATATTAGGTGTCGCGGCGAGACCATCTCGGTTTCATGCACTGAGCTGTTGCCTTTGTACACTGTGCTCATCCGTGACTCAGGATTCTACTGGGGTAGCTTCACCGCTGAGCAATCACTGAATTTCCATTTCAGACTGAATTTCCTGATTTCCTATGGTGTTGATTTTTCTCTTCCAAACCATTTCCATCTGGACGCCGCAAGCGCTGGAATTGGGATTTCCTCCTGGTTTTCTTCACATCTCGCTTCTCCCATCTTGTGTCAGAAGCCTCTTTCAGATTTCCATCTCCTGTAATCAGCCCTACGATTGATCTGATTGCCCCATCTACCTCCTGTTGATTGGCTTTTCCACAACCCCCCAGTTGCGTGCCAAGCTCTCTCGCGCAGATCATCGGCAGGAGCGTTTATTCCATTCCGACCTTCTTGGCACGGCAACTTTCCTGACCATATTAGGGGACCCAGCGTAAGACACCTTTGTTTGGCAAGTATATTCACTATTTCATTACTTTTCTATCTGGAGTGATCAGGTATCCAGGTGAGATTGATGAGATTATTCTTTCCAAGTTCCGCCTTGATATCCTCAACCAGTTTAGAACTCGTGCAAGAGTTCTTCAAGGCTTTTAGCGCCGGTAGGATGTCAGAGGAGATCCAGATGGTTCTACCATGTCCACCCCTTCCCGGAAGTTTTTCGGCGCATGCTTTAATTGCAAGTAGTTCCACTTGGAAAACCGAATTGCAGTCCTTCAGTCGGAGGCAGGAGTTATCCTGGTACTTAGGCCTACAGCAAGCCGCTCCCACCCTTTCCCCAGTCTTAGAACCATCGGTGAACCATATTTCGCCGTATCTGGGTCTGTGCTCTGACCACTCTTCACTCTCTCCGGAATATGGATTTTATATTTCTCATTCCTGGTCGCTAAGGGTGATATTCTATCCTGGAGATCATCTCACAGCGCCCTCAGTTCATACCCAAAAAGCAGTTTGTCTTTTTTGCTATCCGTTCTCCAACCTTCAACGCAACTCAGTCGATATGTAGTTTTCACTGTTTCCATTTTGATGCATAGTATACCAGAGACGAAATATTCAGCATGGTCCCCATAACAGCACATGGAGTGTTTCTTCTCGCGGTCGTGATGCTCCTGAGGAAGCGCCATGCACTCGGTTCAGCATCTTACCATCTGTATTCTTCTGCGTTCTACTCCACCAAATAATCGTGGAGAAGGTGAGCCCTGGTATGATAATAGCGGTGTAGATCCAACTCATCTGCTGAGGACCCAGTCACCACTTCGCTCCTAAATCTCTTCCACATTGCCAGAATATGAAGATTGCCTTATAACTCTCCACCACTAGGAAAACCCCCAAATATTTGATGTTCTCTCTGTATGGCATCTCTTTGTTCCCAATGGTAAGCCTCCTCAACGGCTCAATTTTGTTTCGCCTGGTAAGCTGAGCGCCATCGTCTTATCTCCTTGAACACATAGATATTTATCCGCACACCATGCTTCCATCACCTTGAGTGCTTCCTGGATCAGGTCCCTCAGGACCTCTTCGAAGGCACCCCTTGCTTTGATAGCTATGTCATCCGCATATCCAACCGACTTGATACCCATCCCGTTGAGTCTCCGCAGCATGCTATCAACTAGGAAACTCCACAGGGGAAAGAGAACCTCACCCTGAGGGCATCCCGCTAACGGAATGACCCGGCCAAGACTAGGTCAAATTCCTTCCTTTCAAGAAGGTCATTGTAATTTGCACCCCGAATATCGACTACGTATCGTAAGAAAAAACGACTACAGAATTTGCTACGTTTGGGAGTGGCTCACGTGAACCGAACTTCCATAGTGCATCAACTAGCAAGTTTGATTCTTGGAATTTCAACGTCAACATTCATTTTACTGGTCCATCTGTATCAGGAAACAACTCCAGGGTGACAAAGCTTTACATAGTATTCACCTTGTTCAGTTAAGTGATGGCTGTCTTTCAGAAAAAATGATCTGATTTCTTCTATCTGATTTGAGTTAACCATAGTTTTATATGAAACTAACTTTTATTGGTTTCATTTAGATAAATTCAATTCGAGATTATATTTCAATCCGGGACTGTCTCGACTCCACAACTACCAATCTAAGTATAGTGGAAGTACCATACCGGTCAGAACGCTTACATTTGCTTCCAATGGTGAATACATTGGCGTTAGCCTACTACTAGGTAGTCTGAATGCAATTTCATGATTGAAAAGTTGCCATATGATGCATACCCGAGCTGCATGTTGAGCTGCAGGGATGAAAAACCATGTGAAGTCAACCACAGCCCATGTCTCCCAACTGGATGGATATTGAAACATATTATAACAAAATCAGATTCTGTTTGATACTCGTCCCATTGTTTGTCGAAATATTGAATTTGTTTCGTGTTTCATTTCTGTTCAGTTGTTGTTGATAACGTTGATGAGAATGTGGACGGTAGAGATGTTAGCTATTTTTGAAGAAGGAATTTTAGCAGAAGTTGGTGAAACTGAATGAACAGTTTTGATGGGTGTTAGAAAATGTTTTCGATAAGTCAATAAACTAATTTTGAAACCTGTATTATTTATTTTTGGAAGTAATTGCTGCGTGCAAGGAAATCATATTACATCAACTTCGATATTATTTCAAGTAATAAATCAATGTAAGTACCTACTGCGTATGCCACTGATTAATCTGAAAAATCAGAGAATATCAGATTAATTTTTCTTCATCACCCATTAAGTATTTCCAGAAAATTCTGAGTTCATGAGTTTTCGAGTATTTCTATACGAAAAAGAAAATAAATTTGTCCTTTTCGAGCACCATTCCTAAGTTAGAACTGACAGAATGTTGATTCGGTGGTCCTTTACAGTAATGATTCCTTCTTTCCTTGGTGAAATCTCTGAAAGACAAAAAAAAAAACGTAGGAACAGACGGAATAAAAACTGAACTCCCTAAATCATCTTTCGAACAATCCGTTCACGCCAGTCTCAAATCTACCTTCACAGTAAGTTTTGGCTGGCATCTGTCAGAAAACAACTACGCCTCTGGCTAATACCGTGAAGGGCATTGAACTATATCCGACCGGAGCCAGTGCAGGTTTCTTCACAGAAGAACATCCTGCTTTTGCTTTCAGTGATACAAATGGTTTTTTTCTGTGGAGAAACCTGCACAGGCACCGATCGGATATAATAGTATTAGCCAGGGGAGTAGTTGTTTTCTGACAGATGCCAGCCAAAACCTACTTTGTAGGTAGATTCGAGATTGGCCTGAACAGATTGTTCGAGAGATGATTTGATTAAACGCCCATCGATCATGCCGAATGTTTTTACATTTTCCTCATATGAGGAATGGCCGAATTTGGTTTGTTTTTGGAATACCTCGTCCATGGGTAGATGGCGCAATGACTTCGTGTTGTTCGCATCAGCTTTGTTCGCTGCTTCATACTATGGAGGTTTCTGATTTTTAATTATGGAAAGTCATCGACTTTATGTTGATGATGACACCTCCTTGTACTGACGAGTGGCCAAATAACCCGAAACCAGTCTGTAAGTGTGTCCGTCCCTATAATTTGAAATCAGTTCCTTCATTTGTATGACCAAGAACAAATGCAGGATATTCTTCTGCGAAGAAACCTGCACTGGCACGGGTCGGATATAACTCAATGCCCTTCGTGGTATTTGCCAGAGAAGTAGTTGTTTTCTGACAAGTGCCAGCCAAAACCTACTGTGTAGGTAGATTTAAGACTGGCCTGAACGGATCGTTCGAAAGATGATTTGATTTAACGCCAGTCTTCAGATATGCCCATCGACTATGTCGAATGTTGGAACTCCTCAAGGAGGTTCGATAGTCGGGACTTGGTGGGGGGTGAAAAAGAAGGACAGAGTAACAGAGCGCGATCTGGCGAGAAAATATCTGGCAACGCTGTCCTGCGCCCGGTCTGAGAGCAGATGCGGCTGGCTTTTTTGTAGCGTCAGTGTTACAATCCAAAAACGATTATTCGCGTATCGCGTAGTAAATGAATATATCTGAGAATACTAAAAATAGTTGTCGCTGGAAAGGCAAATTTGTCAAAGAAAAAGTGAACCGCGCAATGCAAAAACGTGTCATGAATGCTGAAAGTAGATGTAGAAAAATGACAGATGTTCCTATGTCAAATGTAAGAGGTAAGAGGATTGTCTCGCTAAAATACATGGCCCAGCAAATGCAATGCCTACATTGCAAAGAATTTTTATTAATACAAATTATCGAAGAGAAACTCATCATGGTCTAGCATCTATTTTCTGCATACGCTGTCAAAAATGCCTGAAGGTGACAACAGTGAAAAGTGGAGAAGAATACAAAAATCCGTTACGAAGTATTAATCAATAAAAAGTTTGAACCTATCACTTGTTTTAATTACATTTTCTAATTTCTAAAAAATATTCACATCTCAATAATGTTGATTGATGTCGACAATTTCTATTTAAACGCTGTGTCTCAAGTCAGAAAAAAACTCACAGAAAGGTTATGTTATTCGCAGAAGAAAAATTAGCATTGCGTTACGAAAAAAAAAATTATTGACAAAAAATAAATGGTTGTGGACCTTGAAAACACAAAATAAACTGAAAGAATCCCGAAAGAACAAAAATTAAATATGATTATGGCAAATTAGCAAATATTCAACAGAAAACAACTGCTTTCCGAAATGATACCCCGACGGCTATTGAAATACAACTGATGAGTGTGCATCTGGTTATAAGATGGCACTGTGTAATGGGCTTCGCCCATTGCGTGCCTATTTTCTCTTATTGGTTTTATTATTATTATTATTTTCGGTAGAACACAGACGATTATCATCTTCTGTGAGAATCTACCCTGTACTGACGATGGTCAAAGACTGGGGTCCAGTATACAGGTAATTTCTCTGTCTCAAATGTCAAGGTCAAAGCATTTGCAAATTAAGGTTTGTAGAAACTTTGCACAGATATTCTGAATATTCATCAGTTGTAATTAAATGACCGTCGGGGTATTATCTCTGGAAGTAGTGGTTCTCCATTGAATATTTGCCACGATCCTATTGTAAAAGGTGATTGCGCATTTGGATTCGTCCAAACTCTTCGTACTTTATGTGTGGTTTCTAAATTCTGAAAGATTACAGCTCGAACGTAATGTTTGATGATAACAAAAATCAGCAGTTATGCAATGAAACAGGTGCAGGGTGTAGCTGCAATAGGTCCAGCGCCTGACCGATAATGAAAGAAATAATGTTCTAATAGAGGCGGCTCGCTTTGTAATTCAATAAAAACTGAAAAACATTTCGGATGTCCCGATTCATCATTATTATTCCCACCATCATATGAAGTATAATAATATACTTTACATATTGGTGTTTCTCCATTTCTCTCTTCTCTTTTGCTTTGGGCTTAAAATGCCGCCCCTGAGGCGACCGACTCACCTACCTGACCCCTAGGAATATAGGAATAATATATATATATATATATATATATATATATATATATATATATATATATATATATATATATATATATATATATATATATATATATATATATATATATGCTGTCTGGAACTTTCGGATGAAACTTCCGGATGAACCGCGTCTGGAATTGTTCTTCTTATATATATATATATATATATATATATATATATATATATATATATATATATATATATATATATATTTATATATATATACGAACTCTATCAATCAGGATATCAGGAAAATCATATTTATTTATGATTATTCTAATTGATAGAGTTCGCCATTTGACACATCCGGAGGGCGCGCTAGGGATATTATTCAGAAATCACTCCCCACACTCGTTAGGTGAGTGTGAGGTCCGAGTATCATGTGCCCTGAGTAGATTCAACGAGCCGAGGATGACGGCCTTCTACATCTAGCATGTCAAGAATTCTGACGATTTTTGGCATACCGGTATGATTTTCATGATGGAAGAAACGAAGGCATTATTCCACCAAGGGCCCTTATTATTAATATTATATGATTAGATAGCTATGATGTACCAATCAGAGAACCATTCTTCATTTCTAGGTTGATTTGGAGGGGAAAAATACAAAAATCAATTCTTGAAAACAATTTACTGATTCTTTGCTTCATAAAGAGTACCCACCCCTGAGAAGTTGAAAATTATCACCATGGCTGATGAATCCTCAATTGGTTGAATATACCATTTTATACTGCTGGTGAGCAAATGAATTGTTGAAGTTGGTATGACATTCGTTTATTGAGAGAAACTTATACTAATGTCAGGTCATGAATCTCAAAATATCAAATATACCCGAATAAATAAATAAATCTACCTATAAACTACAATGAAATAGTTGAGCATTACAAATGTCTAACTGATATAATATAATATGTGGTAAGTGACTCAACACTACATATCAACACATGTATGATTTTATTGTAATAAAAACAATATACAGAATTTTTGGCATTGTACAAAGTTGAATGATAAACTGGATGAACTATAAGTTTCGTCCTTGGACAACGGGACACCCTAGAACAGAAAATCAACATTGAAAAAATGAATTTCGAATAGCAGGAATTATAAAAGTTCGCAGATAAATGACCAGGTACATTATACTTGCATTAAGTCTATATGTATTTTTCTGCTTTAAAATTTTATGAAAATATCAGCATAATATTCTGAAGAGGGTTCAAACTCGATGGAAATCGTTTTTGGGGTTATCGACTCCTATAGAAAACGAATTTTGATGTCAATATAATTTGCTCTCTTCGAATTTTTGAAATATTCAGATAAAACTATTGCCGAGTCAACCCTTGATATGTTCTTGAGCTGTAGCTGTAGCAACAATGTACTCGGGTTCTGATGTTGTAAATTCGACGTAGGTTCTATTTTATATAAAACCAACTGAATACGCTATTAGTGGCAAAATACCTTCTTCATTGCACACTCCCATGATTCAATCTGCATTGAGTATCTAAGTATTCTTTTACCAGCTATCCAGACTAGCTGGCTGGATTCATCAAGTATTCTACTGGAATAAGATATCGATAGCATGCATATATTATTTCCGGCCTGCTAGTAGAAAGATACATCTAATCCAATTAATTGTTTAGGTCAATACATAATCATGGTCTTTTTGAAAAGTCATCTCTATTTGAGTTGCTACTCCATTTCACTTGTAATTGTAACATGTTGTTTTGCCGATTAGTCTAAAATGAGTGATTTTCAGGCTATTACCATTTCTTGTAATTGTCAATCCAAGAAGATGTTGAATATTGCCTATATATTCTATTTCGAATTTGTTTTTCCAGCACTCATACTACCTCTTCTACTTTTTCTCTTACCCCTGTTTATACCATACGTTGGCTTCAAAGATTCATAGTACGGTTATGATACTTCTTCATAAAAAAACTCATTGAATCAATTATCCCACACCTTCAGATACTCTTTCTGACCGTATACAGTGTTCGGTTCAATTATATAACTGAGTGTTGTTTTTAGTCCTTCTGGAGGTATATTTTGAGTTGTGATAAAAATATTCTGCTGAGTTTGGAATTCCCTATCGTTGCTTTTTTTCATACTTCATTTCTGGCATATTCTGAATGGAGCCAGAAAATCATCTGGAATGACCAAAGCTACTTTTCTGATAGTCGATTGCAGTACTGGTGTGTATGCACATAAAGAGGAATCTGGTAACGCCACATTCCCGCGCCTCTCATGATAGCTTGTTGGTTGTACATAGAGAATGCTTATGAATTCTTCACGTGCTCCCCTATGATTTTCCAAGAGTGATCTATACAACCAAATCGTTCATTTTTCTACAATGAATTTCAAGAATAAAGAATAATTTACCTGTGGTAGCTCCTTTATATATTATGGAAACGTTTATATGATTCTGCACTATTAGGCCTATCAAATAAACTTTTTTCATGAAGTTTTCGACTACCCAGAAAGTAACTATGGAAACAGAATCAGAAACAGGTGTCCACATTATTCCCTAAAGTTTGCGCCAGATTCTGTCCGTACGTTTAGCAACAATTAGCGGTTGAATGCCGAATGTCATAATTTTTTTTGTTTTTTTTCTTATATAATGAAAGCTATTGGTCGGATCGGGAAAAGTTGAATTGAAATTAGCGTTGGCTTGATGTCGATATTCTAATTTGTTCCTCAACTATTGCGCTCGGAAATAAAAAAAAAGACGTTTTTTCCATTATTAGATTAGAAAATGTTGAGATGCATTCGGGGGTTGCAACTGTGGATTTGGGAGGCTTTCAACTAGTAGAAACCACAGTTTGGATTTGGTTGAACAACAATTGATAGGTTAGCAACAACCTAATTTGTTACTAAAAAGAGTATTCCACTAGATTGTTATTTCTTGCCCTGTTGATAATCGCAGGGCAATGAACGAAACGGTTTTGAACGAAACGGTTTTGGATAGTCGAAGAGTTGAACTACAAATTTTCATTTTTGGAAAATCGATTTTTGCAATGTGAAACCTTTGAAAAATGCGTCGAAAAAACAAAGTTATTCAATCTAAAAAGCAATGAGGAAAAAATGGTCGCATCAAATTGCGACAAAATACATAGAAAAGCTACTAGTTTTATACGAATTTTGCCAACCTGACTTTTGTTCCACGATCATAAGGAGCCGTGATAACACTTTTTCAATTCAATTTAATTCCCCTCCCTTTGTTTATTCATATGACGACTTCACAGAGCAAGAGTCATATTATCCATAGAAACCAGCAGAATTTGTTTTCCAAAATTATTTATCATATTTATTGATGGGAGCAGTGGAGGTTCTTTCGGGACCGTTCTACGTACCGTGTGGAGAGGGAAGCCGGAGAGAGCGACTCAGCGCTAGGCGGCCGTCGATTCCAACGCGTCGAATGAAATGATCAGACCCCAAAATGACCTCGTTGCCTGTATGTTGGGAACTACTGGACGACTGAAGTCAAGTGAAACCGATGCAGTAGAGAATTCTTGATCCTTCGCCCTGAATATATCATATGTAACTTGAAGAAAAGCAGTTGTGCAAATATATCCCTCACTGAATCCAAATTATGCTGAGGGTAACAGAGAATATTCTGTGAGGTGTTTTCTCAATTGGACTTCCATCACTCGCTCGGCTACATTGGAGAGAACAGAGAGAATGCTAAGACCTCTCAAATCTTTCAACTCCGTTGGATTTGTTCTTTTCGGAATTACTTTGACGCTAGCTTTTTCCATACTCCTGGGAATGCATTTTCTGTTATGCGAACGACAGTACTCTTCACACCAGTTTCTCTTCCAGAGTCCCCATACCAGCTCGAGAAACAAAAATTCAAAGAAACATTCACGTCAATAATATTAACGACGACTTGGCAAAAATAATAGAATGGGGTAACATGAACTTGGTGGAATTTAATGCTACGAAAACCCAGGCATGTCTCCTCTCAAGAAAAGCCAATCTATCATCATCAAATATTCAGATGTCAGGAGTAACTGTTCCTACAAAATCAAGTATCTCGATGCTAGGAATTACGATCAGTGATAATCTCTCATGCAAAACCATGTGAGATCGATCGCTGAAAGTGCTTCCCAGAAACTTGGATTTCTATTTCCTGCGAAGAAATACTTCACTTCTCGTCATCTTCTTATGATCTATAAGGCTCAGATACGACCTGTCATGGAATGCAGTTCTCATGTGTGGAGTTCGGCGCAAAACAATTCATTGAGGCCTCTCGATTCTATTCAGAGGAAAGCAATTCGTCTTGTTGGTGATTCTTCGCTCACAGACTCGCTCACTTCATTGGAACATCGTAGAAAGGCCGGAGACTTGTTTCACTTTTATAGATACTTTCAAGGTCGATGCTTTTCCGAATTGTTATCAATCGTTCCCCCCTTGGCAATATCTACACGGATGACTCGACGAGTACAGAATTCCCACCCCTTTGTGAATTTGGAAACCTGTCGAACCTCTCATGCTCAGGGGTCTTTTTTCAATAGAACAGCTGAGCTTTGGATCTCCTTGAGGAAAGAGTTTCTTCCTGAGGCTTACAAACTTCATAAATTCAAAGTGAATGTTAATTCGTATTTCCTGTCCCTTGATTCACGCAATGTTTTTAGAGATAGTCTCATATACGTAGAGTTCATCCATCCCCTGAAATATAAATTGATTTTCAACCAAGGAGTCAGATCTTTAAAAATGCAAGAGTTCAGGAGGTGGTGATCTAGTTGGAATTGAATTTATTGAAATATCATTGACTTCATCTACATTCTTGAATTCATTTGGTAGATCCTTGGATCTATCGGTTATAATTTTATTATTCTTGAGTGTTTTTCACATTCCATTCCTGTCAGTAGTATTCAGAAAAAAAATATGCTTCGTTCTCTCTTCTGACAATAACGCATTTCTTTGTGAAATTGAAAATGGTTATCAGTTATTAGTTCTTTTATATTTTCTGAGTGCATTGTCTCTCATTTTTATCATTTCTTTCAGTGTTTCTGTTAGCCACGGAGCTCTTGGTGTCGACACCCTATAAGTAATAACTGGCGCATGGCTATCAAAAATATTCAATACACTGTTCACTAGATGAAAAACTTTTTCATCGATATTTCCTTGATGAAAAAATTCTAGATAATGGAATGTTGAAAAGTGTCCCTCTGAAAAGTTGCATGATCGAAGTATTTGAAACTTCTGTAGGTGTGGAATCGCGAATTCTGTTTATCATAATCAACTTTCAACTCGCAAAATACCAGCATGTGGTCAGAGATTCCGTTTGAATCAGCCATACATGCCTGTGTTATATTTTTATCATTCGTGATTATAAAATCTAATAGTGTGGATATTGTTTCTGTTATTCTATAGGAATGTCCAGAGCTTGAGGCAGATCAGAATATTCCAAAATCGTACATAATTTTTCAACATATTCAGAATTATTATCCAAAAGATCATATTGATAACTCCGCAACATATCAATTCATCAACAGTAGGAAAAATAATGCTGAAAGCATCTTCTGAGTCATCCAAGAATTGAGATATTTCCTGACGAGGAGATCTAATTGATACAGCTACACAGACTGCAAAACTTTTTTTCCAATTATAAGTTTAACCCATAGTTGTTCAGAATTTATAATATTTATATCATTCATTAATAATTGACTTCTGAAGTTAATGTTACAGAATATACAAAGACCCCCTCCTCTTGTGTCCTGATCTATTCGGTACAATTTGAATCCATCTATTTCAATAATCTTATCAGCAATATTACTCGTGAGCCAGGACTCACAGATTAGCAACCAAATCGAAGCGGTGTTTAGATACCAATAATTTTACTTCATGCAGAGATGGTACATTTACACATTTATACTTCCTATTTTGATGGTTCTCATATCAACAATTCAAGCAAATGAATGAGCTATTTTCTTCCTTTTCTTCCGATGAAAAAAACACACTAAATCACTTTGTTTCTTTCAGCAGGACATAATAATGGTTTATAAAGTGAATGAGTAAGGGACGGCTCAACTGCACATAACATAACATCGATTATTTTTACAATTCGGTACATTTATTGAAAGAAAATATATATCTTATTCCGATTAGGCTATAATAAAATATGAATACATGAAAAGCAGGGAAGGAAAAAGGCAAAGGGAAAAGTTCCGTGCATATTACAACTAAAACAAAATTTATATGCAAAATCTAGAAACTGAAGTCTTATAATCGATTTACATCATCCATGCACTTTATCTTGATCACATTCTCTTCATGGTTCATCGTCACTATGACTTGCCCGGATTGTTATCGTAAATTCCTCAAATCACGAATACTTACAATTTAATTTCACGCTTCAAATTTAGTAAATGAATATATTTTTCAGAAAGTTGATAACGTCGTGACATAGGAAGTGAATGTTGACTTGAAATAGGATTGTTTTGTAGAAGGATTGAATAAATATAAATGTATATCGATTCTAATGAAGAAAAATCATTATACATTCGTAAATATTTACATGTCCTTACTAAACATACATTGAAATCATTTGTGTACTCCCATCTCGAGTCAATTTCGCTCGCATCGCTCTCATCCTCATCATTTTCACTGTCGAGCACACATTAGATAAAATCATCCGAACTGTAGCTTTGTACCGAAACATTTGATTCATCAATAAAGATATGCTCGTCCGATATTTCTTGATCAATATCTGAGATTTCAACACATTTTTGTCAACGTTCGTGCATATTTTCACCATGGCAACTATAACGAAGACCCCATGTTTTCTGAAGCCACACGTAGCTCTCTTGCACCCTTTTGTGCATCGACACCTAATTTATCTCAACATATCCTCAGGTAGAAGCTTTTCGGTTGAGTAAACAGGCTGCAAACCATTTACAAACGTTAAATATTTTTTTTTATTAGAATGAATATTCATTTATACTTATTCAATTCTTCTACGGAACAATCCTATTGCTAGTCAACATTCACTTTCTATGTCACGTCGTTATTGAACTTCCAAAAATATAATCATTCACTGAATTTGCAGCGTAAAAATTGAATTATTTGTGATTTGAGGTATATCCGAAAAAAATCCGGACAAGCCATAGTGATATTTGATCATATCTTGATGCACTAGTACAGAAAAAATTGAAATCCATCCATTGGTTCCCAAGATACAGTCAGCGAGGTCTGATCTGATCAGATTATTTCACGCGATAAAATCGACGGCCGCCTAGCACTGAGTCGCTCTCTCCGGCTATCCTCTTCACACGGCACGTAGAACGGTCTCAGAATAACCTTCACTGCTCCCATCAATAAATATGATAAATAATTTTGGGAAACAAATTCTGCTGGTTTCTATGGATAATGCGACTTTTGGTCTGTGCAGTGGTCAAGATCTCGTTGCTTCATATGAATAAAGAAAGGAAGGGGGAATTAAATGAAGAAAGTGTTACCTTGGTTCCTGATGATCGTCGAACAAACGCCAGGTTGGCAAAATTCGAATAAAACTAGAATCTTTTCAATGTATTTTGTCGCATTTTGATACGACCATTTTTTCCTCATTGTTTTTTTGATTGCATAACATTGTTTTTTGACGCCATTTTTGAAGGTATCACATTGCAAAAATCAATTCTCCAAAAATGATAATTTGTAGTTCAACTCTTTGACTATCCAAAACCGTTTCGTTCATTGCTCCACGATTATCCATAGGGCAAGAAATAACATCTAGTGGGACACTTTTTTTTAGTTACGAATTAGATTGTTGCTATCCTTTAAACTGTTTTTCAACCAAATTGAAACTGTAGTTTTTACTAGTTGACATCTTCCCAGATTCACGAATGCAACCCCCAAATGCATTTGCCCATTTTTAATAAAATAATGGAAAAAACACCTATTTTTTATTTCCGAGCGCATTAGTTAAGCAACAAATGGAAATATCGACATCGGGCCGAACGCTAATCAATAGATTTCTCAAATATCTACAACTTTCAACCCAACTTTCTGTCGATCCGACCAATAGTTTTCATTATATAACCAAAAAACGAAAATAAAATAATGATTTCTGATATTCAACCGCTAATTGTTGCTAAACGCACGGACAGAATCTGGCGCAAACTTTAGGGGATAATAAGGACACCTGTGTCTGCCGGAGTCCACAGCTATTTCCGGGTAGGCGAAAACCGTCATTTTTGGCTCTTGAACAGTTTATTTGATTGGATTATATGAACAATGTTTCATAAAAGTTACTAGATAGAGAATCAAACTCACCAACGGCAACAGTTACAATGGACGATTTTCGAGAGTGAATTTAATCTATCGGAACTTACAAATGCATTCAAATTCAAACAGTTCAAAATGTCAGGGGATAGGATTCTATTAGGCGGACTTGTCTACGAATATTTCGTGTAATAATGATCCTATCGGTGAACAAAACTCTTGCATTGATATCTAACATCAGGAGGATTCGGCTGAACAAAATCATGTCACAAATATGGTTATGGCATTTCGGTTGTACAAATATAGCACAGTACTGTCAACCAATATGTCTCAGCAGTATCCATTCAGAAGAAACAGTTTTCATTAACTAGGAGTTCTTTCTTCTACACATGTATGGATCTCAACAATCCAAACAAAAACAAAGAGATAATTGATTTATTTTGATCCGGTAATCAAGCTGATAAAAAAATGTGCCAACTGAGGAATAAGGGTTATCGAATGCAAGTAAACAAATGTATGAACCAAATAGAGACTACCCAAAACCTCCTTGTCAAGTGCAACTATTTGAGCGTCCCTCCTGTTTTGAACCGTGGAACTCTTCAGTTTCATGCCCCTTTTGATCTCGAGTACCCTGTATCCATTTGATCTCAAGGTCACTCGAAGATGTTCCAGTTCTTTCTCTAGATGCTCTGGTTCACATATACTCCGAGCACGTTCCGTTAGATTAGATATAACTGCTCTCTTTTGGCTAGGATGGAGGTTCGATAGTGCGTGCAGGTACTTACCCTTGTGCGTAGGTTTTCGGTAAATTATGTGGGTTAGTCTAGTACTAGGCTAGACAAGTATACCGGAAACATAGCATCGGAGTCAAACTCGAGATGTTTGAGCCTCTGAAGGAGCTATCAACTCCCGCCAGCGGAACGCAAGTGAGAAATCCCAAAAAACGACGGCCTTAAAATTCAAACAAAAGTGGTGGTACTGAGAACCTCTTCTGCGAAAGCCTCAACTATTTCGTCATGTTTTGAAGCAGTTCCCTAGGAACAACTTCCCAGTTCTACACTTGAGGTTTTTGAATTGTCAATATAACAATAAATGACGTTCATACTCACTACAAATTGAACAATGATTTTCATCGGTACCATCTCCGCATCCATCTCTTCCTGAACACGCTATTGCACTTGATCTACATCTTCCGTTGCCGCATCTGAGAGGACAATATTCTGTTCTTCTTCTTCTCGCTCTTCCTTTACAAATGTGTGGCGGTTCATCACTTCCATCGCTACAACCTAAAACGAAAAATGAAGTTACATGAAATACCTACAAATTATTCATCCAGCAATCAGAATCGGTTACATTGCAGTAAATGGTTTACTGATTGCTTGAAAGAAACAACTATATTGTCCATTCTTGATGAATTATAGAGATTCTACTTGTATGTGACATTATAAAAACATGAACGTGAGAATGCATTGTCTTCGGAGACTATTGCCAAATCGATCCCAGAATTGAATAATAGACAAATCGGTAGACGATGAGATAGGAACCTTTGGTGTAAAAGTTGAGACTTGTTGTAGGGATCAATTACCTCACACCAAAATAATATCATACGCACTCGACAAGCATTTCGCTACAAAAGTCTTCAGGAATACAAAATTGATACTCATTGACCAATTTTCTTCTATTTCTTCATACAACCGAAATGCTCGGGACTAGAGTGTGCGATCGCACACACACAAACATATTGAAATTATTCCAAACTAGCATGAATTCCTTTAGGTTTATTAGCGGCAGATTCGGATACCTTTCATTAAACTTTTACATGTCCTGCTGTTAATTTCATCACACTGTCCAAAAATAATAAACGAATTCATAGAAACGGCATTGGACTAGCTTCGTTCTATAGTTTTTAAGCTAATTGAAACTTTAGAAAGTAACGAAAATGTCGATATTATAAGAACAATATCAAAACGTTACCTACTGTCAAATAGTAATCATGACCTGCTCACAAGATACTGAATGGGAATAACATTCTGAAGGAACATTTCCACAAATGATTCTGAGTCCAGAACTTGATGAGTTGGATATAAACATGTTGTACATAGAAAGCGAATTTCAGCAGCTTCATGAATTTTTCATAATATACAGGGTGTCACAATTGAAATAATCAACTATCAGTCTCTTTTTTTAGCAAACGATAAAAAATTTTTTTTCCACTCCGTATTGAAGTAACGAAGGTCAGGCCGAACTGTGGGAAGCCTTCAAGTATCACCTTGATCCGAACCAAAATTCGATACCGTAGTATTTCCTTACTCGAAGATACCAGCATTTTAAGAGGTCATGATTTCCGAAGAAAAAATTGAAAATGATTCAAATTTCGAAAATGGTATCTGATAGGAATAGGGAAAAATCTGAGAAAGTTGTCGGTTCATTGTTGTAGATTTCAAAAATAAAATTATATACAAGGTGTTTCATTTGAAGAATCGAAGTAGCTACTACTTTCTAATGGCAACACCACATTATCAAAAATTTTTCAGTTGGGTGGAGAATGTCCGAATATGCTCTCAATCAAACTTCCAAAGTGAACCGTTCTTTGGTTCACCAGAAACATCTGATGTGCCATCCACCATGAATCATTCTGTACATTACAATCGACTAGTGAGAAAAAAATCAAAACAACATACCTCAAAACTGTTACCATATTCTCCAAAAAATGTGTGAGCAGCATAGTTCAATTCAATTCAAGATATACTTTATAATTGTAAGATATATAGATAAAAATATTAAATAAAATACAATTTGTCACGTCACATACAAAGTATATAAAATAATTGAATTGAACTGGCCGATACTTGATGAAAATCCATATTAACAAAAATATATTACAGTTTCCTGTATGATTTCCACTTACAATGGGTTTACAAAACCGCGACACGTGTTTCGCTATTACAATAGCTTCTTCAATTAAGATAAAATTTTATCTTGCTTGAAGAAGCTATTGTAATAGCGAAACACGTGTCGCGGTTTTGTAAACCCATTGTAAGTGGAAATCATACAGGAAACTGTTATATATTTTTGTTGTATATAAAATAAAATGAAAGATAGCACCTCATATCAAGGGTGAGGCAACTCAAAGCAATACGTTCAGTGTAATATATAACAGTATACGATATAACTTAATGTCAGAAACTAAAAAAGTTGTTATAAAAAGTCAATTGAAAGGCTGTTGATAAATACTCTTCAATATCGTAGGAAGCTCTCTTAATGAAAATAGCTTTGATTTCCCTCCTGAACCTTTTCCAGTCCGACAGTTCTCTAAGACAATCTTTTGATGCTTGCACCATATCATGATTTTTGAAGAATGTGAAAACAAAAGACTCAGCACTCAATCATGATCCATCAGCCTTTCAGAGACTCACTACGCCTTCAAGGATATTGAAAGAGATGAGCGAATTGAATGAATCGAAAGCAGGTAATCAATAGCTAAGAATGAGCAAATATTTCATTTCAAATAGATGGCACAACACATAAAAACTCAGAGTGGAATAAAAGAAAAGAACATGAAAAATAGGAGACAAGTTTGTAGGTTAACAGAATCATTCAGAGCGTTTTCAAAGATTTTCACATTTCTCTGAATACTAGTAATCAGAAATAATCAGAGAAAAATGATAGAAACAACGATTAGGTCTGAGATTTGTGTTCATTTCACACACACTTCTGAGAGTAAACTTATTTTATCACCCAATATACAGTTGAATCGACGAATCAGTCACCCGTGCGTCATCAATACCTGACGATATACTTCTTATAGATATACCCAACAAACAGTTCCATCACTGGTCGTTGAAGCGATTTTTTTTTAATTACTTTATTCAACCTCGGATCTTTTACGAGCCCAACATCCATGGACTCGGAACCTCCGGCTTTACGTTCCCTCCGAAGGACGGCATATCCTCAATATATCTTGTGCTCATTGATATATTGCCTGCGAGCTATAATATGCTATTTTGCTGCGGCTGTTTGGGATTTCGACGCGGATTTTCCCTGCATGGTCACCCATCCAAGTACTACGCCCGCTCGGCGTTGCTTTACTTCAGATAGCGAATGACTTTCAGTCAACCTGAAGAGCTGGGCTGTGCCCCGACGATGTGATATCATGTGACATTCGACAACTTGTCGCCAAGGAGTTACTTGTGAGTCGCTCGTTTTGGAAATATATATGAATGTATTTTCAAATGACTAAATTACGAACAGTACAACAAAAGAACGAGGCTATCGCCAAATAGGAACTGTCCGCTTGGTGCCCTGCATTCCTAGCTGGTGTTTCATATCTGTGACTCAGATATGTCTCTCCAAATAGTATTCTCAAATAGTAAAAAAAAAACTGTGCAGTGACTTCCTGAGGAGTGAGACGAGAAGGTCGAAAGCAAAAAGCATAGAGAAGATCTCTTAACAATATTTTGTGGAAAGTTTTGCGATATAACTGCGATATAACATTTACGATGTTTTTTTTTTGTAACATCACGATGACTCCACAGGTATAACAATGGGCAAGGAATGTGACAAAAGAGGGCCATCGCGCAAGTTCTATGGAGTCCTAGTCAGGTTACGGATGAGTTTTCAGAAATATCTGGACACTGGAATTGTAGAAAATCTTCCCGTCATAGATTCATGCGAACCGGGCGTAGGAACTATTTTTTCAGCAAATATGATATTTTGTTAATATCGGCGATGGCTACATTCAAAGCGATTATGTTCATCGGTGGTACCAAAAAATCAATGAATTATAGTACAAGCCAATGAGAGAGGTGCATAGTGCTTGAAGGGATGGATTTCACTCTACCGTGGTTGGAGAGACGATGGGACGGCAGGATCTCGTTCCGAAAATAGAGAACGCGGTTACTTTTTGAGAGGCGCACGAAAAACGGGTTTTCTTAAGAGTCACAATTTTTACAACTTATTTCTGATGTGGCATTTGTCTGTTCAATTGAGACTCGAATTCAGAGTTCCGTGACTGTGGCTATATTCAAGTTTTTAGGCGTTATTTCGGTCCTTAATGCACCAAAAGAGAGGAAAGTTTTCTAGACGAATATATATTGGATTAGCTGATGGTCAAAAGCGTTTATGGGGTAAGAGTAACTGTGACATTCCATGACTAACAGTTAATTGCATCGACCTTTTGTTATTGAATCATTGAGCTAAGGGACCATTGAAGGTCAGTTGACGCACTGCAGTGATTGCACTATAGTTTGGGAGAATATCAAACACCTATTAATAAACCCTCACCTATCCTGAAGAGTTCCTTTGTTGATGTTTGTTAATGGTCTCATAACGAAAGTTCGGGCACTTATCAACCGCGACCGAGCTTATATCTCATTTGTATCTGTGAGAATTGGGTATATCATGATTTAGAAATACCTAACAGTGTTGCTGATTCCCATGATGTGGTTTCCTCTGCAGCCATCAGAGAGATGTCTCGAGGACGTGCCAGCGGAGGCCTTGCTATATATAAAAAAAACTACCCGCTAAAAGTTCTCGACTCGTCTCCTTGGTGACCTATATGCATATTTCAGTTATATTAATTATATGTGTCACCTATTTCAATCAAACTGAGACTTTAACGCCAGAATAGGTGAATGTAATGTAATACCTGGAGAATTATTTGAAAATACTAAACTGCTTCCTGATATGTTGAGTAGCGAACAAAAAATGTTGATGAAAGAAGGCAAATACTCCTTGATCCTACAATCAGTTACAAATTATCACTTATTAATGGGCATATACCCACCGATAGGCCAGCCAGTTTTACATATTTCAGTACTCTAGGTCAGATCGTTATTGATCTGTGCTTTTGCGACATAGATATGTTTCATATGATATACACTTTTCATGTACTAGATGATCAGTTCCTTTCGAACCATTATTCAAATTTTTTGAAGCTTATCCACGAGGTACCGAAGACTTTCTCTCAGAATGATACAGTGGTTGAAAAATGAACATGTGAAATCTACTTCAATGTTATGCAATGCTCTCCTAACGTTGGTCTCATTCTTTATAATGAGAATTCATATGAGAATATTGTGTCTACAATTTCATCTGTGACGACAGACAAAGGTTTGATAATGCAAAAATATTGGTCAAGACCATCCAAAGACCAGCCGTGATTTGACACGATCTGTGAAAATCATCATTTTCACTAACCTTTTGAAACAAAATACTTGGACGCAAATGGAAGTCACAAATCAATTCTGTCGAAAAAGAAGCAAGAATACCACAAGAGCTTTATGTTGAAAGTAAGAAAAAAGCAGGAAGAGTTTTGGAAAACGTTGGGTTCATTCAGACAGCAGGATTAAAAGTGTCTTTCGGAAATGTATCAATGGGAAGCTTTTTATAATATTATATACCAATATGAAATTATTTTGAATTTCGATTTCTACAATGCAAGATCGCTTTACACTCCTCTTGAAATTTCATTGGACGAACTGAGTATCTCTTTAGGGATGTGCAAGAACGGCAAATCTTCCGGTAAAGATCGGATATCCTATGAGTTCATAAAAAATCTTCCGCAAAATTGCCTACTGTACATGTGCTGTTGGTATAATGAGATATTCGAATCTAGTCAAACGCCATCTGCTTGGCATGAAACAATATTAATAACGTTGCACAAGAAGGGTTTCCTGGATGATCCCAGAAGTATTGCACTTTCGAACAGCTTTGCTGAAGTTTTTACAATGATCTTGTTGAATGGACTATCAAATTGGTGTGAAGATAATCATATTTCACCAGCTACATAGTACGGATTCAGGAAAAACAGAAGTGCTGTAGACGATATCTTCGTTCTGAATTCCATCATACAAATTCATCTTAGGTAACCGAAACGGAAAGTGTTTGCGGTTTTTGTTGATCTCAGAAGAGCTTTCTACTATATGAATCACGAGATTCTGTGGCATACATTATATAAATGTGTATAGTTTGTGTGGGGTGAACCTCTGAGTCCACTACATTTGTCTATTGAATAAAATGTCTGTGAACACCAACGAAACAAATATTATGGTCTTCACTGAAGGTGGATATAGCAATAATTATAAACTGAACTTTAGTTTTGATGCTATCCCCATTGAGGTAGTTGAAACATACACTTGCTCAGAAATGTGTGCATTGAATAGGTTGAAAATCACTCACTAACACCATTGCAATATAAATTAAAATGAGTCAGTTTTCCACCTACTTCTGGAATGTCCCATGTATATGTAATTCATTCTTCAATTTGAAATTTCATGATCTAATGACGTTTTTAGACTCGAAAAACATTTCTGCTTTATCTGCTCTTGCTCATGCAATTATTAATACGAATGAATGTAGTATTGAATAACTTGTGTCGCTTCAGTATTTTGTTCCTTTTATGTTCATGAATAACCTTCATATTGAGTAATTGTGAAAATACTACTGCGTATTTCGAACTTCTTGTGATGAGATGTGAATTATCCATATACGATGAAGTTTATCTATCTATCCCTGAAGATATTCGAAAGCCATACAAAAAAATGGTTACTTTGTATACCTCGAGAAAACTTACACCGATTCATCGACACAAGAAATGATTACTACATTACAAAACTGTAATGGGAGATGCAGTGAAAAAATACTTTTTCCTGGAAAACTAAATTGAATTGATTGAATCAACTTCTAGTTTGTAAACCTTGCTCACCCTTCTTTCTTTTATCGTTTTTCCTACCTTCAGCTACATCTTATCATTAAACCTACCTATGATACATCGTATGATAAACATGAATATCAATATTGTTGAGTACTGCTAAATAATAGAAACCAGTTTATGTTCAAATCTGATATATTCTTCAAGCCTTTTCTGTACTTATTATGATTACATGAGTAAACGACTGTTATGCATTACTATTAGACACTACAAATTATAAATGCATTTATGTTTATTTGGTGTATGTCAAATTATAACTTTCAACCTTTTTTATCCTCTTCTATTCTTTTCCTATTCTTTTCTCTCACTCGAAACCACAATTAAAACCAATGCTTTATGTGGCTAACTCTTATTTATTTGTAATATTGACATTTGTTGCTGTGAATTCTTTTTTAGCAAATAAGTATTATTATTATTGTTCACAAATATCTTTCAACTCAGCCTTCACACTGGACCTTTAGACAACTTTTCCACATCAAAATCACAGATCATTTTCATGAGAGACATTGCTGAGTGCTCGACTGCAAAGCAATAACTGAATATTTTCATCGCATATATAAAGTATGGAATTATTCAAATATGGTCGGAGAAGATTATTTCCGGAAACCTACAACTATAATCTCATTTGAGAGATGGTGGAGGCATATGGCGTCAAATTCAAATCTATCGGATATCAACTCATTCGAGAGATGGTGATGTCATTGGGTGCCAAATTCAAATATATCGTCTATCATTTCATTTGAGAGATGATGACGTCATGAGGCATCAAATTCAAATCTATCGGATATCATCTCATTCGAGTGATGGTGACGTTATTGGACGTCAAAGTCGAACATATCGGATATCATCTCATTTTAGACTTCCTGACGTCATTGGGCGCCGAATTTGAATTTATCGTCTATCATCTCATTCGAGAGATGGTTACTCATTTCATTTGAGAGATGGTGGAGGCATGATGCGCCAAATTTGAACCCTGTCGGATAGTATCTCATTGAAGAGATGAGCACTAAATTTGATATGGTGGATTCATATATTAAAGAAACTTCATGACACAAAAATTCTCAAATAAGATGCAATAGACGTTCTAGTATTGGATAACTATCACACTTTATCGAACAATCAACACAACAAGCTGAATGTTTATATGGCATGAACACAAAATTCATTTCATTCCCCAAACAAACCTCACAAGTACTCCTGTGATCTAAGCTCGTGGAACTTTGGGGATCAAAATTCTTGATTTTCCAACATTCATCTTGTTGGATTTCATGTTGGTTCCATACTTTATCTTCGGGTATCAATTCTTCAACTTCGATTCCGCAGTAGAAGTTTCGACTCAATCACTTCTGCCGGTATAAAAGAATCCTACCTCAGCAAGGTCACGTGGTTTCTGTTGAAGAGTCACCGGCCAACCATAAAACGTCTTCAATCGAGCTCCAATATAGACTTTATCCTTGTAGTGTGGTTTCTGTTGAAGAGCCACCGGCCAATCATAAAACGTCTTCAATCGAGCTCCAATATTAACTTCATCCCTGTAAATAGGTCGTATTTTTCGTCTTACATACTCCCCCTCCTCATCAAAGAATGAGCGATCAGGTTGCCATCAAAAGTGATCCATCAGAGGGTCATCCCCAATTTCACATCTGAATCCTTCAATTTGATATTTTGGGCACACAACTACACCATCTCTGCCGGTATGAATAAGCCCAGCAACACCAAGTTTATCTTTAAGGAATTCAGACTTACAATCACGAAAAGATTCAAGTCATTTACATAGGTATTGAAATTCCTTTCAGGTAACCCTTGCATATTCGCTAACACCTCAATTCTTCATGCCACACTTAACTGAAATTGAAATAGAAATGCAATGTTATATATTCACTCAACAATTACTTCTTTCTATCGGAATCAATCCACACTTCATCTCTGATAAAATACTTACAAACTCATATACAATAGCTTTCACAACTAGTAGGTACATAGAGTATATATGATATCTGAATCTGAAGTACGCTGTTTGCAAACTTTGACAGCATTTCTCAAAAATTGTGGTAATATTCGTGAAACTCTATTTTGGTTAACATTTTAAAAGTTCATGCACATCATTTTCAATCAGACGATTTCCTACAGAGTTTTTGAATATCTTAAATATCTTGAATTGTCCACTGTACTTCAAGATCGTTGTTGAGAACTTTACGTTCTTTGCTCTTGGTGGAACTTTTGGTTCCTAGTGGACTGTATTTCGTATTGCTCGTAGAATAATAACTCGGATTGTAGTCAGAATTGTGGAATAAAGTTTCCCTTTTATTGACAGCCAAATTAAATTTTTTGACAAGTTATTTCTTACAGATTCATATCCAAGCAACAAGCATCTCAACGAATATATAGGATGATTATAAACGAAACACCTATGAAAGTCTCTAACAATCGTCTCGATGGTTTCACCGCAATCCAAGGTTAGATGTTTTAGGCCAGTAGACTAATACATGAGTTCTATTCAACAGCCGTGCCAAATCGCCAATTTTTTTGTAGGTAGATTGGACCTCAAGGAATATAGTGTGAAATTTGTGGAATCGAGAAATGACGATTTCTGTCAAAAAAAAATTATTGAAAAAAACAAAAGACATATTTTGATGTTATTATCTTTGGAATGAGATTTATCGAAAAATGTTTCCTACAAAAAATGTGCGCCGTGATGAAATCTATAAAGTCCTATGCAAAAATCACGTAGAATTATTAGTTTGGCGGTGAATCACTGTTAAACAAAAATTTTTGAAAAAAATTATTATCGTATTTACGAGGTTTATTTATGAAGTACTGTCCTCAAACTCATCCACCATCTGAAAGAAACTCTCCTGAAGAGATACCGGTAAGGTTTACCCAGCCATGTTATATAGTTTAGCAACAATGACCGATTTTCGTAAATCTGGCGTGTCGCTATAGCATTTGTTCCACAAGGCCGAGAAGGTGCAAAAAAATCATGGTGATTCTTTTCAGCATGTACAGTCAGGATTTGAGTGAAAAAAATATTTTTAATTTTTTTTCAACATGTTTTTCGAATATGTAAGATTTTAGCTTATAAACAAATAGAAGTTACGCCTTATATATTCAAGTTATTTGAAATGTTCCTTTAGATTCCCGTAGGTCTTGGCGAGACGCGTAATTCAAAAAAGAAAAAGTTCCAATATCTTTATTCTAGGCCGAGATACAATAACTTTTACGTTTGTTTCATTTGCTATTGTTTGAATAAACATTTTCGCGAAATTCAATTTTTCGGGCATTCGTAATAGTGTTAGGCATAATATTTGATATTATAGAAACCGTTTCGAGCATTGATCTAATGGCAGATCATGATTGCATTCGGTCACTCGCACGCGAAATATACTGACGGCGGCCTCGGTCCAGCCGGGTGACGCGTGCTGGCCTGCTAGCCTCGCTCCAAGGCTCCTCTCGCGCGGCTTACTTTACAATTTCCATATGTCCCTTATAAATTGTCGTGAACAAATATTTTTTTTTTGATTCAACGTAGTTTTTTCTCGTGAATTCAAAAATGTTCGTGAAAATCAATTTTTTTCAATACGTACCCCGAAAAATTGTTTTTAAATTCAATGTTGATGTTGGGTGGCCTATAAATAATCTTATATTTGAAAGGTGAGGAGAGAAAAAGTAAATTTGAATTCTTCCGTAATTTTTTTATCACAATTATCATCTACATACATTCTTACAAGTACCTTATGAAATACTTTTTTTTTCTCTCCGGTTCATAGCTAGCGTTATCATCGTTATTTCCTACAATATTTTCATCGTCACTTAATGCAAACGTTACATCCTCCGTATCATCTTCAGGGGTGCTCAAACGGTCGATCGTGATCGACTGGTCGATCGCGAAGGCTTTTTGAGTCGATCCCGAGAAAAATTTTCCGATATAGAACCATTCACAGATTTTGTTTTAGTAGATAGGTCACTAGAACAAAATGAAATGAATAAACTAATAACATTTTTTCGATCAACAATTAGGCCAGAATAACACCCTCATCACTTTCTCTCATAACCCCCTGCTTGCGGCAAAAGGCGGCTTTATCAACGGAACGCGCGGTACTTGTCAAAGAAAAGCAGCGTTTGGGTCAACTTGTGCGAATCTGCATTTCCTAAAATAAAGATTATTGGGTCAAAATATTGCAATTGACTACCTGACGAATATATGTCATCATACTTGCGATTAGCACTCGGTAATCACGAACCATCTTATGAGAAGTAGGCTGAGGACATGCTGTGCCACGCATCAATATACAAAGTCACTCTTTAATTGAGTTTAGACAGTATAACTCGTTTGTTTTGTAAGAACCAATAAACTAGCAATTTTGAATAACTATGAGTTTTCTCATTGACATTTCAGAGCAGACCTACACAGAGTCGATCGATTGTAGTCTAAAAATATTGATGTAGATCGCCAACAGTTCAACTTTGAGCACCCCTGATCTATATCGTCTGAAATTCCTGAAAATTGTTCGTCGATTTCGTCATCGCTTAGAACTATTTCAGGTTCGATGACATAAGGTGGATAAGGTGTCGTATATCAGGATATATATATATATATATATATATATATATATATATATATATATATATATATATATATATATATATTTTATATATATATATATATATATATAAAACAAATCGAAAAACAATATTTATCTGTTCGAACCTAGCCGCCAGAGTATCGAGAAGAAATTATATTCCACAGATAGTTTCGAATATCCTGATATACGACACCTTATCAGCTTTATCCACGCGGTTGTTCAAAGGATCCAATGCAATGGGGGTGGAAAAGAAGCAACACTATGTTGGTGCCGATCATTTGTAAAAAAGACCCAATTCCGGCCAATTTATTGAAAAGCATTTCTTGCGGTTGCGATACAAGTAAATGTCAAACTGATTGTGCGTGTCGAAAAGTAGGGCTGAAATGCACAATATTGTGCAAAAAATGTTGCGGACAAAATTGTTCGAATGTCATCGAACCTGAAATAGTTCTAAGCGATGACGAAATCGACGAACAATTTTCAGGAATTTCAGACGATATAGATGATACGGAGGATGTAACGTTTGCATTAAGTGACGATGAAAATATTGTAGGAAATAACGATGATAACGCTAGCTATGAGCCGGAGAGAAAAAAAAAGTATTTCATAAGGTACTTGTAAGAATGTATGTAGATGATAATTGTAATAAAAAAATCACGGACGAATTCAAATTTACTTTTGTTCTCCTCACCTTTCAAATTTAAGATTATTTATAGGCCACCTAACATCAACATTGAATTTGAAAAAAATTTTTTGGGGTACGTATTGAAAAAAATTGATTTTCACTAACATTTTTGAATTCACGAGAAAAAACTTCGTTGAATCAAAAAAAAACTTCGTTGAATAAAAAAAAAACTCATTTGTTTACGACAATTTATGAGGGAGATATGGAAATTGTTAAGTAAGCCGCGCGAGAGGAGCCTTGGAGCGAGGCTAGCAGGCCAGCACGCGTCACCCGGCTGGACCGAGGCCGCCGTCAGTATATTTCGCGTGCGAGTGACCGAATGCAATCATGATCTGCCATGAGATCAATGCTCGAAACGGTTTCTATAATATCAAATATTATGCCTAACACTATTACGAATGCCCGAAAAGTTGAATTTCGCGAAAATGTTTATTTAAACAATAACAAATGAAACAAACGTAAAAGTTATTGTATCTCGGCCTAGAATAAAGATATTGGAACTTTTTCTTTTTTGAATTACGCGTCTCGCCAAGACCTACGGGAATCTAAAAGAACATTTCGAATAACTTGAATATATAAGGCGTTACTTCTATTTGTTGATAAGCTAAAATCTCCCCCCACCACAGCGAAAAGAATCACCATGATTTTTTTGCACCTTCTCGGCCTTGTGGAACAAATGCTATAGCGACACGCCAGATTTACGAACATCGGTCATTGTTGCTAAACTATATAACATGGCTGGATAAACCTTATCGGTATCTCTTCAGGAGAGTTTCTTTCAGATGGTGGATGAGTTTGAGGACAGTACTTCATAAATAAACCTCGTAAATACAATAATAATTTTTTTGAAAAATTTTTGTTTAACAGTGATTTACCGCCAAACTAATAATTCTACGTGATTTTTGCATAGGACTCATTTTGTAGATTTCATCACGGCGCACATTTTTTGTAGGACACATTTTTCGATAAATCTTATCCCAAAGATAATAACATCAAAATATGTCTTTTGTTTTTTTCAATAATTTTTTTTTGACAGAAATCGTCATTTCTCGATTCCACAAATTTCACACTATATTCCTTGAGGTCCAAACTACCTACAAAAAAATTGGCGATTTGGCACGGCTGTTGAATAGAAGTCGTCCAAATTCATGTACATTCCGTCTGGACTATTTGGAACTTGTAGCTGTACCGAAATGTTCCTGAACATGGTCCACTCGAAGGTATGAAATGAAATTTGGTAATTACCTTGAGTTCCAGTGAATATACTAGCTTCAACTGCGGGTTCACATTTGATGGCTTCCTAATGAAATCGGCGAACTCGTTTCAACTCGAAATCATAATGAAAGTGATTGGATGAACCGTAATCAGAAGTTGGTGACTCATTACGAACTTCAGACAAGATTGCTGGAGACTGATCAAAATTCGAAAATTCAAATGAATTTATATTATACCTTTCGAATTCACACAGTGCATTCGGTTCGTTTGAAAGACCTCCATAAAGCAGATGATTCGTGCATATTTTCCATTCATTTACATGTTACAAACGATTGGATGCATCAATCCAACTATTGTGGGAGTTATCTGAACCAAAACATTTCACATGAGACTCATTGCCTTCCTTCCTGAGAACTTTCTCTACCAAATGAACATCAGAATTCTTTGCTCTTTATAACTCCTCTCTGTCGAAAGCTCTACTGATTGGACGCCCCTCCAAATCATCTGAAAAATTGGTTGTGGGGTCGGTAATCTCAACTTTCGCTATGCGAAATATCTCACATGTCCAATCAGGCATATAAACTTCCTCGAAAATATGTTTGGCCTTCGAAATTTGATCACCAACTATGAATTCATTTCGTCCAGTACCAATTTTGATTATATACGGTATTGAGAACGTGTTTTTCGTTGACTTTCCTACCATCACTCGGTTTCATGTTGATGGTGCGATGTTTGCGATCGTTGTATTTTCCCACGAGTTGAGGTGAAATAGGAGGAGCCATTCAAGCTGATATGTTAAGAGAATTTCTCTTTCAAATTTCGCTGATTTATGTGGTATTCCTTTATTAAATTTTGGAAACTTGAAGTGTAAAACTCTTTTCCCAAATCTGACTGTAGATTTTGGCGGTATCGTTCTCCCCTCCTCCTCAAAATGTCGGTCATTGCATTGGTGATGTCTGCAGCATTTTTAGTTTTGATCGGTTCAGTCCAAGAGTATTTTGAAAAGGTATCGAAAACAACCAAAATGAACTTGTAGTTTCGAATAACTGTGGCATGATTTTGAAGATCGGCAAGATCAAGGATGGTACTACTACTATACACTGAAATTATGTTACTTTGCTGCATTTACCACCACCGTATTCTACCACTTGTTGATTTTCTCGATGGCAGCTTTCATCTCAAGTATATCTGAACTTATTGATTTTCTCGATGGCAGCTTTCATCTCAAGTATATCTGAACTTATTTCGGTGATATCTCATTGAAAACTATTCAGCTGATCACTCAAGGTAGTCGTATCTTTTTTGATTGAGATTATATCTTTGTCATGTTCAGCAATAGAGAATCAATGAACTTTTATCCTCCATTAAATTGTTGCCCAATACTATTCACCTGTTGAATTTGATGATATCATCAATGCAGCTTGAATATTTTGAATGGTTGTAACATACCTACTCATTAAAGCGTGCCGTATTTCTTTGTACCATTTCAACGAAATCTTCATATAGGGATTCATTTCTGATACTGGTTGATGATACCGTAGAAAACCATTCCTCATGCGGGTCATGTGTTCGATATCACCACTATCGATATAGGCCCACCTGATGAAAGCACTTTTCCGTTCCAACGGAAAAACTCAAAACCAAACACCTAAGAAGATAGTCAAGGACATAACTACTCATGGACTGGCCCTAAGAGAAAGAAGACTGAGGAATAAGCAAGTTACAATACTTCAAGTATAAATTAAAAGCTGATACCATTCAAAAATTGTTGCACGTCATCATGGACGTGGTTAAATTTTGAGTACACTGTAGCCAGATTGTTGAAGCATTATGGAATTTGAGATATAAATCAATGTTACTTCTTGAATATGAAAGAAGGAGAATCGAAAATTTTCACAAGCCTCCTTTGTTAATAGGAGCGTGTTCATCATTCATTGAAATATGAAAGCTCATTCATGAAAAAGTACTTTCCTGGTTTTCCAATAGGAAACTCAAGAGTTATTTGCCCTTCCGAAGGTTCAAATCATATATTTTGAATAGCTACATCCAAGCTATTCTGAAAAACAGAGATTTTTCATAGTATAAAAATTGTTACGCATAACACCTATATCCAGTACCGCAGTATTTGTAAGCCACTTGGTGGTTTATGAGCTCTGTTATCTTTAATCATTTGAGAAATCGCACTGACAGCATACATAATCGACTTCAAATCTGCTGCAATACGATGAAATGAATATCTGACTGTAGATTATATTATAAAAATAATTCAGCATAATAAAAAAGACTGGCTGAAGAGTTCATCTGAAGCCATTATTTTTCAACCCCTTTGGCATTTTTACGGAGAGTCTGAGACTGATACTTTCTAGAGAACCATCGAAATACAAAGTTTTCGATCATAGTTATCCGATTTGAAATAGCAAGAAGACCGAAACACAACACTGTCACTTTCGAATGACATCAATTAGTAAATAACAGACTTCAAACAATATCGAGAGCGCTGCCAACCAAATGTAAAAGAATAACAGGCGCTAAATTCGAAATTCAACATAAACGTATCAATGCATTTCCGTCAATGGTTGTTACTATAGTGCATTGACTTCATATCGCAGATAAAGAAAGGTTGTGAAGGATAGATACGTTTGAGTGAAAAATTATTAATCTGTCGTTCTCAATATCTCTTCAAGGTGCATATCCTTTTTATTTCTAATGTGTTCCGGATCGTGTTGTTGTTTCATGTTTACTATGCACTCATTCATTCTCATATCTCCTATAATATAATCCTCTGGGGAAATGCAGCAGAAATTGCTAGAGTTTTTGTAGCCCAAAAAAGGGTGATAAGACTCATTTTCAATCTGAATAGAACCGATTCTTGTAGAGCACTCTTTCAGAAATTTTCCATCTTAACAGTCCCATGTACATACATTTATCGCAGCATATGCCGCATAAAACAAAACTTGGGAGTTTTACCAAAAAACTGTGACAACCATCGTTATCCAACCAGACATGGAAATTCTCTAAAAAATGGAGAGGCATCAATCAAGTCTGCTCGAAAAAGTACCATCTTTGTGGGGAACGAGGTCATTCAACCACCTGCCCTCCGAAATTAAGGTACTTGAACCAATGAAATTGTTTAAGAAAAATTGCGGTTATTCCTAGCGAGTGATTGTTTTTATTCAATTAATGAATATTTCGATTTCAAATAATTTTAATATTCGTACTTATATATTTCGATACTTTGAGCTTGAGTGTTAGTTTTGTTTTGTTGTTTTTATAAGATGGCATATTCCCTATTACCCTATATCCAACCCATTTCATGTATGAGTATATGAACCAGTATTCATTTTGATTTCTACTTCAATATGTATGTAATTTTAATATGTATTTGTGAACACGGATACGCTATTGACATCACTTGACTTGTCCTACATCATGTAAATGATCTCAAAGGATGAATGAATATTCTATTCTATTCAATTCTAAAGGCCAGTCCATTAGTTTAAATGTCTATGATTCCAATGTTTTCAATGACAGACACAAAACGTCATACATTTCTCCTTTATGTTTTTACTACTCAACTGATAACTCTAGCATGAAATAATTGGTTTCAACAAGTTGATAGACGCTGAGAACTGGGATGTAGATAAATTGTTACTTCGATTGGAATACACTTCAGATAGTTTATAAGACTCGTCTCAACTTCATATGACGAGTTTTTTTGATTCCCTATTTCGCTTATTCAAAGTACGCTTCAGCGCACGTGTTCTGAAGTTACCATGGCAACATCAACAACCCGAAAAACGTGAGTATAAGACAGATTGCATAAAATTATTTTTCTTTCCGTTGAAAACGAAATAAATACGTCACATCACGAATTTCTGTAGTATTAATGAATCATGGTGATTTCAAAGCGTACCAATGGAAAAAGTTGCGTTGAGTATTCGTGGATAACAAAACTGGTCTTTAAAACACTTGCTCTATTTCGAGCATTCCTTCTTCGCGGTCACGCTGAAAAATCGCATACCTCAATATCCACCTATACTTCAATATAGTAACTCGATCAAAAATCTGCATTGATTATCGCCTGTTTTGACGTTTCCTCTTCATATCACCTATTTTTCACTCACCTATAATCGCATTGCAGAACTCATATTCAGGCAAACATTTTCCATCTCTACATTGGAAGGTATCTGGTGGACAACCTTTTCTTTCAAGCGCTTGACACTTCCTTTCGTCTTCACCAAGGAGACAGTCCTTTGATCCATCGCACCTACTAGCTTTGGAGATACATTTTCCGGAAGATTCGCATCTGAAAAATGATATGAAACTCTATTCTGATCATTTACTCTATGAATGGTAAGACAGCAACAATCGAATTCAGAAGAAAAGCAGAGTCGCAATTAATAAAACGTTAGATATATAGTCTAGTTTACATGTACCATTTTCTTCTAAAATTGTTTTATAGTTTCCGAAAATGATCAAGGTGTCATTCGATTCGATTTAAATAAACAAATAAAAAAAATGGTTCTTTAATTTCAACAGTTGGTGGCAAAAAACGATTGTTGGTGAATCAACGCTTTTTTAGCAAGAAATACATTTTTTAAGGAATCGTTTTTCATCTGAGAATCATAATTTCCATAAATATATTACGAAAACAAATTTTCAGATATACTCATGAACAATGAATTTGTTCATAGCAATTTTCTGGACAATAACAGTGAAAGATAAAAAATATATATTTTCGAGTACCTTTCAACATCGAAACAATTAAGATTTGGAAGAAGATATTTTCATTTACTTTTTTCCAAATTTTAATCTTCAATAATTGTTAGTCAAAAAGTAGAAAATCGAAATTTTGAAATTTTTGCAACGGCGATCCACTCACTATCCTATTGAGAACAACTTCACGAAGTGAAGAAGAATTAGGATTCAAGTTTGTTAATTATCAGGGTTTTCATGTTAACTTTCAGTTCATTAGTTATAATTATCATTAATTATTAATTACCTATCGAATGCATAATTAATGGGAAAATTACTAGCTGTTTTCGGCTCTAGTTTCAGGGCTTTGGATATTTTATATTTTTATATTTATTGGATCTTTTTGGATATTTTTTCAAATTTTTTTTGAAAATTTTGAATATTTTTTGAGATATTCAAAAAAAAACCAATTTTTTTTATTAATTTGTTTATAACTTGGTTTGTAATTTTTTTCAGCGTCTTTTCGAACTTTTTCTCGAAACTTTCTACGTGACAATACGAATCGAATGACACCTTGATCGTAGTTTTCGGAGACTATATGAAAATTTTGTTATTCTCAAGAAAAAACAGTACATATGAACTAGACTAATAGTCCATCGCAAATAATTTCTGTTGGGAAGGAAAGAAAATATTATGTTGCTTACGGAAAAAATGAATTGAATTTCATCCAAGTTACAGAAGGGTAAAGAAGGGTTGAGTTTTCAGAGGTGAATGTGGTTTACCACGTTTTCCACCTCAACTAGGCATTCTGTCAGAAGAATGATAAATGATGAAAAATGCGACTTCCACCTGATTTATGCCTCAGATGATATCGATCTGAAAATTGAACTGCTCAATAACTGCCTGTGAAAATTACAAAAGAAAAATCAACTTGGCTAACAGAAAATCTCAAATTTATGATCAGACTGAGAGACCGCGCACTGAGTCGTTTCGAAAAGACAAATAAACGATCATCACTGGCATTACTATAAAGATCTACGGAACCTTGTAAATCGAATTCTTTAGAAGAAAAAAAGCCTATTCAGAATATTTCCTTAGTAGTAATAAAAAAAAACAACTGGAAAGATTTGACTGAAATGAACATACATAATAAAAAAGGAAAAACGACTTAAGGTAAGCGTCCATAGGTACGCATCGTACGGATCGTACGAAACGGATTTTAGAATTATTAGTATAGTAAGTTATACATATGCGTCCACTGACCGGCATCGGACGGATCGCACGTATCGGTCCGTCGGTAATGCCGATGAAATTTATCGAAGGGGCAACTTTTCCGACTGGTGCGGATGACATCATGCGGATTGCCGATAAGTGGACGCATGTCACAATAGGTAGTCACTGGTCGCCTCACAGATCATTTGAATTCTGTTACATTTCGACACTAAGTACACACACGTGCTTTAATTATATTTATTATTACGCATATCATGGAGCAAATCAGTGAATAGTGTATGATATTCTCCAAATTGTGATCTTTTTTTGAATATGTCATGTATCCACAATCTATGTCTTCTCTTATTTCCCCTCCTTTCTTCTTCATCTAATAACAAAGCAATAATGACAAGTTCTTCATCACTTTCCATGATCGGAAACATTACACACTGTAATACTTCCGATCGTCCACTCACAACGAAAATGCGAATGTTACTTGAAAGCCGACCGTCGCATCGGCAATCCGATCGCTACGGATACAGTGGACGCACTACCACAAATCGATCCGTTTTATACGATCCGTACGATACGTACGATGCATACCTATGGACGCCTACCTTTAAGGTACGCGTCCACAGGTACGCATGGTACGAATCGTATGAAACGGATTTTAGAATTATTAGTATAGTAAGTTATACATATGCGTCCACTGACCGGCAGCGGACGGATCGCACGTATCGGTCCGGCGGTAATGCCGATGAAATTGATCGAAGGGGCAACTTTTCCGAGTGGCGCGGATGACGTCATGCGGATTGCCGATAATTGGACGCATGAGACATATGAAAATACTGGAATAATTTTAATTTTTTATTTTAATTTTTTAATTTCCCACGCCGACGAGGCCTGTTCGTCTTGGACACAGGTGCTAATAATAACGGCAATCGAGCCGTTTTATCAGAATAATAAGATGGCCAGGAAAAAGTTATTGATTTTCACAGCAAAGAACTGACCAAGCCAGAAATGAATTATTGTGTAACAAGAAAGAAATTACCAGCAATAATCCAGGCTGTAGACCAAAATCAAAAGAGAAAACATGTTCGCAAGGTTCGGAGTGCCAATGGAGCTACATTCCGATCAAGGTGGGTATTTTGAATCGAACTTATTCAGGAAAGTTTGTGAATTGATAGGAATTAGCAAGATTAGAATAACTGCCGCCAGCTTCAGTCTGATGGTATGGTTCAAATGTTCAACAAAATTATGAAAGAGCATCTTTTCAAAATAGAAGAAGAGCATCAGAAAGACTGGGTCGACATATTTTACCTTTATTGATGGCCTACCGAGCAACTGTGCACAATTCAACAAAACTCACTCCAGCCAGCAACATCTTCGAAAGAGAAAGAGATCTTTGTTTGTCCTGTGACTTAGTATTCGGATCACCAAGTGTTGAAGAAAAAGAGGTGTAGGATTTTGCAGACGAACTGCGAGACAGCTTGATACGGATCCACGAAATTGCGAGAATAGTACAGGTAATAGGGAGCGAACTACTCGTGTCCATAATGCATAATTAGGCAGGAGTTATTTTATTGCATGGATAGTTGCAGTCTGACGTACTTAACCTAAAAACACAAAATACTTACAAAAATGGCGAACGGAAGTGCCGCCATTTTGTGAAAAACAGTTTGGGCCTGTACCCATATAGCACAGTACGTCCAATGGACGTACATTTCTTGACCATTTTATGTCCAAACGTCCATGGGTTCCAATTGGACGTCCACTGGATGTACATCTGTGTATACTTATATGAATGTCCACATATGGACGTCCAATAGATATCCAGATTTGGACCTGATTCCGAACATCCCACAAAATGTACTTCATATCCGTTTATGAGCATCCATTGTACATCCAGACAAGGACTTCATTTCGAAATACTGATTATGTACTTTCCTGTTCGAAGATAGCTGATCCAATCAGCTTCACTGACATAAACGAACAAATCCATACAGATGTATGATCTTATTTTTTGAAACGTGAGGTAATACGATAAATATAATTTCCGAAATTATTATTATTCTTTTCTCAAACTCGAGCATCTCAGATTTCAGTGTTTTTGTCAAGCATTCAAACTTGTCTATGAAAATGCGATAGATATTCCCAGTGGTTTATTCAAAAGATACTTTTCTTAATTATTGGTTACGCAGTTACGATTATTCTGTGATATTAGGATTTCAAGCATAGAAACGATAAATTTCAAGATAAGCGATACGCCCTCTGGTGAAAAGTTTCAAACAATGTCAAAGTGGTGATTATTAGTTGAGGTCTAGGTCAAAGTGGTGCTACGATGTCATTTTGGAATACAATTTGTAAACACCGTCAAAGTCCTAGCCTTGAATAGTCAAAAGTGTTGATTTGAAATCCCAATATCGAATTCCTCCATCAAAATGCATATAACTATCTCTTTTGGTAGCACTGCCTACGAGTGAAAAAGCTGACTTCGCAGTAAAAACACGGTCACAGGCCACGGTATTGACATTTGACATTAGTCACGGCACGGCCCATTCGTCTGATTCTGGTTCGTAACATCGTAACCTCAAAAAAAAGAAGCAAAAACAAAATAAAAGTCCGATTATACAAAGTTGTTTTCGTGGGGAGTTCAGTGTGTTGAATAAAGTTCTCTTCAAGTTGAAAGGTGAGTGGAATTGGTTAATTCAACAAAATAAATATGAAGAGGTCCGAGAAGTCCCATTTCCTGAACAAGTATTATAATATAAAAGGGTTCGAGGTACCAATGAAATAAATTCCACATATATCACCCAAGCTGAAAATGAAAATGGGGTTCCAGCAGATGAAATTCATTCGGATGACATCTTCTCTACCAGGTCAACTTTCGATCCTCATACCATTCCTTCCGAACAGAACTCATGCAAGATAGTGTTGGAGAAAAGTTTTACGAAAAAACATTCTCCTCTACTTTGGCAGGATGGGCACTGAAACATAACGTCACACATACAATTCAACTTTCCACTGAGTGAGAATGCAGAGCTAGAAAAAGTGGAGAATTTCCTGGGGGATTCTACCAATTTTCTAAATGCGGTAAGTTTACGATCTAATTATATTTGATTTATCATCTACTCATTGGTTTTTAGGTACCAGAAATGTCAAAATATGGAGGCAACAACATTTACGACTTTGTGAAGAGATGTCCAGCAGTCTCCTAACGAATGTTTATGCCTCAACATATAGTTGGATGGGGAGAAAAATTAAAAAAACATTTTTCCAGCTGAAGTTGGCGAATACCGTTATGAGTAAGCTTTAGTTATATTATATGCTCATTTCTGAATTGAAACTTATTGCTTTTGATATTTAATTTCCAATATTTTCCAGAAGCTGCTGAACTAACAAATTTGGAGGCAGACAAAAAAGTTGCGAGGAAGCCATAAAAAAATGGCTGAGGCAGGCAAAGGAGCGAAAGTGAAGACTTTCGGCTGATACCACTAGTCAATTTGTATTTTGAGTTGGAATATGTTATCTTCATTTCTGTTTTGAAATATCTAGATATAGGTATATGTCTTGTCTTATGACCTTTAAAAATATTATGATATCATTGATTATTTACTTATTTTTTTAATCTATTTTGAATATAAATTCTTGAATGATAGGTATATTTCGAGCCTATGACATATAAGTGAACTTTTAAAAATTCACATAAAACACTAGACACGCGTTTCACCATCAAAGCTGACATCTTTAGAAGTATAATTGATCAATTATTTCCTGAAGATGCTAACTCGGTTGTTGAAATGCAGGCATCTTCAGTTGAGTAATGGATTGATATCGGACATTTTTGTTTTCCATTTCAAATCGATGATCTCTCCGACAAAGTATATTCATTATTTATGTATAAGACTAGAGATATTATTGGTGCGATTGTCTCCTATTTTCGTATTTTTTCAACATGAGTGAACTGACCCATTTCCCAAATGTATAATATTTACTTACGGAATTGTTTCAGAGCCCTGATGATTCACCTATCAATGTCCGAAACATCGACATAATTTTTATTTACAATGAAACATAGTCAAGGTATCTACTTTCATCATAGATGAAAAATTTCAAACAAACCACATTCAATGATATTGTTTGGATAACCAAAACTCTCCTATATAGCTCATTTCAGCATCACCTAATAATAATATCCAAACTTACCGCATTATGGACGTCCATATCGCCGGTAATGAACATTCAATGGATATTTTAACGACACATTGGATGTCCAGATTAGTATCCCTGGACATTTTATGGACGCCCATCGGTACAAAAGGGGTTTTGTTGGACGTTCAATCATACATAAAATGGACGTCCAGTGGATGTTTCCAGTACGCACATTGAATATTTCCTGGAGGCACATTGGACGTACATGGGATGTCCAGATGGACATCAGTTGGACGTCCAGATTAGTGTCCCTGGACATAATATGGACGTACATTGGACGTCCATCGGTATTATAAGGTCATTAATGGACGTTCAATGGACGTCCGATTATCCATAAAACGACATACAGTGGCCGTCCAATGGACGTCCTTGTGCTGATTGGGTATCTCCGTAACCGTGCACTTTAGGCCCACAATTATGATGACCTTTTTTATAGATAATTAAATTTCCTATCTTTTCTATTTTATAATTTTTTTCGTAGCACTTACCGTTCACGACTTATATTATTATTACTTTTTGTTTATTCACTTTTTTACCGATATCTCTTTGAATAATTGTTTGAACAATAAATTGTTTATGATAAAACTTTTAGATCGATAGATTTTCTACAACTTTTATTCAAAACTTTTTTCTCTAAAGTTAATATTTTTGAAGTTACAACGCGTTCAATGTTGTACTACCGAGTACAAGGTTATTAAGAACGAAGTATGCATAGCGTAATGATGCGATTCCGATACATAATAAACAAATATATTAATTTTAGAATTGTTTTGATTCAAAAAATAATTAATAATTCAAGTTCTTACCTGCAAGAAATAGCGAATACCCATTAAAAATGTTTCTTTGTATTTTCTTTTATACAATTAAACATTACTAGAATTATTTTAAAACTACTGCCATAATTAAACACGCAAATAAAAAAATGGAATATTCATTGAAGAATATATGTGAAATTTATTTTCACAAATGTACACCAAAATGAATCATATGTCTTATCTGACTCTTTGGCGTTTCGAGGGTGGTGAAGTTTCGATGTTGGTTACATTCTCCTCTTCCTCTTCGTTATCTTCGTCAGTGGCATATAAAGATTGTAACGCCTCTATTAATTTGTCGTTAGAATCATCACCAATATCTTCATCGATGTCGCACAATTCTGTGTTGTTGACGATTACTTTCAGCTGATTAGTGCACGTTTTCTCTGTGCAGTTCTCACAGATTACCGTACAGTCCAATCCTGCTTTTCGGTCCTCACAGGCTCTGCCACAGCCAGTTCTGCATTTGCATTTTCATATTTTTTTTATTATGTATCGGAATCGCATCATTACGCTATGCATACTTCGTTCTTAATAACCTTGTACTCGGTAGTACAACATTGAACGCGTTGTAACTTCAAAAATATTAACTTTAAAGAAAAAAGTTTCAAATAAAAGTTGTAGAAAATTTATCGATTCGAAAGTTTTATCATAAACAATTTATTGTTTAAACAATTATTTAAAGAGATATCGGTAAAAAAAGGAATAAACAAAAAGTAATAATAATATAAGTCGTGAACGGTAAGTGCTACGAAAAAAATTATCGTATAAAAAAGATAGAAAATTTAATTATCTATAAGATAGGTCCTCATAATTGTGGGCCTAAAGTACACGGTTACGGAGATACAGGCCCGAACGGTTTTTCACAAAATGGCGGCACTTCCGTTCGCCATTTTTGTAAGTATTTTGTGTTTTTAGGTTAAGTACGTCAGACTGTAACTATCCATGCAATAAAATAACTCCTGCCTAATTTTGCGAAACAAAATCCTCTATTACCTGTATTATAAAAAGATTGAAGATATCTAGTGACAGGGTGAAGGCTTGATACGATCTTAAATTCAATGCTGGTGGATTCGAAGAAAAAGAGCGAGTAGTATGGCTGTACAACCCTTGTCGTGGATGAGGAATTTCTCTCGAGCTAACACCATCTTGGAAAGTACCATATAGGAAAGTGAAGAAGATAAATGACGTGGTGTACAAGATTCAACACACCCCTAGAGCAAAAATGAAGGTCGTTTACCTAAAAAGACTCAAACATTACAATGGGGAAATGATACATTGTGCGATCAGGACGATCAAAATTGAGAGTTGAGCCTGATAAATACATAATTTCACGAAAAGATCTGTAACTGCATGGATAGAATGGGGGACCTCGATAATGCCAGACTCCCGTCAAGCAAATATTATCGTCGTCGAAAGCGCTCTCGAAAAAGCTGGTTGATCGAGACGTTTCCGATCGAAGTTTTCCAACGTCGAATCTAGAAATTCTAGGCGCTAATGGAATATCTAGACTGTTCGATCAGACTTTATGAGAATACATTTCGTCGGGTAACGGAAGTAGTTTATTAAACTGTGTTGGATGTTTAAGTTAATTAAGAAATTCAGGTGTTTCCTAAGCGAATTATAAGCCAGTGTAGTAGTTGTATTTGTAAAGTGAGTTGATAAAAATCGTTCAGTGTTGTTTGGAGTATTATTTCAGTTAAAGAACCTTGGAAATATCGTAATAATAAGAATCAGATTCAGCAAGATATCAGATTAATCTTCCTCTGAACACGATCGATACCATTCAGTTCCACTTGAAACTGAATTTGTTTTTGTCTATTTATACAGCATAACATAGATTTGCTAGGTGTTTATTGCGGTGACTAGGTTGACTAAAGTATGATAACGACTCTTAAGAATTCTGAATCATTCCGAAATGATGTTAACACGTACTGTATTATTCTGCATGATTCACCGAATCAACCTCATGCAGTAAGTACAGCTTGAATGAGCGGACACAGGAAAAAAATTTGATCGGTACCCATCATCTTTATCTTCAGATATATTGTTGATCCACGCATGGCGCATGTATGTACCGTTTTTGTGATAGCGCGAAAAAACTGACAAACTCAGCAACAGGCGGAGCCATGAAAATCGAATGATTTTATTGATAAAATAATACTACGATAACAATGTTACTGGCTTTTTCGTCTCGGTGAATTCTATGTGATGTGAAGAATTGGTTGGAATAAAAGTTACAGATCTTTTTATCACCTACATCTCATATAGTCATCACTATTTATATAAACCCAACCCATTTCACAGTTCCGAATCAGCACAACTATCATGATGTTGAAAAAATATGTTTGTATTATTGTAGGCATCTGCACTGGTCTAGAATTTTGTTCATCATTATTAAATGCAAAATGATCTTTCTGCATGCAATTATGAATGTTTATAGATGGTTCGAATGAACAATACCAGCTACGAATTCCAAGACAGTATATGGCGATGAATTGTTGATTACAAATTCAGCATCAAGGAATCAGGAAACGAATCATGAGAGTACTTCCTGATTAAATTATCATCTGCCTCAAAATAATAGGGATGGTGAATTTCTGAGTGGGTGCAGTGAGCTGTGCTGTTTCACAGTTCCAGAACTAGGATAGAGTTGAAAGAATGAATGGCTTCTTGAAATCAATTTGGAATTCCGATTCAATTCACCGATGAGATAGGTCCCCCGAGAAATCTACAAATTTTGTGTTCATTCAATCATCAATGAAGAACGTTGCACTATTTGCGTTACAACATTCGCCGAATAATGATACCATCTTATATATAATGAAGTATAATGAACTCAAGATTCACCTGAAGGCTTCCGCTGGACATTTATGAGGCTCACATTCTTCATCTGACCCATCACTGCAATCTTTCCTCCCATCGCAAACGAAAAACCAGCTTATGCAAGTTCCGGTGCTTCGACACTGAAAAAATTTAATTATCACTTACATATTATTGGGGATAATTACATTTTCAATGACTACTTGACAATAGGAAGTAATTGGGTATCGTCGAGTTTAGAAAATTTTCTTCAATCGTGAGTTCGAGAATTCGAGTGACGAAAGATTACTCCTTTAAAATAAGGTGTAATTCGATTTTGAACGTTCCAAAGAGTGTATGATAAATCAACTCGACTGATATAATCGAAACACTAATATTAATGAGGATTCATTTTATGGCCTTCTCCTCATTCGAATAACATTCGAAATAACAACTTCTTGAAAGAAGTGAAATCAAGAAATTCACAAACACTCTGTGTTGATAGGTACGTATATATCATTCGAAGACTCTCGATTCAATCACGAAAAAGAGTAAAGAGTCCATCTGAAAAAGCTACCCCCCTGCCTATATGGTACGACGGGCACTGGGTTAGTAATCACTTTTCTTTGCTCAATTTGTTTTCCAAGCATATGAAAATTGAATCAAATAGATAACATACATAGGGAATATCTACAGAAAGCAAAATAGAAAGCCATTTTACGATTCGGAGAAGAAAGCCAAGAAATGATTCCGCAAATTCCATTCTCTCCACAGAAATACCGGAGTTCCTGATAATATTAATGCAATAAATGGTAAAGAAACAGTAATAACCATAATACTCCAGTGGAGAGGTTCCCAATAACGGACACTATAGTTATTGAAACGATCATAGGTGTGTTCGGGTTCACAAAAAAAACAGTCGAGAAACGGTTCGAAATAATCATAATTGGACGGGTTGGCTATTGTTCGTGCAATGCAATTCCAGAGAGAGGGACCTAGAAGACAACAGGATCTATAAGTGTCCATATCGGGGACAGAAAACATACAGATACAACATCGAAATACACGCCATAAGAAAAAGAACAACGTATATCTCTGATGTTTAATTGCATCGTATGGCAATATATCTCACACACTACTTGTCAATAATATTGACCCTTAAATAAAAATTAGACTGAAATTAAATTATGTGCCTCAATATTATCACCATCAATATTATTGTTTCAATTTGCTACTTGCACGTTCAATTTATGCTTGAATACGTATGGCCTACCTTACACTTCAATATTTGCTTGAATGAGGTTGACAATGTTTTTTGATGAGCGGTATCGTTTGCTACTTCCATTGTCAATACATGTGTTAGGTGATTATGTAGCAAAAATTCAAAAGGGTATTCCTTGACCTATTCTGAAAATAATTTGTCCTATGATGATTCATGAAAAACCCTTTGTTTCGAAGTTACAGGGTGAACAAAATTTGTGAGAGGAACAGCATTTCATTATCACGAAGGACATGTGAAGTTGCTCTTAAATCAATGTTTGTAATGATTTCCTCCAGCCTGGAAACAAGCATTCAGTTCTTCAGAAATCATGATAGGACAAAATACTGTCAGAATAGGTCCGCATGTTACCTAATACCCTGTATAGTTAACCCTTTTGAAACCTGTTGCAGAAAGTTTTTGAGGAGGAAAGAATCAGATTAAAACAGTAAATTATCGGTAATAGAAATGAATTACACGGTGGAACAGTGGAAAAATTAACTCTTAAACTTTGAAAATGAATGAGAAGAAGTTAATGGAAAAGCTGATATTTTTAAAAAATCCCGTTAAATAATTGGGTCAAAATTTTTATCAAATGAGGCACTCAAATCCGAACAAATAAAGGTTGAAATGAATTATTGGTCAAAGAATGGAAATGAAAAGTTTAGTTATTCATAAATATCAATATTACCGAAAAATTTAACAATTCCATTTTTTTTCACCAAACTTTTAACACATCTTATTTTCGTAACGGAATATTTTTGAATCATAATTTATGTAGCAACTCATCAATATTTTTTCATGTACATTCACACCTTCGAATATTCGCATATCATTGGGAAACACTCTGTATACATCTTTGAAACAACATGAAGACAAAGATATTTCAAAATAGTGATCCTGACTGCCACCAGTGCATGTCAGCATTCAACTGTCAATATTACCACATGCCCAATCGATCAGTGGCGTAGCAGAATAGAACAGGAAATTGGTTTGAATAAAAATCGTGAAATGAAAATCGTAGCAGTACATATGTCATTATTCATTCAAACTCGTGAATAGTCACATATATTTGTTTAGCATGTCTCTTATACAAGGTGGCCACTTTTTTAATGGGATTGTATTGGTATCTCTCAAACCAAAAGATCTAGAAGATCGATCAATTGGAGGAGAAGCACTGTCTAGTGGTCCAAACAAATCAAGAATATCTGGGCTGGTTATTGAGATATCTTGAAAAAAATCTGTCATTTTGATTTTCTTTGAAGTGAATTCTCCTCAACTTGACGCAATCTGTGCTCTTGAATATTTTGTCAATAGCATTTTTTGATAAACTGCATTCACTGTCCATAATTCTCGATCCTATTCCTGGATTCATTCGAATTTGGGCCAGATCATTGATGTCATTGATAGGCTCGTTTCGTAACGAACTCTGGGTTTAATAAACGAAATATGTGTAAGTAACGTTGTAGATGAACGTTGGAACATTTCAATGTTTGTGTATCTCGTCATATTGAAGGAGTTAATTTGAAATTTCATTCCAACAGTGTATCAGATTTCAGCGCACTTTCCACAACGATGATTCATTCACATATGTTTCTCAAAGGCAAAAAAGGGGCTGATTGGTTGTTATGCCGTCATCAAAATGATTTTTTTTTTCAAACTGCCATACATTGGGCAGCTATCATGATGTGAATTCAGCAAAGTAATTTTGAAGAATTTCGATTTTTTTTATGTCCATTCACATAGTATATATCATTGACATCTTTCACCTCTTTCAAATACTATTTCAATCAGCGTAGTTGACGAAACTATCGGAATATCTCAAACTGTGCACTTTCTGCTCAACATATCCCACTTATTGTTCATCCTCAGACGGAAGTGAATAATGTAAGGTCGCTGGCGACGTCCACACATCTAACCCTGGATTCGGGTGAAGCCATCAAAATGAACTTGGAGTGCGGTGAATATTTCGAAATATTGAAGATATTCAAGGACCCTGTAGTTATCCATCTGGTTGAGAATGATGCACATGAACTCCAAAATGAGATGTTCTCCTAACCAAGAATTTTGAGATGTTGACCAAAATGAAATGATCCGAATATTACCAAAAATTTTCTGCAAACAATTGTCAGAATCTTCATATAATGTGCCTCTGATTCTGATGAAGGTATCATATATGCTCTATGTGATTCATGTAATAGTTCTGGAAGCTTTTTGTATGCGCGAATGTATGCACTTCATCAAGGAAATGGTGTTCAGTGACTTGGAAAGAAGGAGACATTTTTATGTGAATTCATTACTTTGCATTTCGAGTTCTATCTGTTGCATTGGGAACGAAGGTATTGGCGACTATGCTGGTGAAACCTGAAACTTCAAGAAATTTCAACACCTTTGTGGAAAGACTTGAAACTTTCAGTGATTGGAAATCTGAATTTCCGAAAGATAAACTTGCTGATGCTGGGTTTATCAATACCGCTAGTGATGACATACTCTGATAAAAATGCAGACTCCTTGTATGGGAAACGAAAAAGATGACCTATCTACAAGGATAAGGTTCATATTGGAGCTCGAATGAAGGGGTTCGATGATTGGCTCGTGGTTTATCAACAAAAACTGCATGACCTTGCTTATGCAGAATTCTTCATACCGGCAGAAGTGATTGAGCCAAGTGCTTCTATTGCAGACTCGAAGTGAAAGATTGGATGTTCAAAGAAGATGAAGTTTGAATTCAGCATCGAATTTACCATGATGAATGTGAATTTTGGAAAGCCAAAAACACAAATCATGAAATGGAAAATCTTCAAAGAAATTCATTCTCTGTTGTCAACGTTTCTCTTGCAAATTATTTTTTGGAAAATGAAATTAAAGTGGTGTTCAGGCTAAGTGAGCATTTGATATGCTGTGTTAATTACTCAATTGCAATGTGAATGAATGAAATTGAGGATTGACCGATTTTGTGAAGGTGTGGGTTGAAAAATCTGAAGAAAAAAAACAGACGAGAGGGCTGAGAGGCTTCGAGTTGTGGAGGCTGCTGGCGAAATTATTCTGGGAGATATTCGCTCTGAAGTTTTCCACAAAGCCGATTACCCTCCATTGGAGAATTTTTTGAGTGATTCTCAATCTGTTGTCCCTGAAACCCTCCTTTTTTTACTGCACACCATAATTTTGATGAACAAATGAGTCTCTTTAGATGAATGGAGATAAAGTGTCTTGCTCTGGCTCTTGCTCTGGCTCACGCCATTATGATAGCCACTCGAACCAATTCTTTTCCATCTTTTATCATGATAGCAGTGACAGTCTACATCTAGAAGAAGTTTGGTTTCGAACATTTCCGAATCTTGTAGCAGCTTTAGGATTGTCGGCTTCTTATGAGGGATCCACTGTTCTGCAGTCGGACTCTCTCTCCAAAATTCTTGCCTGCACGTGCGCCTGAGGCTGCAACACCGCGGCCTGCAGTTGCAGGAAGGCAGATCTTTAGTGCCCAGTTATTTGCAAGCATTGCTATTGCCATGCCTGCGAGAACTCACGCAAGCCTAATCTCAGTGAGGATTACGAAGATACCGACGTCGATGAGGAGAACCTCATGGATGAGCATGAACTAGAGGACAACGACACCAAACCTCCGGAGAGCTTTCGTGAACGAAGAAGGAATAAATCCATTCTTCTTCCCTTTTCTTCATTGTCAATTGCTGCATCCTCACAAATATTTCCACTTTTATTTCACTATATGTGTTATTCCATATTTTCGTTCGTGTTCGGTATTATGTACCGTTGTTCTCAGAGAATTGCCTACGCCGTGTTCATCTTTTTTTCTGGAACCGGTGACAAAGTACGAAATCATTGATGCTGTACGTAAAATAAAGAATTCGAAGTGAACTGACGTATATGTTATAAACAGTGAACTTCTGAAGAAAACTTTGGACCTGATTATCGATCCGCTTGTTATTATTTTCAATGCATGCCTTTCGAAAGGGGAATTTCCCGATGTTTTGAAAGTTGCGAAAGTTTTACCTATACTCAAGCAAGGGGATGCTACACAAATATAAATCTACCGCCCTATATCAATAATTCCCATTTTCTCTAAAGTTTTCGAGATCATACTCAAGCATAGAATCATGGAATATTTCGAATCCAATAAATTTTTCAACTGCTGTCAATATGGTTTCAGAAAAAAAATTCAGTACCACACAAGCAATTTTTAAAATCGTCAGTGAGATAGTCGAAGGCTTGGAAGAAGGCAAAATCACTGCTATTACCCTATGTGATATATCAAAAGCCTTCGACTGTGTCTCTCACTCCACTCTAGTAGAGAAACTGCGTTTTTATGGCATCAGAGGTGTTTCTCTCGATTTGCTAGATTCCTACCTGAGGCATAGAAAGCAAGGCGTATATATTAATGATACATTACTTTCTGACTTTCACACTATTTCACATGGGGTACATCAGGGATCGGTTCATGGCCCGTTACTTTTTATTATCTACGGAAATGACCTCTTTCACTTTTTGCTTACGTCGATGACACGACATTAATACATTTTTCTTCTCACGCAGATATGCTTTTAAACAATATGGCTGATTCGTTGAATAGGGCACAGAATTGGTTCAGTGCAAACAACATAAAATTGAACAACAATAAAACCCAAGAACTGACTTTCAATAAGGGCATTGCTGGCAGTGAAAGGAGTGTCAAGCTTCTCGGAGTACTTATCAATGATAGACTTTCATGGTCATCCCATGTAGATCAATTATGTGGTAAATTGTCCAGATCAATATTTCTACTGCGCAATTTGAAAAATCAACTCTGCGACAATACTGTACGGTCGTGTTACTTCTCTTTCTTTCACTCACATATAAACTATGGCATATTGCTATGAGGAAACTCGGTTCACTCACATAGTCTTTAAATTACAGAAAAGAGCGATACGAATCATTGCTGGTGCCGGTTATAGGGACCATTGTCAACAAATCTTCAAAGGTCTGTCTATCATGCCTCTTCCTTCCTCCTTTATTTATAATACTCTCCTTAATATCCACAGAAATAAAAATTATTTTAGCACTAACTCCGATTTTCACGATTATCAAACTCGCGGTGCGAACGCTGAGGCCTTGCCCATATAGACTGAATAAATCTCAGATAAATTCACTCAATGTTGGACTCTATAATGTCTTGCCAACAGAGTTCCAGATGCTCAATTTCAATAGTTTCAAATTGAAACTGAAACGACACATACTGTTCCACTGTTTTTACTCTATTTGAAATCTCCCCCAGTTCTCAATAATGTGTGTTGACTACTATTTCGACAAATCATAATCATGTCAATTTTGAATATACGTATCTTTGTGATGTTTTATCGGTATATTGTAATGTGATTTGTATGTTGTGATTGTAATTTTAATTACTTTTGTACCCGATTGACTTGCCAAAAACTCAAGTGTAACTTGGTCAAATAAATTCTATTCTATAATGTTCCTTGCTCTTTATCTCTGGCCGAAACCACAAATGTGCGGCTGGCTTCTGTTGATGTTTCTGTCTTCGTGATGTTTCTTCGAGAGCTGCCTATTCTCGCAATTGGCTATAGTAGTTTTAGATCGGGCACTGCCTGCATTCAATATCAACTACCTAGATATCCAAGCTATATCTTGCAGTTTCTCACTATAAATGATCACGTCGTTATGTTCTTCCCTTCTAATCTTCATGCGGTCAACGAAAAGTTTCAATGGCAGATATACCATGGTTCTGAAATCTTTTTATTTTCATAAGCAAGCCTCTTTTCGCACAATTCAAGCAGGCTCCCCAATAACTGTTTTTTTTATTTTATCGATCCCAATGAGATTGAAGGGTTTGCTGAATTTTTCCTCTGAACTCATTTTCTGATGATGAGGCAATGGAATAACAGATAAGGCTACAGTGCTCTCGGCATAAGTAAAACATTTTACTATCAATAACCTATGCCTGAAATTTTCGATCACCATTGACCACAGGAGGTCCTTCAAAATTACACAAAAACAAAGAACACTCAAATATTGAATGGCCTGTCAATAAAAATTGCTTCTTATTTAATTCAATCAGGAAGTTGGGTATTTTTGTAGAGGAAAATCTTTCATAGAAGTTTCAATTAAAATTTTTTGATTCGGAGGAGAATAAAGCCAAAAATAATTCATCAAATCATTCAATTCAGATACTTTTTCGATTCAGGGCACTGAACTATAAATTATAGGACACCACTACCGCGATAGCATTACATTCAGATCTTTAGGAAATCCAATTGAGTTCACTTGTGAAGTTTTATATTCTCCAATCAAAGTTCACTTGAGCTGATTTTGCATTATGTCACTTGATAATTTTCTCCAGAAAACTTGTTGCTTGGGAAGTTTCTAGAATGATTGAGGAAGTATGCTTCGATCTATTAGTTTGATGATTGAACTTCGAAAATGATAAAGGCAAGAGAAAAGATAAATACTCAATCAATAACTCATTCCCAAAATTCTCAATGTTGAGTTTTGATTTAATCTTGGGCAATGCTAGCAGAGCTCTCTGTTTTCATCGAGTACCGAATTACACTTATGGCCTCATTAGTATGATTTTCTCCTGCAACGAAAGCTGGTAGTTTTTGCTATATTTTACGGATGGACGGAAACACTACACTAATTCGCCCAACTTTTATCTTACCCTTGGTTCGAACCTCACCTGAAAAGTTCCTGGGATGCATCCTCGGTTTTTCGCAGAACACGATCCCGTCGCATTTGATTTGATGACGCAATCGCATACACCCTCTACACATCTGGATGAAGGATCGGCAATTCTGCACTGCAGATCTGATACACACGGCAAACCTAAACTAACAGCTTCGTCACTATTTTCCACCCTCGTCCTGATTCCTGTGGTTGTAGGAGGTTGTGCTGGAGAAGGATCCATAGAAGAAATATTACCCTGATGAAATATATCGAAGGAATCTTTTTCTCTATGGTATACCTCTCTGATTAGATCAGTAAAGCAATACGGACAAAAAGCGTTAGGCCCCAAACCATTCAAATATTACGTGACGTGAATGAGTTATTCGCAGGAATTGCTCAAGAATGAAGAATATATTGGAAATATCTACCCCCGCGATTGTAATAAGTTGTGCTATTCTCATTAAATTCTTTATAAGTCGTAATGAGTCTGTAATCATCACATCTGATATTTTTGTTGAAGAATGCTGAAGAATTTGTTTTTCGTGAAAGTGTCAGAGTTGAACTTTCATTCATTTTATTTGTTGCTGATTTTGGTATATTTCTTGAAACGAAACTATCATGGATCGATACAATATTTATTTTGCAATTCCTCACTACTTCAGAGTGATTCGAATTTTTCAAAACTCAAAACCCAAGGGCAAATAAAGCTCAGAAGCCATTTTTATGGTTGACAAATAACCCAGATCATTTTCAAAAAGATCAAGAAAAGACGCTCCATGTCATAATGAGAATGGATATTGATGGTCCACGATAACGAGTATTTGCAGGTTAACTATTTATCCTATATAATCAAAAAGAAATGCAGTTTCCAGATGATTAATACCGTTGAGAAAAAACGCTATCTAGTCTATTACCAGAGACTACAGACAGAGATGTCCCAAAGCATTTCGCTTAGTGCTCGTGAAAGCACTCAGAGCAATTTACGAAAAGGCTTTGTGTTTAGGAATTTTGAAAAGTGCTCTCGAGCATTGCAGTGTGATATTTGTGAAGAAGTTTTGAAAACAGAAGCAGATTTGATTACGAAAAGTTAACAACGATAAGTATTTGATAATCATTAGATGCTGACTTAAAGAACGTGTTCCACTCAGGACGAAGGAAGATCAAAGTCCTTTAGTAAGTAGGCCTTGTTACTAACTCCATGCAGCATGATTCATGTGCAGCATGGTTATTCGCGAACCCGTCAATCATGAAATGTGGCAGAGTCATTCCCCAACAGAGAGATATCCTCAAAAGAAAAAATTCTGGAATAAAATTTTTGGGTTCTCTTTCCACTGGAAATGAGAAGAAAAAGGATTTTAGTTCTTATAATATCTATTTTTAGAGCAAATTGGTATATTTGCCCCGACACGTAAATGCAGTAATGAAAAGATGCAAAATTTTATTGTCAGTTACGTATCGTATTCTTATGAAGTTGAAGATTTTATTAACCAATTTATTCGAATACTTCCCCACATTTTGACACAACGTACCAAACGTTACATTCTTATTGAAAATTTTTGGAAATAGGTTTAAAAAATGAGGCAAACTAGCTTCCGAAACGTCGCCAAGGCGAGGTTTACAAATTTTTAATGAATTTGTCAATTAAATCTCCAACCTCATGAAAATACTATACGTTTCTGACAGAATGATCACTAAATTTTGCATCTTTTCAATATTGCAGTTACCTATCTAGCCATATATACCAATTTGCCATAAAAAACGATAGTATTGGAACTCAAACCATTGTTTTTTTCCCATTTCCAGGAAGAGAAATTTCGAAAAATGAAGTCCAGATCACTTCTACTTCATTAACGATCATTCTAACAATATTTTCAAGATAAAAATCTCTGCCTCGTTTGGGGATCGAACCTGCGACCACTAGATATTGAGCCGGGCGCAGAACCACAGCGTCAACTCTTTCTCCTGCACGATTTATCAGAAACGAATCACCACTTGTTGAAATTGTTAAAAAAAAAATAACTCCAAAAATTGTTAAATGAACATGAATGATCAATCACAGTCAATCTTAAATACGGTGTATCGTTATATTTGACGGAACTGCTTAGAAAGTTACGAGCAAACCGCTTCCCAAGGTGTTCTGGGTAGAACTTCTCAGCACACTCAAATGGTAGGCTTCCATCATACAACATGCCTTGGCTCGAGTGGAATATGGTATATAGTTGCACTTGATTTTTTTTTCTTGTCGTATGAATCGCATCGAAGGATGCATAATTTGTATGACAATGAATCTACTATGAAATCAAACTTCTCCACAACTATAAATTCCAGTTCCAATACTCACTTGATGTTACTGAAGGTATAGCAATTTCTGTCGGCAATGGAGACGTAGGTTCCATTGTAGTTGATCTACTCGAGATAGTTGTTCTAGTAGTGAAATCCATTGCGGCAGCAGTAGTTTTCCGGGTGAGAGGTAGTTGAGTTGTAGAAGTGGATGATGACATCTACGAGAAAATCGTGATTTAGTGCAGAAGAGAAATTTTTAATATCTTCGACGGAACAGAAAAAAAAACCGTTTCAGTGACATTATCATCAAGAACAATATTCCTCCTATATCATTCACTAAATATATGAGTGAAAATAGCTTATTATTAAGATATTTTCTTGGGTTCCTTTATGAAACCTCCAAACAACACTAAACTACTTTTTTTACAACTCGTTAACCCAATACAATACAATCCCTCAAATTGCTCAGCTAAACTATCCAACGCTCTGTACTGAAACACTCTGATAAACTCAGTCGTAGCTATGAATCGCTTCCGTATACATACTCGCGTATGCCTGTGGAGAATCTTCCAGACTCATCCATTCGGGCCTCGATACAAGAATCGAGAATTTCTACGCTATTCGGGATTCGTTTCGTTGATTCGCAGGCAAACAGACCCTCCGTCGACCCCTCATATCAATCTAACATTTTATGACCGACAGGTCTGGCGCTAGGAGATTCCGTACCATTATCCCTCTCTCAAATTTGATTGTCCAGATCGAACAATATGTCATTATTCCCATTTCAACGTTTGAGGCTTTCTAGGTGAACGACCTTCATTCTTGCTCTGGGGCTATGTTGAATCCTGTACACCCATGTCATTTATTCTCTTGACTATCGTATATAGTCCTTCTCAAGATGGTGTTAGTTTGGGAGAAATCCCTTTTCTAGGGACGAGGGGTTGTAAAGCCACACTCGATCTCCTTCTTTGAATCCATCAATATTTTTCTTGAGATCGTATCGAGCCTGCATCCTGTCACTAGTAATCTTCGTGGATCCCTATCAAAGTGTCTCGCATAATCCTGTACTTGTTGATCCAATCACCAAGTCACAGGGCAAACGGAGATGATACTGGCTGGGGGGAGCTTCGTGCAATCGTGCACAACTGCCCGGTAGAGTCTTTTGATGCTCTTCTACTACTTTGAAAAGATGTTCTACCATAGTCCTACTGAACCTCTCGACAATGCCATCAGACTGTGAGTGAAGGGCAGATATTCTTGCCATGCTAATTCCGCTCAATTCATAAACTTTCCTGAGAAAATTCGATTCGAAATTTCTTCCTTAATCGGAATGTAGCTTCATTGGCACTCCGAACCTTGTAAACATGTTGTCCACCAGGCCTCTTGCTACTGTGCATGCTTCTTGATTAGGCAAGGCGTTAGCTTCAACCCATTTTTTGGAATATTCCATGGCAACGAGTATGTATTTGTTGCCATTATTTGTCATCGGGAACGGTCCAGCTACATCGATGGCGATTCGTTCGAAGGAAGCATCAACATTGTATTGTTTCATCTCGTCCCTTAACCTTTGCTTGCTTTGCAATTTGGGCACCTTCGGCCACCTGCTTCAACACCATGAATCTCTACTGATACATTCTCTATTCTCGACATAGGAACAACCAGTTTTGAACTTTTTTTCCTGCCATCGGCTTATTCCCAAGCCATCTTCAGTAGGCCATTCTCAATAATCAAGGAATCCCATTGTGCCCACAATGCTCCATACATTTGTGATCGATCGGAGATGTTCTTCCAGATGGGTCTTTCCGCTCCATTTCAAAAATTCTGCAACTTTGGTCTTGTCGCATTTTTGCTGTGGTCCAATTCAATCTCACTCGGTTGATTCCTTCGCGACGTACAAGTGTCCGATCAAGGTCTTCCAGACAAAGTATCTGCGTTGTTATGCAGTCATCCTGGTCGAGGTTCTATCCCGATGTTATACTGGTTCAACTTCTCAATCCACCTTGCTTCTTCTCCTTCAGGAGTTTTCATCTCAAGTAACCACTTCAGAGCTGCATGATCCTGTTCTGATAAGGAACTCTCTTCCGTACAGATATTCGTGGAAGTGGTCTACAGTCTTAATTATCGCCAGTAGCTCTTTTTTTGTTACGCAATGATTCCTTTCTAGCTTGGTCAATACTTTGCTGTAGAACTCAATAACTTTTTCCGATCATCTTGTTCTTGTGATGATACGGCTCCAATACCATCATTACGGGCATCCGTGTCCAAAACAGACAGGCCTCGTTGACGTGGGAAACTTAAAATGGGACTGGAATATACAGCAACTTTCAGTTTCCCAAATGTTCGTTTACTTTCGTTGGACCTGACGGATTCGACTCGATCTTCTGTCATTTCATGTAGGGGTGCCGCAATATCAGCAAATCCTTCTACGAACCGACGGTAGTAGGTGCATAGACATAGGAAACTCCTCACTTCATGTTTATCTCTTGGTCTCGGCCAGTCTCTTATCGCCTGTATCTTCTTTTCATCTGCTCGGATATCGTCTGATGAAACTGAGTGACCTAGAAAATCCACTTCTTTCTGAAACAATGAACATTCATGAATATTCAGTTTCAGGTTGGCACCACTGAATCGTTAAAAGACTTCTTTCAGATTGTGCAGATGTTCTTCGAATGTCTTTTCCATGACGAAAAAGTCGAGGTATACAAGACAAGTTTTCCAAGCGAGCACACGCAGGACCAGCTCCATTAGTCTTTCAAATGTTGCTGCAGCGTTACACAACCCAAACTGCATAACAGTGAACTGGTTGATTCCACTCCCAGTCGAGAATGCAGTATTCTCCTTGTCATACTCATGTAAGCTCACTTGCCAGTACCCTCTCTACAGATCTAGTGTTGAAAACTAACGTCAACCTACCAAACTTGTAAATGTATCATCTATTCTTGGTAGAATGAAGCTGTCCTTCTTAGTGATATAATTCTATTTCCTATGATCGACACAGAATCTCGTAGATCCATTCTTCCTGGCAATCAAAACAATGGGTGCAGACCAAGGGCTCAATAATTCTTCAATTACACCTTCTCTCATCATCTTGTCAACAAGCTCTTCCACCTCTTACTGCTTGGCAAACGGAACACTTCTTGTTGGTTTTCGACTCTGTATTCGACCAAGTTAATTCTCCCTAGTTTTATCGAATCAAGGATGTCACTTTCACTCCTGATAAAACTCTTGGCTGCTTTCAGTTCCTCTCCTGATGAGTGCTCAAGTGATTTCTCAAGAGCTGTCATAACACTCTTCGAGGCTGCTTTTATTTCCTGGTGGTTATTTGAATCGTAGTTCGCTACCCACGTAACTGGTTCACAGGACATCACCTTCTTCAACTGTTACTTCATCAGGCTGGTAACTCTCACATGGATGGTTTGCTTTTTCTAGCGAAAATCAAGTTGCTGGGGGATTCATCACATGGATGTACTATTCCAAGGCATCACACAGGACTTTCATCAACTGTAGCGGAAACTATTTTCTCGGAAAATCCAGGAATTCTCGCCGTTTCCGTTAAACGCAGTTTAACTGGCATTGTCCTTCCTGCTGGATTGGTAAGGACAAATTCCTCTCCTCCAAACTTCATAATCTTCTCTTCGCTCGGAAATCAATGTGATTTCAGCTTCTCCTCGAATAGGTGCGTTTTCACTGTTCGAAGAACGAAATTGGAAGAAAAAGACTTCAGGCTATCAGGGCGAAGGATGTCACTTCGTACCAAGGAAACTGCAGCACCAGTGTCTATGGTGCATATAACGTCTGTCTTATTAAATTTTCCTGCAATGGTTGGGCTATCAGTTGTTCTTCTCAGCCTGTTGATCTGAATGACGCTGGGGGCTCTGTTAATGCTAGCCAGCATGTGCCCCGATATGCCGGCCAATCTGAGGACTCGCTGGATGACCTTGTCCTCACAGGTGATTGCGTACGAGATGGCACCCTTGCAGGTGAGCTGGATCTTGATGGCCTTCTCACCATACAATCTTTGACAAGAGGTCCAAGTTTTCCAGATCTATAGTATGTCCTCTTCTTCTGGGTGCTAATTCCACTCATCATTAATTTGATTCACTCCAGAACCTTCTCAACTGAACTATTCGCTCTGCCAAATCGTTGTCCAGGTTCTTCAATTGATACTGCATGCACAGAGGAGAAAAAACGGATCAGGATTCACTTTACGTGGAGTAAATTCTGATACTTTGTCCGTTTTTCCTTTTCTTTTCGAACGATATTCGTTTCGACAGGGGCAGAAAACTCAATAACAAATATCGTCTCATTTCGGTGGTCGAAAAGGACTATGTCAGGCTTATTGGCTTGTATTTGCCTGAGGGTGGGGAAGTTCCAAAAAATTCGACACCTTTCATTCGCCACAACTGCCTCATTACCCCCACCAGCGGAAGGCAGTACCGGTGTCCTGTCTACTCCATACGAGTGCCGAAGACATCGTATGGCGATGGATATAGGCCGAGACCGCATGAACTTCAAGGCAAATGTCAGCTTAACAGACAAGCCATGGTCCTCCATTTATGGGTTTGTCTGTATGCAGCTGCAGCATTTTAGCATTCTCTGCAGCCTTGATGTGAGCTTTTTCTCCGTGCGGGTTCCAACTCGGTAAGAGAGTTGGTTTACCCGCTCAGTGTCGAAGACTATACCAAGTTTATCAGCAGCGCGTCTTGCTGCCTTGAATAAAAAGGCTCCAATTCCTGCATATTCATGGTCTCGGACCATTCAGTGTAGGGGATCCGAACTCCTGATGATTCTGCAGGCTCCATCCAGTACCATTCTATTGTGAAGACACTCAAAAATCAGAAGTCTACGGCCGCCTTGTTGTCGAAGGAGATATAACCAGAAGAATAGAGCTTGAGGTCATCCATTCGAAAAAGGTGGGTGACGTTATGCCTCTGGTTTCCAGGGATGCCGCAGTTATATCCCCGGGTTTTCCTGACCGCAACGGACAATGGCCTTATTATTATCTGTCGTTTCAACAAGCGTAGCCGGGTCCGTACTCCCCACTGTTCCGACCCAGTGGGCGAATGCGCTGGTGTAATAAACCAATGACCACTTCCCGCATCGGGTAAGTGGTGACTGGCTCCGGGAATCGTGAGTCCTGAGCAAACGCAACGAACCGAGAATAACGGCCTTCTGCATGCGGCCGGCCAAGATCTCTACCGCATTAAGGCATGCAGGTATCGTCTTGAGCTCTGAGACTAGCGTTGGTCTGGAACCGACGAGAGCACCTATAATCAGAGCCACTGATTTTACAGAATATCCCGGGTGGAGCCTGCGAAGTTCGTAAAGTGAATCCTGATACTTTGTTCGTTTTTCCACCTTTTTTCGGAAGATATTCGTTTCGGCAGGGGCCGAAAACTCATTATTATTATTAATATTATTATCATTATCAATCAATGTTTCTAACTCAAATACTGTTGGAATGTTGAGAGGGGGAAATTCCGAATGTCTCGAAATATATACTACATACAACTTATAGGCGCATGATTGACAATTACAGTTTTACTCATGAACTATGAGTGCTACGAAAAAAGTTTCAAATGGAATTTATAGGGAATTTTATGCTTAACGAATTTGATCACTACCAATTTCAATTTATCATGAACCGTTGTATTTGGCAATAACCTTATTGTAAACAGTATGGAGCGCTATAAGTAAAAACATATGCGTTATACAAAAAAAATGTCAGCAAACATTATTATTGTCTATAAAAATGATGTCCACTATTATTGTCATGCGATTTGCGGTTCGCGATATATTCCATAAAACATGTTTTTTAAGATGGCGACCGACGCGGGCGCCCCCTGCCCCGTCAACTTGGATTTACATTCAAGGGATACCCCTAAACATATTCGAACAAGAAAATCCGTTCTGTAGAACACTGCATTATGGACTTACTTTTTCTTGACCTACTAGAACACTCGACCTTGGCATTGTTCCAACAAATCAGCCTGACCAAGTTCTAACAACACAGGTTTGAGGTGAGAATATGACTATTCTTCAGCAGATAATAAATGAATACATTCACAAAGGAATCGACTTTTTCGTTTTTCTGTATACCGTGTGACACAGGATCATGGTACAACCCCCGTAAGTATATCCGTTAGTTTTGAAGGTAGTTGATTGAAATTTGAAACATTACATACATATAGTAAGTGGCACTTTTTGAATTACAACGTTTTTTCACTTCTGGTTTCGCTCAATTTCTAAATGTAACAGCCTTTATATTTTTACATTAATTTAACTTTCTGAATACTGTGAGACTACATGAGCGGCTTCCAAGGTCAAAATATTTGGTAATTCAATCTTTACTTTTCATGAGCAAACAAATTTCATCGTAATCGATCTTGGGGTAAAACTCAAATATTTTCAAATTGAACCAAGTTGGTACCGTGGTACCATTTATTAGTACTGTATTCATACCTGGTAATAAAATGTGCGATAAATATAATAGAAATCATAGCTGAAAGGAAATAAGAAGTATTTTATTCTAATGTAGTGTTGAGGAGTACTAAGGAGGCTTTGAAAACAATTTCCATTATTCCCCCAGATCTTCGAATAAACATTCGTTGGTTTATCGCTGTTTTTATTGTATATTAGAAAAGTCTTTACAAATTTGTTGTTATTTTTATTTAGAATACCGCACATTCATACAAGGAATGAAAAAGTGACATGTTTAATTATCTATGGGGAATGTAGAAGAAATGCCGTTGCGGCTAGCATCCTTTATGCCGACCGATATCCTATGTTCAGCTAAAAATTATTTAAATCTTCTTGAGAATCAATTCCGAAGGGAGCCTAACCATGATCTCGAAGAAAACGAAGGAACGAATTTGATGTTCTAACTCCAATAGAAGTTGATAAGACTATTTCTTTGAGTCGAATTGGGTTTGATTTGGCAATTAGATTATGAGCGTAGGATGGAATATTGCAGTTGGATCTTACGGAATAATGTGCAGACAAACAATGCTTTTTGGAAAAGATTTTTCCATTTTGGACTAGTCAAGGTTCACAGACATGGGACATTAACCGACAAAATAGAACAAAAATAGAAATTTATTGCGGGAGCGTAACCTTTACGTCTTTCTCGGTTTCAATGTCAGGCTTGGAATACTCGCTCGTAGAATCATTGGTCCAATAATATTGGAAGAACGCTTGATTGGAGCTAGATTCCAAGGATTTCTACAAAAAATAAATTGAGACAGGTTAACTGCATTACCTGTCCATTTACGACAGGAAATGTATTTCCTACAAGATGGAGCTTTTCCCCATAATTCAATAATAGTTACTAATAACCTGAGTGAGACTCGCAATTAATATTATAACGGCCCAGCAATAAGCGAACGATATTCAAGAAATAGCTATGCAGAAGTGCACTGACGTTAAGGGACAGCATTTCGAACAATTGTTGTAATGCTTTGTGTTTAATTTTTTATATCAAATACACCGTAGTAACTTCTTAGCAATAAATTGCAACAGATCGATTGTAATTTCTTATTTTCTTCAAGCTGTAATTTTGCTTGTATTTATCACACATTTCATTACCAGCTATAAATGAATTCCTTATTGATATTACTTATGACTGGTATCACGGTACAAATATGTTTTCATATGAAAAAAATTATATTTTCTTCCAAAATCTATTACGATGAACTTTATTTGCTCATGAAAAACACAATTTAGTATTTTTGATGGAATTCCGATTTTCCTAGTATCAAACAGACCAATTTAAATAAATCGGAACCATCTTGACCTACTGAAATGAAAAACTATAAATTAAATTATCAAAAATGTTGACCTTTGAAATGCCTTCCATGTAGGATAATTGGATTCAGAAACTTATGTAGATTCCAGAAATGTGTTAAAATACAGAGTATTCTATTTGAAAATCGAGAGTTGGTATCACTTCCGGGGAAACCGGAGGAAAAAAAATCATTCATAGGTTCAAAATGCCGCCCATTTTGTATATGGTATGTCCCAAATTTCAATCAGTTACCTTCAAAACTAACGGAGAAATGGGGGATGTAACATGATCCTGTGTCACCTGGTATCTCACTAAGTCAGAGGGTCTTTATCATAATAATGGGTCCCATAATACGCAGCTTTTCCGTCTTTCAACCTTGTCTGTTTTCGAGATCCCCATACATCGACCAAGATTTCACTCACCCTGTTCAACTAAATATTCATTAGAATCAGTCATATCATAATTACTCTGGTTCTTGCTTTTTTTTTCCGAATAACGAAATGTGTATCATTCAGAAACATGAGTATTTTTGTGGGAAGAACGAAGTTTTGAGGAATTATTATTGGCTTTTCCTAATAAGAATAAAAAAAGCGAATACAAAATTTTTGTGCCCACTGAGGAATAGTTCTCTCTCTTCCTTCTTATGGTGAATCAGACGTCTTTGAATGATATACAATATCAATAAAGAGGGTTCGTTGATTTTTGATGTTCTTTCATAGAAATTTTAATTTTTTTCTGTTCTGCAGAAGAAAAAGCCAATGAATAGTTACTCAAAAGGGCATCATTTGAATGTATTTGGGAATTTTCTTTTTTGAGTAGTGTCAGTTCGGACATATCCTTTCAATTTTTTTAAATCCTTTCACTGAAATTGTGGGTTTTTCCCAAAAATGCATCATTTGTTTGAATGTGATTGACAATGTACTTTTTTGAATGATTTTGGTTCAGACATGCTCACATAAAGAAAAGTGCATCGTTTCAAGAGCATAATCGATTGGGAGTCCTTCCATGAGAATTGGTCTAACAAAATCGATGTTATGATATAACTGATCCTAATGGAGACCTAAAAGAAAAAGGCTTCAATTCATTTGTGGCAAGCAGAAAGGTAAGCCACTTATACTCGTGATCATGTTGTTACCTTATTACCTTATTGGCTATAGATCCTTCTGAAGGAGTTCTGAGAAATACAGGCGAATGTGGAGTTGAATCGACGGAGATGATATTCGTTTCAATTTCATGATTTTGGTGATTTACTATCGACTGCGTCATAGTACTAGTAGTGATCGTTGTCGTTCTTACGGTGGAGCCAACGACTGTAGTGTTGGATTCACTTTGGAATGCGGATCGAACGCAAGAATCGCCAACTTGTTTGAATGGGGAATTGCACTGACATCTGCCAAATAGGTTCGGAATCAGGAAATCACAGTGGCTGTCGGCGGTCCACAAGCGGCAGTGTTCATTGCTATAGCAAACATTTCCTGGCCTCGCAGCTGAAAATAAACAGTGAATGGTAATTTAACGATTCTTCAATGCAAAATTCCAATAATTCAGGGACGGTTTTTCAATATTCTGTTAACAAACTTAGATGTCAGCTGAGTTCTCAGAAATCAAATCGAATGTCCCAATAAAACACTCTCATGGGCTGTTCAGTATTCATTTGACAGCTGAGTTTCCCAACGGTAGATTGAACAATCTATCTACAAAGTTCAACACAAGGAATATTAATTTCCTGCATAAATCAATGAATTTTATGAGCATACAGAAGTTGAAAAGGGACGCTTCACAAAGTTCTATTTCCGCTGTTTTAGAGTTGAAACACTTTGACAATAAATCTTCAGTGGTTTCGGTTCAATAGTAAATGATATTGATGTTTTTTTATTCAGTACCTAGTTCAGAGAAAATGGCGTTCAAATAAATCAAATTGAAATAAAAAAGGAATATTGTTGATGAAAATTCTATTACCGACGGATCCTGTACTGTGTAACAATTCAAATTTCAAAAGTCGTTTGGCAATAAAGCTCTTTGTGGTTCTCGGTAGTGTAGAGGTTAGCACATTCGCCTTTCAAGAAATCTTTTTAGTCGTTATACTCTATATGTGTTATTTACTGTGTGATATGTTATATACAAAACTTTGTTAGTCTTGAGTTTGTTTTGTTAACAGAAAAATGGGGATATAAACTATTTCAGTTTTTTTCATTTCAATAGATTCGCCTTTCAAGCGAAAGATCGGGGTTCGATTTCCTGCCGCGCCGGTCCACCGTGCTGGGTAATCGCTTGCTAAAAGGTGAAGCCTCGTTGTTCCATTGCTCGCACAAGTTTCGACTTCTGGGTGTTGACGTTCGTCAGCTGGTTAACGGAAACGAACAATTTTAGGAAAACAAAACATTTTTCTTTTTTAGGAGGACGTCTGGAATGTGCTGCCTCTGTCTTTCGAAGTCGAATGCGAATTGTGGCGAAAACGATTTCTCGAAATATATATAATAAATCCATAATAAACCTGAATCATGGCAAATACTCCATTCTATGACAATCGTTTCTTGGTGGAATGTGAATACAACCTCTCAGATCTTCGGAATCTCTCAGAAATAAATACACAGGTTGAACTTTTTTATGAAACCAAATTGCACTTCCAAAATGGGATTTTTTTTCTCTCAACTTTACCAGAAGTTCCATTTATATTTCTCTATCTGGTAGTGAAAATCTAGACAGTCAGTGAAAGCAAGATCTGACTGTTTCACTCATTTGTGTTACACAGATTGAATCTTGCCATTTGATATGTTATTTCGGAATTTTGCATGAACTTTTTTCTTGAAATTAGTTACTGATCAGCGAAATCACTTGAATTCTGTTAGGTTTTTGAAACTCCGAAGAAAAACTATAAGTCGAATGTTTTTTTATCTGAGGCATTTTCTATGATATATGTATATATATATGTATATATATATATATATATATATATATATATATATATATATATATATATATATATAAATATATATATATATATATATATATATATATATATATATATATATATATATATATATATATATATATATACACACACATATACATATATATATATATATATATATATATATATATATATATACACACATATATATATATATATATATATATATATATATATATATATATATATATATATATATATATTCGAAGGTCTCTGCATTACTCAACATATGATCTAAATCAATTGAATATTCTGTCAATGCACTCGATCTTATATTTCTCCTGCAGTCACTCTTATGTCCAGTTAGTCTATCTTCCAAAAGTTGTTTTGTTTGACCGATGTATACTTTATCACAATCCATACATGGTATTTCATACAAGACGTTGGATATGGATGTTAGAGGAATAGGAGATTTCAATTTAGAATGTAAGTCAGATATTGTTTTAATATTAGTTCGAGCGATTTTTATGTTATGTTCACTGAATATGTTAATAAATTCAGGCGTCAATTGATGAATGTTAGGTTATCTTTTGTAATAGAAGCGATCTTCAGTAACTGGAATTATAGGTGAAATAACACTATCAAAAAATGGGGTGCTGAAGAGAATTTTATTGACTAGAGAATTTGTATATGAATTTTCTAATAGTATGATTTCGAGTTCTTTCGAACATCCAATCCTTAAAGAGGGATGGGATATGTTGTGACTATTGACCGAATAATTAGGTGAGAAACGCTTCAATTGAACAAACTGAACTTTATTCAAAAACGAGGTCTTGACATACCCGAATGACATCTCATGATATCTACTGACATATATAGATACAGGGGGTAAAAGCACTAAACATTTAACTTTAACCGTCTAGTTCACTACATTCTTCCCCACTTTGTTTTTAACTCAAACTCAACATGTTACAGAATGTAGTCCTTCAGATAGTTAGGTGCCTGTCGCTGCCTAACTGGTCTGTTTGATTCTTGAGGAATATTCTGACTCGATTGAATAACCAGATCTTGTTGTACTGAACAATTACCCATTTCGTTTGGTGGGGGAAGAGCTTGTGATGAAGGAGCTCTTTCGTCAGCAGGAGATGATGGAAACGGAATTCCCCTTCTCTGTTGTGGAGTTGAAGATGCGAAGACCACCCGTTTCTTTGGAACCAGCGTGGTGACCAATTGATTGATATGGCGCTTCAGACTGCGCCCTGAATCCAACTCGACTATGTAGTGGCAATGTCCAAGCTTTTTTTATGATAGTGCCAAACTGCCATACATCTTGATTTCCCAGGTGAACTCTCGCCTGTACTCTTTCTCCCACTTGGAGACAACGAACTCGTGAGCCATTGGTCTCTGACAGAACTCGAGCTTTGCTGTTGGGAAGGATCGCGTCTAGGCGTGTCCGAATCCTTCTCTTCAAATACAATTCCGCAGGAGATTTACCTGAAGCTAAAGGCGTAGCTCGGTAGCATAACATTATGCTCTGTAACTTAACAGATGTAGGAGCTGGATCGTCTGCTGCAGCTTTGAGTCGTCTTTTCAACGTCTGGATGCTACGTTCTGCAAGGCCATTCGTAGCAGGATGATTTGGCGCGCTGAATTTCTGGAAAATCCCACGTTCCTTACAGTGGCGAAGGGATAACCGTGAACAGAAAAAATGCTTTCAAGGAGAGATATAGTTGTTGCAGAGGACGGAGCATCTCGCAACATGCGCACCTCCGCCCACTTAGACTTAGCATCCACACACATCAGAAAAAAGTGGCCATCGAAGGGGCCTGCATAGTCGATGTGCACTCTCTCCCAGTTCTCATCTGGCTGATCCCACGGATGAATTGGTGCTTTCTGCGGACTGTGACGGACTTTAGCACATGGTTCGCAACTTTTCACAAGACGTTCTATGTCCTTATCTAGGCCTTTCCAATATACATATCTTCTGGCAAGTTGTTTCATTTTAGTGATACCTAAGTGTGTTGCATGAAGTTCTTGTAGAATTGACACTTGAAGAGTTTTTGGTATCACGACTCGATCTGAACGGAAAAGCATATTTCCAGATATAGTATACGGGCTGTCTTTGCGGCTGGTCTTGAGTTCTTGCAAAAGGATTTTCAATTCTGGGTCATTCGCAGTTTCCTCTGCCACCGTTTCTGTGGTGATTGCTGAGTTGGAGATTTGAAGCAAGGTTTCTGCATACAACGCGTTAACTTCTTCATCTATCGCAAGATCTTGAGACTTACACGATGTTGAAACTGGGGCACGGGACAGACAATCAACATTCTCGTTATCTTTCCCTTTCTTGCAACGAACTGTGTAGTCGAGTCCACTGAGGTAAGAGGCATACCTCAACAAACGTGATGAGGTCATTTGCGGTAGTGCACGATCAGGGTGAAAAATTCTTGAGAGTGGGTCATTATCTGTCACTAAAATAAATCGTTTGCCAAACAAATAATTGAAAAAGTGGGTAGCTGCATAAACTATGGCTAAAGCCTCCCTATCAAGCTGACTGTAGTTGGACTCAGCCTTCGTCAGGGCTCGCGAGGCATATGCGATTGGCCTTTCGTCACCATCGACTTCGTGGCTAAGTACTGCAGCTATTCCTGTAGGACTGGCATCAGTTGTGAGAATCACTGGTATTGATGGGTCAAACGGAATAAGTACTCTATCACTGCACAACTCCGACTTGAGATTTATGAAAGAGGACTCAGCAGCAGCTGACCAGAAGAACCGTTCACCTTTCCTGAGCAACCGGCGTAACGGGTATGACTTTGAGGAGAAGTCCGGGATGAATTTCGCATAGTAGGTAACTAAACCAAGAAAACGTCTTAATTCATCCACATTCTTGGGTTGAAAAATCCGAGAAACTGCTTGTACCTTCGCTGGACACTTCTGGATCTTATTGAATGATACTACATGTCCGAGATAATTTATGCTTTCTTTGAAAAAAAGAGCATTTGGCCTGGTTAAGGTGGAGATCATTCTCTTTCAGACGTTCTAAACATGCAACTAGATTCTGGGTACACTCTTCCAGATCAACGCCATGACAAATAATGTCATCGAAGTATGCTTCGACCTTGGGTAGACTATTCAACAATTGAGATAGGATACGGTTGAATTCTGATGGCGCGGTTTTTATCCCGAAGCTAAGACGATTCATCCTGAATGTTCCTTTATGAGTCGATATTGTTTGTATTTTGCTTCCTTCTTCATCGACTTTCAAATGTAAATAGGCCTTATAGAGGTCCAATTTACAAAAGAACCTTGAGCCTCTGAGATTGTGTAGGACTTCGTCTATGCGGCGGATAGGATGATTAGCGGCTACAAGTTTTTGATTCACCCCACATTTATAATCAACGCACAGCCTTACGCCTCCGTCTGGCTTTGGTATAACAACTAGTGGTGAACCCCAGTCGCTTAACGCAATGGGGCTTATGATTCCTTGAGACTCTAATGACGAAATTTCTTTTTCGACCCGCTCTCGTAAAGCAAAAGGAACATCACGTTCCTTGATAAAAACTGGTTTCACGCCCTCTCTGAGTTGAAGCTTGACTTCTACATTTGAAACACATCCAATTCTTTCTTCGAAAATGGGTGCGTACTTTTTAAGAATGTCTTCGATAGAAGTGACTGTATTAACATTAACTGGGTGAAAAGCTGAGTGCTTGCGACTGTTTATTTCATTGAGGCTGATTTCGAGTCCACGAATCCACATTCGTCCAAGCAAAGGGTCATGCCCTGCAGGCACTATGAAAAGATCAGCATCCATTGATTTACTTCCATAGGCGACTGAGACAGTGACTTTACCCTTAGGCTTTATGACATGATCTGAGTAAGAACGGAATGAGACTGAAGTTGATTGAAGAGGAACATCGAGTCCAAGCTTGTTGAAATCGGTTTCTGAGAGCAAAGAAAAACGTGCGCCTGAATCCACTTCAAATGATTGTGGTTTGTTATTGAGAGTGACTGTGATGATGTATTTATCGGTATCCGGTCCAACCTTGTATAGATCTTCGATATCTTTGAGGCAGACAATACCATATTCATTGTTTAGATGACTCTCTTCTACACCTTCATCTTGAGTATTCTGTGACGAGAGTGTATGGGTTTTTGCTTTTTTCAGCAAGGTGGTTATGCAGACCTTGGTAATGTGACCTTTTTTTCCACAGGACGTACACTTTAGAGAGTTGCGATTAGTTCTGCAGTCACGTGATCTATGATTTGGTTGACCACAGTTGAGACAGAGACCATCAACGCCTAATGACCTATAATCAACACGACCTCTTGAGTTTCGGGACTGTGAACGATGACGTGGGTGAGGACTAGACTGACGACTTTTTCCATTTGACTGGAACTGTTTGTGAGTGTGCCGATTTCGCTTATCTGACCTGGAACACCCGATATTGTATGTGTCTGCGCCTTGACCATCAAGGGGTTTTCTCAACTGACTCGATTCAAAACGGGACGCTTCCAATGCCGTTGCCTTCTTAAGAAGATCATCAAAATTTTTGGAGGATGTGTCTTGTAGGAGCTGCTCACGTATCCAGTTGTCTTTCAGGCCTCTGATAAACTGAGCACGGAGAAAAGTATCAGCTATTGAAATCTTCTTTTTACAAGTACAAGTGGCGTAAAAATCACAGTCTTTCAAATTTCCTTTCAGTGATGAGACGAAATCTGAGATGGATTGGTGTGGCTGTTGAATAACGCTGAGAAAGTAATGCTGAGAGACGACGGTTGAGACTGAAGGAGACAGCATATTTGTAAAATGATCTACCAGAGTCGTGAAATCGATGTTTTTTACAGGTTTATCTGGGAACAAAAGCGCAGCTAAATTATTGTAGTGGTCTTTTCCTATTGATGAACACAACAGCTGAGCCTTTTTTGTATCATCACTTACATTTTTGAAATCACAATAATTCCCAAAACGCTCTAAATAAGAAGAAAATTTTTCATTTTTGGCATCATAATTTTCGAATGGTATTATCTGAGATGCTGGGGCTGAGTGACTTCCAAGAGCAGATGTTAAAATTGATAAGAACTTTTCAAACTGGTCTTCATCCATCGTGGAACTTGTAGCAAGTCTGGAATCGTTTCAAAATTACTTCGAATTCGCTGAGAATTATTTGAATAAGCGTCTCAGTAGCTGGAACAGATTATGACTTTTGCATTTAACTGGTACTGGTTTTCAATGTTTATCTTCGTCGCCAAACTTGTTGTGACTATTGACCGAATAATTAGGTGAGAAACGCTTCAATTGAACAAACTGAACTTTATTCAAAAACGAGGTCTTGACATACCCGAATGACATCTCATGATATCTACTGACATATATAGATACAGGGGGTAAAAGCACTAAACATTTAACTTTAACCGTCTAGTTCACTACAGGATAACTTTTCTACTCTATTCTTGAAATGCTTTATTAGATTGACTTTTGTTTTCATAGGATAATATGAATGATTATTCAACAATCTGTTGCTATCTTTAGGTTTTCGGTACCATCCAGTTATGATTTAATTTCTTTCTGTCCTTATCGATCTCATTATATATATATATATATATATATATACATATATATATATATATATATATACATATATATATACATATATATATATATATATATATATATATATATATATATATATATATATATATATATATATAAACCCAAATAAATCTCTATACCGTTTCCTCGCAAAAACCAATGAGGATACATTCAAATGACTTAAAATCCATTCTCCATCTTTTTTTTGGTACATAAACCGTTGCTGTGCAGCTAAACATTCTCATGAGAAGTGGTTCAGGCTTCATTTCACTCAACTTTTCATCGGAATACTTATTGTGGTGTCAACATTGGAAACGATTGATTAAATAAGGAGCGGTATGCATGGCTTCTGCCGAGAATAGTTCATCCAAAATTTGAATCAAAAAGCATAGTGTTCTCGTTCTGCAAGTGTGCGATTCATTCAGAAGTTGCAATATTCCAAGCCGTTATCAGTTCTCATTATTTTCAGCGTCTTGTTAGTTAGATTCTCAGCAAATGAATTGAACCCTATACACTCTGTCTTTGAATTCAACACATACACGAAGACTTTGTGAGTATATTCATCAGAACATAAAAGGAAATAACGTGTCGCCCAACACGCTCTTGACAATGACCACAAAATTGGTGAAAGCAATCTTAAACAGATTAAGCATTTGCATGACACAAGACTACCCGATGCATGTGAGAGTCCAAAAATAGCAAAATGTAAACACAGCTTGAACGGTGACAAGGGACCTTTCCCTTTCAGCCCGCTTCTCAATCTATTGTTGAGACAGTAATCAGAATAATTAATAGAAACAGATGACTGACCAACAAACTTTGCAGGTAGTGACTGCACTAGTTCAATATCGAGAAATGAGTTATAATAAGTAGCAGAAACAAACAAAGTCCATATCGGACCGGAAAACTATGGTATATGAACGACTAACCCTAGTCTTTGGATTAAGTATCAATTTTCTTCTCATGAAGATGGCAACCTTGTTAGCGAAACGCGCGTCGAGTGCAAAAATATCAGTTTGGTGTTGGGAAATTGATCTCTAGAAAAAGTTTCAACTTTCATACCGAAGGTCCAATATCATCGCTTATTTCTGAACGTTGACTGGATGTTTGCTGTAAGAACGAATAGGAAAAGTATACAGAAAACGCTCTACATTGGGTACTTTATCTGAAGTCTAAAGAAATGTATGTTAAATGCTTTCATATAGTTCATAAGAGGAAATGAACGAAATTTGTCAAAGCTAGTGTATCACCAATCAGTTATCTGATGAGCAAGTCATCTCAGATTTCGGACACAAAATATATTCCAACCCAAATATAATATTGAAGGCGTTTCGGAGGATAACAAGCAAGCGACAAGGCAAGAGGTTTTACTGTACCTATTATTTTCAACTCTCAATATTTTCAGGATGCAATGATCATTTGAAGTGCTCTCAGGAAGGCAGAGATGAACCTTCTTCACATTAGGAAATTATAGAGGAAGAAACATGTTAGTAGCTACTATGTCAACTCTATACTAATATTAAGGTTCCTGACTTCGTTTTTTAGTTTGTAATGAAAATAATGATACTAATTTATCTTTCAATTCGATAGGTACCGTCAAATGGGGTGACATTGATAACCTTTTTAAATTAATCGTGAGTTACATTAAAACTACACATAGTTTTACGTCAAACAAATTATAATGTATTTGCGGTATGCCTAATGAAGTCATCTAGTGCTTTAAAAAAATTACAATTATCATGTACATGCTACAATATAGTAATTACTTTATTCTCAAAGTCATACGCAAATTGGGGTGACTTTGATAGGTACCTGTATATTTGCATTAGAACGACTGCTTCGGATCTAAGGGTTATCAATCTAACCTCGGAGCCTCGGAGCACTCTACTTTATTTGTCATTGTCACATAAGTTGCCGTCCGATATTTAGGGTGTGATAACAATTTGCTTGGCGCGTTAAATTCGTTAGATTCAAAATACGAATGAAACGATATGATGGCAGAAGAGTTGGAATTGTATTTTGCAATTGAAAATTTGGCAATTAACGAAGAGTTAGTGAATCGTCACCGAGAAACACACGTGTATAAAGATGCTTTTAGAGTTATGTCTGACAAAAAATTTATCAAGACATTTCGCTCAACAAAAAAACTTTACAAGACAATTAATTATTATTTTAGAACCATTTGTTCCCCACGGGCATACAGCTTCATCATTAATTCTTGAAGAGAAGGTATGTTTCAATCTTCTAAAGTAGTGTTTATGAACTGCTTGATTTTCTAATTTTCTCCATTGCTTCCAATCCTTTTCACTCCCTGGAATAGAATTGAGAATTTCAGCAATGTTTACCCACCTATTCCTGGCATCTTTGAAAGTGAAAGATGCTGTGAATTTTCCATTGGGGAGACAAGCATTTTCTTTCTCTTTCATCATGTTCACCAACATGTTTTTCTGTTCTTGTGTACAATATTGCAGTTTTTTCTCTATTTTGTCATCCATAAATATGTCGAAACTCAAGAAAAATAACGTGAATATAACCAAAAAAGAGACAGGTTATGTCATTCACGATTTTAGATGAGTCCAACACACTACAAACAATATTAATAGTTGCGATGTTGTCAGATAATACCGTTCTACAAATATTGTCTCATGCCCTTTATATGTTGAAGACTGAACGAGAATAGCGGGCTAGCTAGTCTTGTGAGAATTTACAGTGACATTTTGCGCACACTACAATTTTTAGTGGACATTTGAGAATCAGGCTCCAGACAACACTTCTACTGGAAAGAATGTACCAGGCACAAGATTTTTTGGGTCAATGGGAAAATAATCTTCTTCTTCAGCAACATTGGAGTTTGCGTCTTCATTCTCATCGGATAGTTCTTCCAAAATAGGACCCATGTCTTCACTTTCGTCTGAATCATTATTCGTTGGACATGCAACACTTTTTCCAGCTTCCACAGTCAACCGCTTCTTTCTTTGTGACGGATTTCGAACAGGAGTGCTGTTATAACGTTTTTCTTTCAAATAGGACACGAGATTATTACCAAAATCTGCCTCAAATTGAACACCGTTATCATGGGAGTTCGGAATTTTGTTTAAAATTTTATCTGGGTTCAGTGGGTGAATACCCGTCGCTTCAAATCCAGACTTCAAATCGTGGTTTATTGATCGTAGTGAGTGAGTTCCCGCAGAAGTCAGTTTTTCCAGAGCAAGTTGCAATAGTTGTTGAAATATTTCTTTCTTCAGAGAAGCTTGTTTCGGATTTTGCATATCCACTCCAGTAATACTGACCTCCATGCAGTCTTCAAGGGCCTGAAGAAGCTAACGTCAAGTGGTTGCGTTGGATGAGTTGAATTTCAGGGAGACACAAAAAGGCAATATTATTTTGGTTGCAGAAATCTAAAACTTCATCGGTAAAGTGTGACGACAAATTGTCGCCAATGAGAACCTTCTTTCCTGGCAAATTATTACCGTGTGGCAAAAACCTATCAGTAAAGCAGCTGGCTTCAATCCAACCACTTTTCGTTTTGTTGTATCTGGAACCAGAGCTGCAACAACGATCCTCACAACAAGGATGTCCTTTGGGACCATTCTCTGTCCAGCGGCCCCAAAGATGCTCGGACTGATAAATCACGTATGGAGGTAGGAGAACACCTGAGGCTGACCCACAAAATATGATGGAAATGGCTGATTTTGAATGGTTTATAATATTTTCCGGATAGTTTTTACCCCTGCGATAGAGCCATTTCTTTTTCCCAGGATCGTCGGCCATGTTTGTTTCATCGTAATTAAACAAATTCGAGGGAGGCACATTATCAATGCTAATTTGCAAATTTCCAAAATATTGCCGAATTATTTCTGGAGAAACACTAGCGCGCACGCTTTATATTAGCTGCTAGGCGATGTGTCAGACTAGCCTGATGTCGTTTAATAAGTGAATAAACCCAGTCTCGACCAGGAACATTATTTTTGAAACGAGAAACTTGTTGTCCTTGTCTATCTAAAAAGTATTTTGTTACCATTCGTAGGTCTTCTATACAGAGCGGAAAACCCCAGTCACTGCAGGTTACTACAGAAATTACTCTTCTGAATAAAAAAAAAGGTTCCACCAAAAAGCTTCAGAAACCTCAAGCCTTTCTTATGCTCTCAGGGAATCTCAGGGTAGGCGGAGGACTTACTCGATCATCTCTACCTTTTGAACAAAAACCCCTCCCCCTCTGCCCATTTCTCATCGTTTGACAACACTCATTATTGAATACACTCAAAGACGTTACTTACATCCGGGTATTGGAACTCGCCATAATTTAATCCTCCAGCGATAATGACTCGTATCTCCAAAACGAACTATTCGAAAAGTAACCATCGATTGCCACAAATGCTTTAGAGCTAATCCTACTAGTGCACAACCTTTTCTGAGCGATCTCCTAGAGAGTATCAGTACCATTTTCTCATGTTGCTTTGAAAATGGCTGATCCCATTAATATAACTATGAATAAAACTCGTAGTGAAAAGACTCTGGAAGCTTATATTTGTATCTTCGTGTGTATGGCCACAAAAGCTATTGACATTAAATTAGTATCAGATCTCACCTCTGAAACATTTCTTACTGCTCTCCATCATTTTATTTCAATACGTGAAAGGTGCAGTCACGTATTTAGCGATTGTGGAAGCAACTTAGCTGCTCAAGAAGAACAGATCACATGGTAATTCAACCCTGCACATGCGCCAAAATTTGGTGGGCTTTGGGAAGCAGGAGTTAAATCCATCAAGTCGCCCCCATTTAGGGTGGTCGGTGGTCAAGTGCTGACCTTCGAAGAATTACAGTCCTCGTTCAAATTGAGGCGGTATTCAACTCTAGGCCATTATTTCCTGTTGGCACCGACCCAAATGATCACCAAGTCCTTACTCCTGGTCATTTTTGAACCCTAAAGCCTATTGAAACTTTACCTGACCCAGATTTTTGAAATATCAAAATGGGGAGACTTGCTGGATGGCAGCTACTTCAACAGATTTATAAATTTTTCTGGGATAACTCGCATCTGGATTATCTACATAATTCGCGTAATTTCTATCAAAACAAATGAAGGCACTTTGAGAAAACCAGTCTTCAATATATGTCTACTGCCCAATCGAATTGAACTCTTTTCTATATTTCTGTTTGTGTTGTCTATGATTTGAGGAAATAGATTAGCTCAAATAATATTGAAATGTTCGTTTCAGGTAGGCGGTATGTTCAGGACTGATAAACAATAATGGTGCAATTATTTTATCAATAATCATGAATAATTATCACCATAACGCAAGAAGAACTGCTCTTACATTTCGGAGTACCTCGTTTCTAATACCCTCGCAAAAACCCAGCTGTCTATGAGACAGACAGACAGCATGTTCTCTCTCGCGGAAAAGGAGTTCCGAAAACCCTCTCGAAAAGGCAGTTCCGAGTACCTTGAAAGCTCTATATTAGTGAGATGAATCTTTGATGTTTCGCTTTGTACCCCATTTTCTTGCTTTAATTCGTGCTGTGAACCGTGTTCCTATCAAATTTCGAATCAAACTCGGGAAACAGTTGTACTGTGAGTGGAATTTGACATTTTTAAGAGGAAACGAAGTGTTCACATTCTAGAAAGAAGAACTACTAGTCTGCAGACCAAGAGCAGCCGTAACCAAGGTAAGGGTACGACCTTTTGTTCCTGAAAGTCCAAATTTGATACAGTCCACTTTGCATCTCGCCCACTTCATGTTTCTTATTCATAAATAACTACTGTGTCATCTGCGAAGCTCATTATATCCGCTTCCGCATCTAACACAAAGAGATCGTTCAAGTAAATACTACAGGGAATTGGACCCAGGACTGTTTCCTGGGGTATACTATATCGTACTATTCGAAATACGCTGTGAGTGTCTTTGATTTTCACACATCGACTCCTTTCATGGAGATAACTATGAAGGAGTTGGTGAGATGTTCCTCTGAATCCAATAATCTCAATTACCTACAGAAGTTCTGATTAGGGATATTGGGCACAATTATTCACTTGGGGTTCATTTCCAGACTTGAATATTGGTGATATAACAGCACACTTGAATGGAGTTGGACATATTCCACTACTAAATGACAATTTTGTTGGCTGGGTATCACAGTGGTATTGCTAGTTCATTTGCTATCAGTTCAATAGTTTAAGCTCTAAGCGTGTCAATTCCGGGAGATTTTTTGGTCTTCAAGTTCTGAATAACTTGCAAGACTTCACATTCATTAGTCTTTCCTAGGAAACAGGAATTCATAATCATTTCAGAATCATTTTTTCACAATTTGGTCTTTTTGTATTTATTTGATCCGCCAGGATTTTCCAAATTCGGTATGGTGTTCAACAAATTCCATGGCAATTTCTTTGTCAGTAATCTATCATTAGATTGAATTTCTTTACATTGTTGTTACTTCCTTCATTTGTTATTTCATATATAATTTTACACGATTCAGAGGATTTTTCCTTATTATTTTCATATTTTTTTCGATATAAATATATTTTGGCTCGCTCTATTATTGAACTGTTTGTATTTTGTTTCATTCATTTCTGTTGGGTTGCCTCTCATAGTTTTATGAAGAATGGTTTTTCCGTCAATGGACTTCAGTAAAAGTACAATCAGTAATCCACGGATTCTTTTTCATGTATTTCCTACTTACTTCAATGGCTTGTAGTTTTTCCACAGATTTCTTTGTTTTTTTGAAGCAATATTTGAGTGGCAAGTTCAATATCACCTGTTGAGTATAAATTCAGTCAATTGTCTTCATTTATATTTTGTTTCAGTTTTTCGTTGTCAATAAATGTTTAATTTTTCAATGTTTTTGGTGATTTTTCAATTTGTTTCCAGTCAAATGATTTGTAGTGCAATGAAGAAATGTTTAGTTATATCTGTTTTATATATTTCATATAATAAATTATAATTTATAAAAGAATAAATCCACTTAGCATATTCAGATAATTATTTGTGATGTCATCATTCTCCATTAAGTTGATATTGATATCTCCTATCAGAATATGATTGCTATATTGTTATCAAGATTCTAGAAATTCTGAAAAATTTTCAGTCAAATTATAAGTTGATGTAGATGGTGATCTGTAAATAGATGTTGAAAGTATATTTTTAATGTGTAGTTCAAACTCCAGCTGCATGATTTCGATTCCATTCGATAAATCTACTATATCATGATATTGGTTCACTTTACCGTGATCGCAGATGAGATTGTACCCATTTGAATTGTATGGGTTGATATCTTTAATTTTGCCAGTGTCGAAAATATGTTTACTTTCTTCTAGTTATACTTTCATTTGATCAAGATTCTTAATCACGCTCCTTATGTTACTGTGGAATATATTGATATTTACCATAGAATCGTCCAGTTTTATTGATTGTGAGGCATCTTCAATTATTTTCGCTTGATCTGTTTGAATATAGAATTCTCTGAGACAGTATTCACCAAAAATATAGTAGTTCACAAAAAACTGAAATATGTGTGGAATATTACTCGAGATATATTGTTTCCTACTATGATTTTTCTGGATAACCTCGTTCGAATTCCTTTCGCTGAATTTTTTCTTTCTCCTGTTTCCGGTCTCCTTTGCGTGCCTGCTGTCAATATGGCTGCTAACTGCATTCTAATTGTTCACTTCTTTCATTTCATCTTCTGTCTACACATATTTTTTTCTTCGTTTTTCTCTTTTTCAGCTCTCCCTGTGGATAGTTTCTTTTTGGTGCGCTTATGACTTTCGGATAGTATAGTAATTCAATGTTTTTTCAATCTGCAAAATATTTTCCGCTGTGTATCCTACATTGTTCCTATATAGCTTTTATCCATTTATGTAGCAGCCTTCGTTATCACTTTCACGTAATTCTTTGAGGTAATTACTCAATAACTTATTCATTTCTTGTTTCTTATTTTCGCCAAATTAGCTGATAAAGATATGTCCATCCCTTTCAGTTTGTTGCAATTCCGTAAAATATTAATTTTTTAGAATGTTGCCAAGAGTTCAATTTTGGGTTGGCGATTCCGTGACTTACCCAGAAGATAGATGTTGCTTGTATCTGTTTTTGTCCATTCTTAACCAAGTTTGGAAGTTAGTTAACTGCATACATTTTCAACCAAGGATCGTGAAATTATGGAGGTCGCCAGTGATATTGGAAAATAGTTATTTATGTTACCATTTGAAAGAAGTTTCATTTTGTATAACGAACGCGATTTATGTAGGACGAGCGTAAATAAATATCCCAATATGAGTTATACAAAAAAAATTATCGTAACATACAGAGTATTTCCTAATTTTGATTGATATATCATTTCATCATTTTAAAAGAGATGAATTGTCCACCTCACAAAATCTACCAAGTATCAAGTTGATGATGATGGCACTGCCTTGCACCGACGAGAGGCCAAATAGCCCGAAACCGGTCTGCAAGTGTGTCCCTTCCCAATAATTGAAAATCAATTCTGGTAGTTGTATCGCCAAGAGCATATGTGGAATTTCTTCTGTGAAGAATCCTGCACTACCTAACACCTGTTGGATGTAATCCAATGCCCTTCGTGATATTAGCTAGGGGAGTAGTTGTTTTCTAATAGGTGTTAGTCCGTCAACCTACAGTGTAGGTGAGTTGAGGCTGGCCTGAACAAATTGTTTACCTTTAGAATATTTGATTTAAAGCCAGTCTTCAAGCATGCCCATGAATATTTGCATTATTCATCCATCTCTGTTTGAAAGTATCATTGATTTTTGTAATATCTACATGCTTTGGATTAAATGGACTATTTGTATGGAACAGTTTCAATCTAGTGTCTCCTCGAAAGGCCAGTTAACAACGAAACACTTGTATGAACTTTTGAAGCTGATTCTGATACGTACTGTATAGTTTTACATGATTTATTGGATCGAGTTAGCACCTATGGAATAATTAGTATCTGAAAACCAGGTACAATGAACACTGGAATTAACAAAGGAGAGTTTGATCGGTACCAATCCTGATACCTTGGGCGACGCTGTGCAAGGAGTAGGAATTTCTTCATCAAACCGACAGACTCAGCCATGGTAGAATTCACATATCAGTGATTCAAAAATGTATTAATTAACAAGTTCAAAATGCCGGTACTAGACTACTAGACACTAGACTTGGATTTTGGTCTATGTCGATTACAGTTTTGTATATGTTCAAGTTTTGTATATGTTCACAACAAATGATTCTGGTGCTCTTGCCAAACAAATGAAAAGTATTCCTTCTAGTCACATTGAACAAATGTACAACTGAAATGATGTCCAAAGAATCCACACCTTCTGCCACTGAACGACTTGCCTGGGTAATTTGAGCACAGACAAGTACTCTCGTTACACTTTTTCTTCCAACGTACTTGGTGACATTATTCGTTTGGCAAAAATCTTCCTTTGGAACCAAATAGTGCAACATTGTGACTGGTACATAGTGAATTATTCTATCTATTGCATTCAGAAATTTGTTTTTTCTCACTCTGGGTAGATGAAGATGAGCGTAGAAAAATTCTGAAGGGTTTCTTAGGCCAAGAGAGCAGTAACCGAAGCTTTTCTGAACGATTGATTGATTGTTACACTCATGAAGATGATGTTAAATGAATTGGGAATACTTTAACATATTCAACGTTGAAAATTTTCTCCTCACACAATCTGTCAATGAATACAAAAAGTTGAGTACTAGATTATTGCATATAACTGGTACAATTCATAGACATACAGCAAATGATAAGAAAGAAATAGATACTAAGAAATCACTCAACTTACACTTTGCCGAAACGTTGTGACAATCATCCTCTAGAGGATAAAAACCACAGAACACGGAATGAAACCCGAAAACACTACTCATCATAGATATATATATATATATATATATATATATATATATATATATATATATATATATATATATATATATATATATATTGTCGAAATATTTTTCGCCCCGTATCTTGGAAACAAAGCGCCCTATCAAAAATCATCAGAGGACAAAATATCCTTAGAATAGCCCAAGGAAAAGTCCCTCGAATTTTTACCGCATGTTTGATAAGCACCCTGTATAAATATATAAATTAAATAATCTCGAATGGGCTCTTGACAATGAATTGTTAAGTAATTGGTCAAGAAACATCACTTCTGTGTGATTCAGCACCCGTGGCGCAATATAGACAGGGAAGTTGGTGTTTTAAGGTTATCTTTGAAAAAATGCAACAGTGACCTTCACTGTTGCTGGATGGTTCAGAAAGAAAGAATAAAATGTTATATATAGTGAAACAACAACACGTTTTTTGAGAGCTATAGCTTCACACATTAGAATTCTGCAAATTGAACAAGCGGTATTTGAGTTCATTCAATATTATCAAGATAACTTCTTGAATTTTTTTTCATGAGAAAGAATGAGCGACTAGCATTCCGAGCTTTGGACTTCATTATATTCATTGCACTATCAGAAATGAGTGACTCAGAACGCTTCATTATGTGAGAATGAATTGAAGTTGAAGAGAAGAAGAATATATTCATTCATCACCTGCTCCGATGAACTGTTACGCAATAACGAATGACTATATTGAATAACAATGAAGATTTGATACCGTATTCCGATGTGAGTATTCAGTTATTTAATTATTCTCTTCAGGATAATATCGTTACCCAATATGTCCGAACTGTAAACCGAATCATTACGGTAAATCTCCATCGAAGTATCAAAATGCAAATGATAAACAATTCAAATGATTTATACCTAAATATCCGGAATCCATTGGCAATAATTCGAATGAATATTGAATAAACAACGGAAATTTTCAATGCCAATGAAACCTATGGGGATCTCATTAGAAAGGCATATTTCTCTCTTAGATTTTGAAACTTATTCTAGTGATCAATTACCCTAACACCAAACTGATAGTTTTGCACTCGACGCGCGTTTCGCTAACAAGCTTAGAATCTTCAGGAGAAAAAAATTGTTACTAGTATCAGTACCCACTTGTTAGCGAAACGCGCGTCGAGTGCAACAATATTAGTTTGGTTACAATTTCATCATTTACTCTCAGATTTTGTCGAAGTCTCCGAATTCAACCGAGAACTTTTTTATGATGAGAAATATACTATCGGTATTTATATGTAATCGCCTGCCGTAGATTCATCATCAGACTTCCATTTTGGACTATCTGTGAGAAAAATACTCCGCCGTCACTTCTTGTAGGGATTTTCAGTGAAAACAATGTGTGCAACATCAAAGAGACCTTGACAAATCTACGACGCAGCAAATTAGTGGAAGATCAACATTTTGGTCCGAAAACCAACAACATACATAATCCAGATCACACTCTCAAGTCCTTAGCACATACTTAGTTTATAGTTTTTCAGAATGGGCCAGTGTTATGCAAATCAAATGAAATATTCTACATACGCACATATTACCGGACCCCATACATGTGTCGTATATATGTGCTCAGTACATGCATGTATATGTATATACTTGAGATGGACTTATTTCAAAAAATTAGCACGTGCTGAAAATGTTGAAAAATATTCGTCAGATTCAAACGTCCCAACGAGATGAGCTAGAAAGGTGAACATTTTTTTTTAATTCTTATCAAGGTATTATAATCTTATATAGTCATAGAATTTGCTATCAATCAATGTTGAAGATACTTCAATTTTCCATACATTTCACAATTGATAATTAAATTGAATCAGTTGTGCTACGGAAATGAATGAGCCTTAATTTCCTCGATACATAAATAACTATTATTTTTTTACGAAGATAATGTAACATCATTTTCGTTATGGTCGATGGATAGATTCACCTCATATGAAGTGACTGCTCGGGCATTTCCTGGTATATATACAAGATTCAATCATATCTAACAATAAGTCCTTCAGCAAGTAGGACTTGTTACTATTTCCCTACCCCATTCTTCAGAAGCAGCATGGTAATTAGCTTTCCGCTTTCTCTATCATGAAACGTGGCGAAGTTAAATGAAGTACAATCACGGAAAATACTTTCATAGTGGTTTTTTCTAAAAACTGTTCTGATCTCGTGTTCCTCAGAATCCGGCTTGATTTATCAGTGACTCCACGGTCATGAAATAGAAAAGCTGTCCAATGTTCAATCTGCTTTTCAGGTATATAAAGTTGTAGGTAACGGGTTTGCTGGATGTCTCTCTGTAATATCTCTGGGTGGAGATAGTTGTTTTGAGAAAGGGTGTATTTGAGCTTTCCAGTTCTTTGGTTGCGAATTTCGCGTCGGTGGGGCGAGTTTGATAGATCTGTAGAAAGGAATTTTCAGAACGGAGCTGAACTAGTCTGAGTGATGGTGGAGATAAGCATCACCTGTTGGTGTCCGTGGATTTTCACAAATAGTCGGAGAGCAGAGTAGAAGGCTAGCTATAAATCAAATTATCATGGAACAATTCGTTCAGGCCAGTCTAACCTACCTACCCAGGAGGTTAATGAACAAATACTTGACGAAAACCAACTGCTTATACCATGAAAGGCGCTTAATCATATTTGACAGATGCCAGTGCAGAATGAAACCCCATATATGTCATTGGTGATACAAGTGCCAGAATAATTATTGTTACGAAATCTCCTTGCGCCGGGCCTGTCGCTAGTAAACGCAAATCAATATGAGGGGTCGAAGGAAGATCGTTTACCTGCGAGATCGCATTTCGCCGAGAAAATTCAGCTATCGAAATTTGACTGGAAGATTGTCCACAGGCGTTAGCAAGTATATATACGGAAGCGCTTCATCGCTACGGGAGAGTTTATCAGATAGTTATTCGAAGATAGTTATCAGAGTTTCTAACTCAGTGGAGTTTCTTTCAGAGTTTCGAATAAAGAGAGCGTTGGCATTGCTAAGTGCAGAAGTCGAAGTAGATAATTTCTATTAGAGAGAGGTTTAGTACAGATCGTTGGATAGTTGGCGGAGCAATTTGAGTGATTTGCAATGTATTGTATTGTGATAAAGATTTGTAATAAAGGTAGTGAAGTGTTGTTTGCAATTTCAATAAACGAACCCAAGGAAATATCGTGACAGTGGTGTCAGAAGTAGGAATTTTGTAGGTGAATGAAAACATTTTATGGTGAATATGAGAAGTAAAACGAAAAGAAAGAACGAGAAGGGGCGTTCCAGAAAATTCTCGAAGAAAAGAAAAAAGAGCGAGAAAATGGAAAGCAAGAACTGAGAAGCAAGAATGGGAAGTTGGAAAGAAAAAACGAAACGAAGCATTCCAGGACATCTCAGAGAAACAAAAGAATGAATTAAAACAAATTGAAAAACAACGGTAAGCAGACTTCCAGAAGGTTCTGAAACATCAAGAAAGGTTCTTCGAGCATATGTTGAATAAAACCGAAGTACCAATGGAAGAACTGAAAAAAGAACTAGAAGAAGACCTTAAAGGAGAACTGAAGGAAAATGTCAAGAAAATTGACGATCAATTCAATAAGAAAGTAGACACAGTGCGAGAGGGGATGAAAGGACTAGAAAAGAGAGTCGAAAAGCAGATAGCTCTTTTCAGGAACCAAGTTTGCCAAGACAGGGTTGCCATATCAGGAATTTCCGTAAAACCACCGACTTTTGATGGACAGTCGTCTTGGTTCATGTATCGTAGACAATTTGAGGCTGAGACAGAAAATAATGGATGGGGTGAAGAAGAAAGAGCCACGGCACTTATAGTAGAGATCCATAAATCCGAAGAACTCTGCGATTGACAAGCTTCAAGAGAAGTAGCGATGCTTTGTTTCGCTCTTTGGAAGTGGAGGCGGCCTTCAATACCTCGAGGCCCGAAGTGCTAGTGGTACCAATAGAAGATCCCGAACAATGCTCAGGCGCAGCGACTGGTTCAATCGAGAAGGTTCTGGAGGAAATCAATGATGATAAGTAGAATGAGTATTGAGAAGAGAACATGCTATTGACGTGGAAAACTGAGACATCTTATGAAATAATGTTCGGTCAAAAAGCCGCAGAGGATTTGCTATAGATGTGGAAGATCAGGATATTTCATGAAAGTTTGCAAGGTGAGAATGCCACCAAAATCCAGCTCAACTGCCAGGATGCCGCCAAGTTTGCAATCCTCTGCGAGGTCAAAGTTACCAAGGGTCATCTATGTCAACACCATAGATACCGGTGCTGCAGTTTCTTTGGTACGCAGCGACATCCTTCGGCCAGAAAGGGAGAAGTCTGTTTTTTTCAACTCCATGCTTCGAACAGTCACAGGTGAAAATGCAACTATTCGAAGGAAGGCCGATATTTCATTGATTCTTGGGCGACTTACCATAACGGATACAGTGTAAGTCGCGGATCTAGAAGATGAATTTATTCTCGGGATGGGTTTTCATTCGACAACGAGAACATTATGAAGTTTGGAGGAGAAGATTTTGTCTCCACAGGACAGAAGAAGAGGAAGATCGAAAACTGCGAGAATTTCTGCACTATCGAAGAAAGTAGTTCGTGCTGAAGTGAAAAAAGTCCTTGAATGCAGTGGCCAGCCATCGGTTTGCACGAGTCCGGGTGGAGATAGAACAAGTCATCTCTGTGAGAGATGCCAGCTGTCTTATAAGAAGTAAACGTGATATCTCCGAGTTGAAAAAAAAACTGGAAGGGCTGACTTGGTCAAACAAGAAGTCAACATTGGCCAAGTCCATTCGATCCAACAACGATCAAGAAGAGATCGAGTGTGGCTGTACAACCCCCGTCGTAGGATGAATCATGTGGTGTAAAGGGTTCAACGCAGAACAAAAATGAAAGTCATACACCTAGAGAGACTCAAATGTTACAATGGAAATAACGAGACATTGTTTGATCGGGAGAGGAGGATAATATTACGAAATCTCCTAGCACCGGGCCTGTCGCTCGTAAACGCAAATCAATATGAGGGGTCCAAGGAAGATCGTTCACCTGCAGATCGCAGCTTGCCGAGTGAATTCGGTCATCAAGATTTGACTGAAAGATTGGATTAATTATTCGGAGATAGTTATCAGAGTTTCTAGTGGAGAGAGCTTTGGCATTGCTAAGTGCAGAAGTTGAAGTAGAGAATTTCTACCACAGAGAGTTTTAGTACAGACCGTTGGATAGTTAACGGAGCAATTCGGGTGATTGTATTGTGTTTTATTGTAATGAAGAGTTGTTATTAAAGTAGTGAAGTGTTGTTTGTAATTTTTAAAAACGAACCCAAGGTAATATCGTAATATTATCAATCATTAAGACGGGCACACTTGCAGACTGGTTGTTTAGGACTCATTGGCCGCAAGGTAGTTTCCATCAACAACTAGAGAGTCGTTGATTTCCCATAATTGGAAATATTTTTCCCCAGTGTAGCTGAGGCTAACATCGAGCAAATTAAGCCGTCATCACGCTATTTGCCCCTAGACGAGGGAACCATAAGCGACTCTGAAATCGCCCAATTTCCACAAAAAAGAAGTGAATTTCACATATAGTCGGTGAGCACTCGCGAACACTGGGCAGTTTTAGCTCACCCACACGGTAGGTCGATGGACTAACACCTGTCAAAAAACACCTACTCCCCTGTTCAATACTACGAAGGCATTCAATTTTATCCGACAGGTGCCAGTACCACAAAGGAAAACGCCCGAATATGTTTCGGTGATACAAGTTCCGGAACTAATTTTCAATTATTGGGACGGCCTCACATGCAAACCGGTTTCGGACTTGGTGACCTCTCTTCAATGAAAGGTAGTTTCCACTAACTAATTAAGTCAAAAATGATTTCTCTTCCTGGGGGAAACAAAACCTAAAAAAAGTCTGAAACTAGCCACGAGCAAAATGAGCCATCATCACGCCATCTGCCCATAAACCAGGCAACCAAAAGCAAATCCGAATACGCCCAATAATTCCGTATGAGAAAAATCAATTTCACCAATAGTTGATGAGCACACTTGAAGATTGGTATAATCGAATCATCCAGGAACAATTCGTTCTGGCCAGTCTCAACTTACCGACAAGTAAAGCTGGCTTTGAATGAAGAAGTTAGTTGCTATTGAGTTGTTTTCATCAAAGATCTCAAATTTATTTGGTGAAGTGGATTAGAGAACACCAAAATGGCATGTGATAGTCTAAGAAACAACAATTCTATACAGGGTGCTTCAAATGTTACCTTGATTTTCAACTTTACCTCAACCTAGCTAATGCAATTATTTCAAAGGAACCATCCTGTATAATGGTCTGTTTCCGTATTCTATATGGAATTTAACTATTTGGGGACAGCAACATATTATAATCTATTCCTAGGCGTTTTTTCATTTATTGAGGATTTCAAAATATTTTCAAAAAATTTAGAGAATAAGTGAATATTCAACATTTTGAATTCAAAACAAACGAACCGACAATAATCACACTCATAATATATTTTCAAAATGTCTTCCACCTTGTTCTGAACATTTTCGTAATATCTTCAATATCTTTGTTCTCACACGCAGCTCAGATGAAAATGCATAATTCGTTGGAATGTCTCACGTATTCTCAATTTCATATCCACCTGTGTAGTAGCAGCACAACTGTCAACCTACGAGTTTACTGTTCCCCATGAGTAAAAATCCATTTAATTTAGGTCTGGCAACCACGGTGATTGAGGAATAGGTCTAAAAACATTAAATACAATGCCCCACGAAATCCTACCGAAAAATGTGCTGTTGTTCCATTGAACTGAAGACACATTCCTTCTTTTATTTGATTAGGTTGCTGCCTATCAACCTAGGGAAGTTTTATCTGAGGAATAGAAAGAAACTTGTCCATCCAATATCCATTCGAAAAAATATGGTCCAACCACATATTTAATCACAATACCACCCCTTACATTACGACTCTATTTTTGTTAATGATTGTTGAACATACGCTGTATGTAATTTTCGGTTCTTCAATAATGGTAGTAGTGCCTATCAACAGCTATTCATGTGGAAGATATTGTCGTGGATGAAGATGACGTTTATCAGGATTCATTAATTTTTCGTAATTTTATTTCAGTTCACTGTACACAGAAATCCGATTTCATGATATCCTGGCGTAGTTGCACTTGGTGAGGGTGAAATTTGTTATTTTTTAAACTTTCCCCAAGTGAAGATTTCGATATCGTTGAATCTCTGCTATTTGGGTAATAATCAACTATTACTTACCTCTGGGGATAATTATACTTCACTTCGTCTTTTCCTAATACTTTTTGAACACACTGAAGTATTCCCTCCTTTGTGTATCACGTACTCGCGTTTTTATCACATTTTAACCAGTGAATCACACATTTCAACCAGTGAATCACACCTTTTACCCAGTTCTGTCTCCGCCTGCCTATCAGTCCGGCATTGCCAGAACACATCTTTGTGTAGAACGAACAACTTCGATGAAATAGATTTGCGATTGGAAATTTCAAACACTATGAATCGTCGTATTTCAAACAAGAAAGTGAAACGATGGAAATTATAAACAGATACATACGAAATGCGTAACTCACGATCCCCATTACTAACATCGAAATTATCTAACGAATCAACGATTGAAGGTAAGTTTTATCGTAATAATCACCAATTACTTCAGGGTGGATGCATACTTTTCCCAATCAGTGACGGTGCTGCTATCACATTGGAAGAACAGTTTCAATGAGCAATACTGGCTTTATAGAGGTGTAAGTATTAACCTCATTATCAATACAGGCTCTATACAGAAGATGTAAGTTTTAACGTCATCACCAATCAGTGACGATGGTGTTATTTCTGGAGAAGCAGGTATACCAATCAGTGACGGCGCTGCTTTCACAATAAAGGAGCAGGTTCAATGGACAATACAGGATCTATACAGGAGGTATAATTATTAACGTCATGAGCAATCAGTGACGATTCTGCTTTTAGATTGTAGGAACAGGTTCAATGTGCAATACAGTTTATATATAGGAGGTGAGTTTCAACCTCATCAATCTTCAAATCCAGATCGGAGGGTTTTGAACAAGCCTTAGAAATAAAATATACATGTGATTGATGTGCAATCATCCTAAAACCAAGTGGTAATACAAGTGGTATAAGTTTCAACAACAGGATAGTCGATATATGGTATATATATATATATATATATATATATATATATATATATATATATATATATATATATATATATATATATATATATATATATATATATATATATATATATATATATATATATATATATATATATATTCATTTTATGTATTTTAGACGGTTTTGATTTGCTTCGCTTCCACAGCTATATTTTAAAAGATACGTGGGATGAAGAATGCCTTTTTATAGTTATATAATTCAATATTATATTATTCTGTAGTATGAGGATATGAGAATGCGGTAATAACACTACTTTCACACGATGAGGTGTTTCGATCATTAATTTTATTTCTTTATCATAGTATTCACTTGCTTGTCTGCTTGCAAGCTTCCATGTTCAGTCAACCTTCGACTGCGATTATATTCAAAGATGAAGGATAAATTATTCATGACTTAATTCAGCCTTCGATGGAGATAACGATGTTAATGGCTGTGTGCTTACCTGATTATTCTACTTTGATATCTTATCCTAGAAAGAGAATACGCGCTATATCATAATGGAATATATTCTCGAAGCACCTGGACCGATTCACAATCCTTCTGAAACATAGTTATTGTTGATAAAAGGGATACAGGAAAAACACATCTTTTTCATTGATTTGGTTCCCAATAAGAAATTTTTTGCTGAAATAGGATTCCAACCAGTTCAACTGGTTTCCGACCACATGAGCGAGGTGAACTAATCAGATCAACATTATATTGAAAATGCCATACCAGTACTTTTCAAACAATGAAGACGTGTTTGTTTGACACTGTTACCGTGGTAACGAGCGAATTTTTCGGAATTTTTTCGCTTTTTCACTAGGATAGGTAACCAGGATGAATTTGAAGTGGGAATTTTTTTATGTCAGAGATGCTTTATGGTAACCTTAATATTTCTGTAAGTATTTACTGAACAAATACAAAATTTAACGAATTCTGGTCCTTATATAATGAAAAAAAAACTAATTCTCGAACAATCGACTTACACATTTTTTAAATTTCTTATAGCTTCCTATCTAGTCATTTTCTCTTAATGGCAAAAGAGACGGACTGGGACTTGAACATATCCCCTCGTCAATCAAAAATCTGTATCTGATGAAATATGTATAGTATTCAGATATCATTCTACTCAGCTTCTCCTCATTTACTGCTTTCTATTTGTAGTAGATCAGAAGTAATTATTGCAAAATAATCCGAAACAGATTATCTTTCTGTCAGTATCACCCGCATTATTCTGTTAGTTTGGCCAAATATGAGAGAGTACGATGATTTATTGTAACATCTAATAGTTCATTGCATAAATTGCAGGCACTGTAATTCCGAAATCGATTCATCGGCAAAAACTAAAATGAAGTGTTTGGTAGAAATAAGTAACTTATAGTTTGGAATTCCTCAAAATTCACAAAATTTAAGGCATATGAAAAATAAATTACTATAAGTTTCTACCGAAAAAAAAACCATTTCTCACCAAAAGTAGTAACTCAAACTTGTGATATGATAGAATATACTGTATTCAGTACTAAAACGGTATTTTGGTGTAACTACATCTGGTGAAAATCAACAATATGTAGGCTATAATTCTCCGGAACGACTTCTGGAGACAAGGCGAGAATGAAAGCAAATCAAATTTTGAAAAAAAATACTATAAAAGCTATCTGGTATGGAACTTTCTGAAAACCGCTCGAGGTTAAATTAATGTGATAAAACATTTCCTTCTTTTTTTGAAGTGTTCCCAATCGAAGGAGAATTGATTGGATCTGCGGCCGTATTCTCGAATCAGTCGCAATTCAACGTATACATGATCTATAATTCAAATAATAATCCGATTGTCGAAATAATTCACTAGTCAATAACTGGTATTCAGATTTTGAAATTTGAAACTTCACCTAAAAGTGAGTGCGATTATGCCTTGTAAATGACGAATGAAAGTTTTATGTCAGATAACTTGTTGGCGAAGTTGCAAGAGTGGATGGACATCGATTTCAAATAAGTTCAGCATGACTAGGTTAAGTTGAGTCATGTTTGATTATGTTGAGTCATGTTCGTTCAGGCTTGATTATGTCCATACAGGCTGGATTATGCCTGGTTTTGTTATGTTCGTTTAGGCCGAGAAAGTTATTTACACTGTTTCCTCTGCAAGTAAGGTTATGTTATATTGGGTTGGGTTAAATTCGAGTAGGTTGTTTTTATTTATGCCCGTTCGGGCCGCATTTTATTCGGTTAAGCTTGGTTATGTTCGATTGGGTTAGGTTGGGTTATATTTGAGTAGGTTTGGTTAGTTGAGATTACGCTATTGGATTACGTTCGGTTATGCCCACTTAGCAGGGTTATATTTCATTAGGTTGGAGCATGTTCAATTAGATGTTTGAGTAGCTTCATTTGTTTTGAGTGGGTTTGTTTGATCGAATTAGATTACGCTGGTTTGACTATGATTGGTTATGCCCGTCCAGACCCGATGATATTTGGTTAGGTTGGGTTTTATTTAGGTTAGGTTGGGTAATGTTCAAGTATTTTTATTTGGTTAGGTTATGTTTAGTTGGGATGGGTTATAACATAACCTTTTTTTGACGGATGGAAATCTCTGGAAAACAGGAACTTGTTCTGCCGTTTTCTGAAAGGGTGGGAGTTGCATCCACTGATACCACTTCGTTTACCGTCTCTGGTTTCGGATCTATCTAAGTGAGACATAACACGGAGGACAAGCGGCAGCCCTGATTTTTCCTTGTTTGGTTTATTCACGGTGTTCAGCCCGCTTCCTGTTCTATTTCCATCATTTCCTCCTCCATTGTTCTCATGACTTCCTTAATATATACGTGTATGCGTCTCCAGTTTTCCCTTTCTCCCAGCATGATATTTATAAAGTTACCCTCATTCAAGTCTCCACTTAGTTACATTACTATTCTATGTCTGCTTGCTACCTATCTCATATAGTCGAAAATGGTATGCTCGGGGATAGAGACCTCGTTGCAATAAACGCATGTATCATTTGAGGACTTCCTTATTTTATGCAGATACGTCTTGTATGGTCCATTGAAGTTTTCCCTCCATCTATCCTGCCATTTTCCATTTTTCTATGGTTTCCTCACTTACTCTTGAACGGGTTTCCATTCTCTACCTCATATAATGCTATTCTTTCATTTACCAACATGTCAATGGGATGCATGTCCGTGATAACTTGCAGAGAGACGCTAGATGTTGTCATATATGAGCTTGCTATCCCCAAAGTATCTTCCTTTCTTTGCTGGTCATCATATTATTGTATCATTTCAATACACATTGCTTCATGCCGAACGGGGGCGCCATACAATGAAATTGATTGTATCACTCCATAGAGTAAGTGCCCTTTTACGCTGCCTGTGTTACTTATGTTCGGGATCAGCCTGTTTAATCCCTTGACTGACTTTTCTGCCTTCTGAGCCGTCACCTTCACATGCTGATTGAATATTTCTTCATTATACTCAAATATAACCTTACCAAATATAACTTCACCTTACTTGCAGAGGATAAAGTAAAAAAATTACTTTCTCGACATAAACAAACATAATCTAACCAGGTATAGCCCAGTCTGTATGGACATAATCAAGCCTGAAATAACATGATCCAACATAACCAAACATGACCCAACCTTACCTAGTCATGCTAAACTTATTTCGAATTAATGTCCCCTCTTACAGCTTCGCCAACAAGATGTCTGTTATCTCACCCAGTTCAAGAATATACATCAAAATATCATTCGTCATCAGTTTCAAATTTAAAAATTTCATTACCAGTTTCTGACTGGCGTATTATTTCAGTAATCGGATTATCATTCGAATAATAAATCACGTATATGCTGAGTTGCGAATGATTAGAAAATACGGCCGCGGGTCCAAATAATTTTCCCTTGATTCGGTACACTTCAATGGAAATGAAGGAAATGTGTTATTACATTACTTCAAATTGTCTTGATAATAATCAATTCGATATGTAGAATGTTTAAAATATGGTCTATCACTATTATTGACAAATCAAAAAGCATCTACAATTTAACAAATGAGCGTTTCAACAATTTTCAATATTCATTTTATGTATTGATGTCATAATCGAATGGAAGATGAAACATTTGAAAACGGTCTGTTTTCAAGTGATCATTTAGAAAAAAATCTGGTCGGTAGAGAATTTTCTAATCCCAATAGTAAAAATTGATGTAATTTACAAATTAAAAGTCACCTCGCATCCGACAAATTATCAAATTTCAAGAAACTTGGCGATAATCGAGACAAGGATGGCAAAAAGTACGATGATATAAAAAAATATGTATGAATGAAAAATATGTGAATTGCAATCGTTTATTGCTGTTAAGAAAAAGGTAAGATATCATACAAACTTTGAAACGCTACAGCTCGGAAACTGATTGAGTCCGACTAAAAATAAAAAGTGTTCTGAATTTCTACTATTTGAAGTTAATTTTTTTAATTCGGAGAAGAAAATAATTCTCAAACTTCATTCCCTCCAAAGAAATACCAAAGATTCTAATTAGCTTTTAACGCTGATTGGTTTTCGCCTATAAATGAAATGAATGTCACCGAATTTAGGAGAAGAAATTGATACTGAAGATGCTAACCTTGTTAGCGAAACGCGCGTCGAGTGCAAAAATTTCAGTTTGGTCCTAGGTTAATTGATCTCAAGGAAAAGTATCAACTTCTACACCAAATCTCATCGTTTATTCTGACTTCGTGCTTGTTTTTCCGTACCGGCAATTTCTGTACTGCCCCGATCTTGTCCGGTTCAGTCGCGAAATCCTTCGAGGACAAGACGTCATTGGAAAAAGATGCATATCTTGGGGTCCAGCTGCAAGTTCTAGTACCCCGCTCCAGCTGAGAACTTATTTAAAATTCGACTACTTCAAGTTCTGCTCTACTGACTTTGGTTACCTTCAATTCGTAGAATATTCTCAGAGGCGTATATCTATCTCCTTTTCTTCACTGTTCTCCTAGCCTCTTTCCTGCGACGTTGTTCTCCAGCCTTCTTTCTCTTCCCAGCATCGTTGCTCTTCTTTGGGCTATCTATTCTGAATGAAAAACCTAACCGCCTCCTCCTCCCTCGACAGGGTGGACACGGGAGATAGCTTGGGTTCAAACCGCGATTAGTTTCGTTCGTAGACAGGGATCGTGAGTACCTTTATGTGCTCGGCCTCAATGTCATCGTGGTGGACTTGAAGTGAATTACCGGTAATCTCCAGTACTTCTCTCATAGTTTTGTCGAATAGTGAAAAACTGTAAGATTTCAAACTTGGTTGTCTCGAATATGGTTTATTCAATCTGCCTTCTATTCGGATACAGTATTTTACGTACATCGTACTTTGTTCCCTCGGTACTCACCCAGCGTTGCCCTGAGAGCTTTGCTCGATTTAAATTAATACATGCTCCTTGTCTTTATTATTCATATAAAAATCCGAACCGAAATAGAGAACATGGCGCGAACCATCCTGGAGCTTGTATGGCACAACATAACTGTCAAAATGACACAAAACTAGTTTTCCACCCAAAACGACCTAGATCAGGTATAAGATAGTCGCAATAATGTGATCAGCGATAGAAACTCTTAGTTCACTAGTGCCATCAATTCCTCTGGACAGAGGAACACCCCGAGGGCAATAAATAAACGGAAATGACGAAACGAAAATGCCGTGGGGTTCAACGTGGCGCAGGACCTTACAGAAGAAAGTATATCTAGTCAATGGCGCCCGGAAAATGCAAAAAAAAATGAATTATTCGATTGGGATTGGGAAGATCATGGAACTTCTACACCCTTCGTAATCGAGAAACACCGCAAGTTCTTCTGGCTAGTATTATAAAAACTATCATAGAATTTATTATACCTAAAGTTCACCTCAGAGGAAGACACCATTGTGACATAGAGGAGTTATTCAGAGATTATGCAGTGGTTACACTAATAAACACCAACGTTTTACAGAATATAATTTTATTGTACATTGACTAAAATTTTTGGGGTACATTGTTTGACGTTATACAAAAGGTTCTATTTAAAAATCATTTTGCTAATTTTGTTGATAATGTTAATAAATTGTATACAGGCTAGATTTGCATTTGATATTCGATTTATAGACCAAAGTGTTCTTCAATGAACGAGGCAAACTAATCCATGGTATATCACTCTCACCAAATTACTTATGATCATATAGAAAAAAAAATATCGATTTTCACCAATTTTCTACAGTAGGGAAACTGGTTACCCTTCTTACACTTTTCAGACTTAATTTTTTTACTTTATGATCGTTTGTCGAATTTACTAACCTAGTGTAACAAATATAACGTAGTTTGTTACAAAATAGTCCGAAACTATTATGTCAAAAGATTAAATTGTTATTGCCATTTTTCTACGATAAGATACTTGTACGAACGTAACTCACGTTACGTTAGAACAGTAGGTGGGGTACTTAGGTACGCCTTGGGGTGGATTCAAGCCAATTAAATTTGTGAATTTTTTATTGATTATTATAAATATATTTATTTATTAAAGAACTAACTTAGTGATATGTGACTCGACTCAAAGTCGATAAATATTCCTTTAGAAAAATTATAAGCTTTGCAATCAGTCTAAATCTACAATCATTTTGTATGACAACGTTGTAGAGTCTGACAATTTGAACTTAAAGTAAGTTATTATACATTTGGTTATTTTCATGGAAACTATTTCACATCATTATTTGAATTAACTGAAGAAGTAAAGAGTCTTGCCATTCTAGCTGAGGATCAGGGAGGATCATCCAAACGTCCCTGATATTTAGAGTGTGTATGTCTACTATATCAGGGAGAAAGAATGACCACGATAATCCTGTTTTTTTTTTAAGATATTAGGATTCGGATATTTCAAATCCAAATCTCTTACGTATTCGTAGGCAAGTTTCCGAATTTGTACCATTGTCAGCACGTAATACATTTTGCCTCAATTAATAATATAGTCATTTGACATGATTCTGTAATAAAAACTCAATTATGAGGATGACCTATTAATATTCCATTTTTTTTAAGTAGGATACTTCATAAAAGCAAAGGTATGTTATTGTGTTGTCTGCACGATAATTTCAGAAGTTAATACTTTAGGAGATACGAATTAACATTCAATTCAAATTTTTGAACTTTGTGAACCTCAGTTAAAACCCCTTCCGCCAAGAAGTTCCAGAGCTTAACTGTTCTATTGAAAAAAACCTTGAGCAAGAGAGGTTCGACAGGTCTCCAAATTCACAACAAAGAGGTGGGAAGAGCACCGACCGTGAAAATATCTATAGAAGAGAGACAAGTCTTCGACCCTTCTACGATGTTCCAATGGAGTGAGCGAATCTGTGAGCAAAGAATCTGCAAAAAAACGGATTGCTCTGCTCTGGGTAGAATCAAGAAGCCCCCATGAAAGTTTTGGTGCCGAACTCCACACATAGTATTTTATCTCATGTTCAATTTTTACTAGTCATTTCAATTATATTGAACGATTTCCCCACAATTTGACATTCGTTTTTGGTTGAAATTGAACGAAATATAATAAAAAATAAAGATATTCGATTTCCTCATGTAAAAATGTCAATATAGGTTGATTGGCGAATGATTGACCGTACGCCTGCGCTAAGTTTGCATTTTAGTTGATTCATAATGATTGTGTTTATGAATGTGACACTGTGGGCAACTGTTACCATCGTATTGGATATATTTTGTTATAAATTGTGGTTGAAACCACGTTTTGTATTTCGTTTCTAGAACTTATACCACTAGACATGCTTATGATGTGAATATGGTGGGGCCGGTTACCAGTCTACTGAAGTTTAGCTTCTGTGTGGTTAAAAACTGGTACCAGTGGACGCTATATTGTTGTTGTGGTCGAAACTTGTACCAAACTTGTATCAAAACTTCGACCATACTACCCTATATCAACTGTCCTGTGGTTGAAATTCATACCACTTGAAATGACACTTGATTCCAACATGATTGACACACAGATCACCTGTATACTTCCATTCCTAACGCTTGTTGAAAACCCACCGATTTGGATTTGAAGATTGATGGGGTTGGAACTAACATCCATTATATAACCTACATTGCCCATGGAACCTGTTTCTCCAACATAATAATAGCACCGTCACTGATTTGTAATGAGGTTAATAATTATACCTCCTGTACAGAGCCTGTATTTCCCATTGAACCTACTCCTCGAATGTGATTGGTAATGAGGTTTAAACTTATACCTCCAGTATAGAGCCTGTATTGGTAATGAGGTTAATACTTAATCTCCTCTATAGGGCCTGTATTGCTCATTGTTTCACCAATGTAATAGAAGTGTTCGGCATTCCCAATCGAAAATTTGTTTTACTGAAGTTGTTCGTTCCACACAAAGAAGTGTTCTGACGAGATTGGACTGATAGGCAGGCGAAGACCGAACAGATAAAAAGGGTGATTCATTGGTTGAAAATGTCATGAAAACGCGAGTACGTGATACAGCATTTTTGCAGCATTGTTTTTCTGGTTGTGTTAAGATCAAGATTTGCTGAATGACCATTGTAACTATCTCGCAGCAACAACTGAATCATCTTTCAAAATGACAAAACGATTACTGACTGACCGTGCATTAAAACAACAGGTCTTACCATGAAGTTCAAGCTTGGCTTAGTGACAAATTTACAGAAAGAAATTGGGGATGAAAAAACAGCAACAAGGAATCATGTTCAATGGAACACATGAAAATTCAATGCCTGAAATAATACCAAGAAGTATTCATTGTGGCTGTGAAACTGGGTGTTACAATGAAGAATGTGGCTGCCGAAATGATGGTTCGGAATTGCCATGGTTTTGACAAATATATTGATGTTGGGGGAAAAGCTTATGAAGAAGTAACTCATTCTGAAAACACCATCGATAGTGAACTCATGAATAGAAGGGGAAATTTTTACGGTGACGGTGGTGGCAGTCAGTGTGAAATCATTTCTTGAATGGAATTCAAAGGTATAATATGGAATTACGTTTCTGGAACATCAATCTTGCAATTATTCCAATAAGTACCTATATCTCAAATACCCCTGATATGCCATTTTCGAAAATAAAGATGGGGCTCTTCATTTTTTGCGAATATGACTCATTCTCAAAAGTTACAAAATTTATCGGCACTCATTCACAAATTCTCTGGCCATTTAATCAAAACATACCACACGAATACAGGAACATTGAATTTTCAATTCAAGTGAGAGTTGTTGCAGATTTTCAGTAACCCTTCCTCCAGAAAATGAGACGTTATCGTTTTTCTTCATCACTTGATGGTAATAGTATAAGAAAGTGGTAATATTTTGTAAACTTTCAATAAATTTTTGGTTACTGTGAGTAAAAATATTGTCATAATGATGGTCAGAAAATTCTACAAGTATTTCTTTTCATTTCCTTGTTATATATTAATAAACATATCTAACCATTGAATATTCCAAAATATTGCAGTAATATCAGTTTTTTAGCCTGATACCGATTGAAACCTGGTTCTCACACTTGAAAAACTAATTATTTTTCATGTTTTCGCAACGATTCATATTTCAACAATTAGCCATACCTCATTTCATCAATGTTACATATAATGATATAACATTTTATGGGAATTTCAACTGTGAGTTGATAAATGGAAGGAAAATTTCAAATAATTTCATTAAAAAATATCCCTAGAAGTATGGATTTCGACACAACCTACTACGAATTGAATATTTTTAGCTCATCTTCTCTTTCAAGAAGATGCATCTAACGATTTTTCGCTCTAAGATCAATGTCTTGATTATTATTAGATCATAGGAGTATCTGATTTTGTAGATTGAATCGTCGTTTCTATTCAATTACACGTGTACAGACAAAAAGTCAAAATATATTCATCCAAGCTCGTAAATAGGCTCTTTCACTTTTTTTAATAATCCCAAATATGCAAGTTTCAAGTTTTTCAGTATAATACCCGCAGAAATAAAAATTCAACCAAACCTGTTCAGGTTCAAATCGAAACTGAAATCCCCTCTATTTTTCAATAATATATAAAAATTTATAAATTGTTGTCAGCGTTTATATGACCCAAACTCTGTAGTATTACTATGATTACTGTTATCACGACTTTATTATATATTTTATCATTTCAGAATCTAAAGGTACCTATTCACCATTTGTCTTGACTCATCAATCCAAAGTTCATTTGCCTTATAATCAATGGAACGTATATGTAGCTATCTTAGGATTTACAATTCGTTGAAGGAATGCAAAGTGATCAATAGCCAATTCAGTTAAACACTCACGTCCAAGACAAGTGTGCTTCCGGAACTGCAGGAAACCATCGACACAGCGACACGCACCGTCCAGACAGCTACTGTTGGCCACCTTCAAAGAGCATTGTTCCGGTACCATGCAGTCATACCCAAGAAGAGTTGCTGAAAAAAATACAAGCATTACATTAATGGTATTTCGACTGGATTTGAAATTTTGCAGGTAATATCGCACACATGTCAAATTGCAAATTGGACGTCTAGGATGTTGGTGAAGAAGAGTTTCCCATCCAGAATTTCAACACATTGCACCAATAAAGAAAGTGTCTGATATCATAATTCTAAAGCTTTTGATTCAGATACCCGTACGAAATATAATGATTTCTGATTCTTTAGAAATAGCTGCTTGTTGCCTCTGAATATTTTTGTGAAAAATCTGGGATAATTCCAAACATATATTTCTCCCTGTTCCTCCCTCTGGAGTTCGGCGCCAAAACATAGGTATATACTGAATTTATCGGGACCAATTCAGATCAAGCCATTAGCCTAAAAAAATTTATATCACTCAGGGGTCGCTTTTCCACTGAATGACAAAACATGTTACATTTCAGGTGCACGCGCTGGGTCCGAGTTTGTGGACGAGAAGAACTTCAGAATGTGATTCCAATATGCGATTGTACGGTAACCATTTCATTTGTCAGTTGAAATACAAACAACAAAAGTTATTTTCGCCCATCCCCCAAATAAACTTAAACTCAAGAAAAAATTGTAGTTCTTCAAGCGGAAAACGAGAAATTAAAAGAAGAATTAGGAGGCTTCTTTCAACTAGCAGAAAAATATATGAGAGACGATATTCAAAGGAGTTGAAACGATTTGCCCTTACTATTTCGGGCTCCCGTTGTTATACATATTTACAAAATATGTTTTACTGACTTCTACACGATCCCTCCCTTCATTTGTGGAACAGAATCAAGTTTTGGCATATTGAAACTGAAGCTACAGCATATGAATTCACAGGATAGATTTTGCACTATAGGCATTGATGAAATTTCCATCAAGTTAAATTTTTTTTATAACTATGCTTCCGAAGAAATGATTGGATTAGAAGTCAATTGAAGTACAGAATCTATTGTGCCAGTTTCATCAGCTGCAGTTCTCACGATTTGTGGATTTGAAGCAAAATGGAAACAATCTGTTGCATATGTTTTATCATCGACAGGTTATAATGCAAGTGACGTGAAAAGTTTGCTAGACATTATTGTGAGCTAAGAAGCTAGTGTTGGCTAATAGGATCAAACGTGTTGTTGTTGGCGGAATGGTTGGGTGTAGCCCAAACTAATTCCAAAATCATGTTAGGTAGGCAACATATGTTTTATTTTTTTGACGCTTGTCATTTTATCAAACCAGTAAGAAACAATCTGCTCTTGAATCAGTTCGCTTGGGAAGACAAATCAAACTCTTGGAAAAATATAGAAATTTTTAATGGTACAGAGAAATCCATGATGAAGAGATAAGCACCAGAGTTGACTAAGTCCCATATGGAATCTACAGATTTTGTAAAAATGAAAGTCGAGCTAGCAACTCAAGTAATAAGCAACACTGTAGCAGCTTCTCTTGAAACATATGTTCATTTGAAGGAATTACCAGGAACTGCTAAGGCTACAGTGGATCTCATAGCAAACTTTTACAAACTCTTATATTATATTCAATTCGTCAACATTATCTAGCCCCAAAAAAATCAATAATCCTTTCAGGCGAGGCACTTATCAATTGAATTTTTTGAACAAGAAGGAACATCAAAGGAAATGGGAAGTGTCAAATTGCTTAGCAGTTTCATCACAAGATGAGCTGGACCTGTAGTTCCAGACCACTGTTCTGAATTGTTCATAGTATTTTGCATTAATTTGCCATGGTTTCTGGGTTATTCCTTTCCACGAACAGCACCGAATCGTCTGAAAAGTTGAGCTTGGACAGGGGCCCTATTCTTGAACCACACGTTCGCTGAACGTATATGTTGTGGCTAGTCAGAGACCAATCAATTCTGTCGTAGCTTAGCAACAGCATATAAGCAGAACTGCGAGAGATTCAAGAATAGGGCCCCTGGTATTTGCATACAGTCATTTATTGATGTATTGACTAAGGTGAGACTTATAACAGATACCCGAAGATACCGTTTCCTTGACTTCCCTATTCAGAAAGTATCCCGTTTACCCTTACTCGAAACCGTCTGTTGGTTGGGAACTTTGATATTTCGTTCAGTGAACTTTCATGGCATCTCCAACAATGTGATTTTTCGATAATGTTATGCCTACAAGCTGTGTTGTAAGCTTTGCCTGCCTTATATTACCGCTAAGCATGTCTGTTGATTTGCGAATGCGGTAAGTATTTCGCTTTCGAGGTCAATAATGTTTTCTGAGGCTGATCTTCGTTCTGTCAAACCATTTCATACAGGTATGAGTAGGTTATTTTGTTCAACGCTCGGCGTTAGCCTCTTATTGATGATTTTCTCTAATAATTTGCCTATGACACATGTTAAAAAATTGGGCCTGTAGAATTCTGCCTCACGTTTATTTTTATTTTCTTTGATTAGCGAAATGATGATGGTAAGCCTCCAAATATCTGTATTATTCAATTCAGGCCAGATTATATTGAAAATATGGAAAAGCGTCTCCCTTGCTTCAATTGGTAGATGTCTTAGAAAAGCAGATGGGATGGAATCCGGACCAGGATTAAAATATTTGAGTGAAAATAGGTTTTCCTCTTACTCCACCATTCGTATTGGGGCATTTATTGGCAGTTCTGCTCCATCTGTATAAATATGTGAGAGATATCAGTGGCGAACGAGTTTCCATTGTAACTGTTGAATTTTTTTTTCGCGTCAGTATCAAGAATAGTGAGTTTCAGTGAGCTTTTTCATTGGTTGTATCGGAAACCCCCATTGCATTATGGCTGTTCAGATCACCTAAGATAATGCGTAGTGTTGTTATTTAGACAAAAAAAAGAGTGACTTCGAGCATAACGATGTTATCGAAGAGAATGTTTGTGAATTTTCGATGATAGAATATTCGATGATAATGAGATAACGTATTCTGTTCTATCATCCCATCTCTCAGATCACGACGTGATTTTTGAGTACAGTGCATTTGACTACTGTTCAAGTTATCAGAAAATGTAAATGGGAAAAGTTAAACAGTAGAACGAATCATCTTTCACCTAATCCCCAACTCCGACTAGAAATCTATACGGAATCCTTCGAAGTTTTCCATAAGAAAATTTGTGAAATTTTTGAAAAGGCATTCCCTACCCAAGTCATGAAAAATTAAAAAGAAAAAACCTGGATCTCCAGAGGTATCAGAACCTCTGCCGAAAACATGAGATGTCTCCACTATGTTAGAAAGTACTGCGTTAATGAATCTTTTCATTTTACCTACTATAATAATTACATAAGAATTTACAAGTCGCTGATAAAAAAAACCAAACACAAGTGATATTCTGAAGGAAAAGCGGATAACAAATCATCAAAAACATGGACCAGTGTCGATGAATTAACAGGTAGACAAGGAAATAAAAAAAACATTCAAATCGATCTATCCTGACACTATTAACAATTAAATTTTTTTCGTTCTATGTTTAACGTCGGACTATTTCCGCTACCAAGGCCAATCACCGACGCCGGGGAGCACACTTTCCCGGAAATTCTGCCGAACCCTCTGGTATTCCAACCAGAGGTAGGAATCTTTCACGAACCCAACATCCATGGACTCGAGACCGCCGGCTTCACACCCCCTGCGTAGGACGGCATCTCTTCAATATATCTTGTGCTTATTGTGATACATTGCCTGCGAGCTATGATATGCTATTTTGCAGCAGTTGCATGGGCTTTCTACGCAGTCTTTCCCTTTCCCCATCCAAGTACCAACCGCGCTCGGCGTTGCTTAACTTCAGATATAGAACCTGAAGAGCTGGGTCGTGCTCACTATTTTTCATATTGCCGAATTTCTGACAAGTAAAATGAGAACTAAACATGATCCTCCAACATATCTTCAAGAGGTGATTTCATGGAATGTTTTGAGTAATTTTCCACAAATAGTTGTGGAATCATCAATACCATTAGAGGAATGAGGAACAAAAAGAACAAAGGAATGGATAATCCCACGCTGAGAATTTTTGAAAATAAACCAACTACTGCTTTAGAGGGGCTGGTTCATTTGATCAACATCTCGTTCAACCAGAAGATATGCCCGTCTTTCCTAAAAACATCAGTTGTCATTCCTTTGCATAAAGAGGGTCAAATTTGAGGCTCATATCGCTTATTATAGGGAAAGAGATGAAGGAATTAGTCAAATCAATACTGAACAAAAACCTGATCCTAAAATAATTAACTCCAATCAGTTAGGATTTCAGGAAAAAGGAGAAAACACCAACGACGTAACTCCATTTTTGCAGCAGACCTACAGCAATTTGAATTCAGGAGAAGCTACGGCGGTGGTGTTCTGTTATTTGTCTAAAGCCTTTGTGTGTATCATGGAATACTAATCAAAAAACTTCACCACTATGGGATAAGAAATAACGGTCGGTCATGGTTCCAGTCATACCTTTTGGATAGCCAACAATATGTAAAACCAGCTCTGTTTCTGATATATTGGAGGTGAAAGCAGGGTTTCCCTAAGGCTTAGTTTTATTATTCCTGATATACATGAAAGACTTGACCAGTCTTAACATAGGTGGTTCATTCACGCTTCTCGCAGATGATGCCATATTATTATGACACAATAAAAACGAGAGAGATCTTCATAACTCTATTCCTAGTGATCTCGAACAAATTGAAAATTGGTTCGATGTAAATATTCTGTCTTCAAATTTGACAAAAAAAACAAACATCAATAACGAAAACTCCAAAAAATTCTCAGGCATAAACATAAACATAGATCAGATGCTGAAATTTGACGAATATGGAGGAGCACTGAACAACCAATACTCCTCCGATTGCTATGCGTTAGGGATAATCTCAAACGAACTAGGTTATCGATAAGCTAAAAATGCTTATATACCAGAATTGACTTCCACTTGAGGTGTGGAATAGCATTCTGGAGTATTTGCTGCAAACAGCTTATGAACTCAGTATTTATATTACAAAAACGAGCAATCAGATATATGTTGAGCCATCAATGGAATGAAAGGTTATATTGCGTTCACGGGAATTAAAATATTCATTCAATTGCCAGCAACCCTGACTAATAGCGTGAATAAATAAAAATTCAGAAGGTACTTGAAGGTAATCCCAACAAAAAAAGGGTATCACTCGCTTGAAGTGTTTTGAGGATCGTTTAGAGTTTCGAGAAGCGTGTTTCCTATTTTCTATTTACAAGATTGTTCAATCTTTCAGCAGATAAATGTATACCTCTCTCTCTGTAGCTGTAGTTCGTCAGGATCTTGGTGTGTTGGAATGTATATATTGCACATGTTCGTCGTAGTGAAGGGTATGTTGAATGCTTTGCTACACCGCCACTCACTTGCTCCTGATGCGGCCTGTTTTCAAAAATTCTGTCATATTGTTTCATTTTGTGTATCTTATTTTTGCTGAAGTGGGTTTCTTGTGAGCAAATTATTTCTGGTACATAATTTGGGAACTATACGTAGAGATAGAAGTATCCATTCAAATTCCATTGCAATATGGATTTGAAGAAATGGGTGAATAGGGAATGAAAAAAGGTTTCAAAGTAATATTGTGATGATTCGCTGCAAGAATCATAGACTTCGCGTTGTTACTATTTCAGTAGCTTCTTCCGAAGTTGAGAATTTATCACTTTCATGCCTATAGCTATGTCGGAAATGAGGTCTATTTTTGATGAAGAATATGCTAAATCTGTGATATCTCTAGCAACGGATATACCAAAGGATTTTTTGGAAATATTTTTATCACTCGTTCGATATTCAATATTCAAATTCGAATCATTTATTTCCTTGATATGACAAAAAATGTATAGGAAATAGTCATTATACATGAAAGTACGAAAGAATACAAGAGAGAACAAAACAAAAAATATACATAAAAATAAATAAGAAAAATATACACAGTAACAAATCACATTGTCGCATTTAAAAACTCGTCAACAGTATAAAAATATCTTCCTAACAGAAACGACTTCAAACGCTTTTTGAACAACGAAAGGCTACATATTGACTTCAATTTATTTGGTGAACAGTTATGAATTCTTGGTCCTATGCGTTTTGGTGCACTTATCCTATACTTAGCTGCTCTAACGTGAATTTGCTTTTGCCGAGTGTTTTTATTATGAATATCGCTATTGGGAATGCATTCATTCCTGTAAGTGAAAACATAGACTGACAACTCATGAATATATAGTTCAACCAGAGTTGAAACTTCGTATTCAGTGGGAATGTTTCTGCATGAATACTGTCGAGGAATATTAAACAAACAGCGTATGCCTAGGAATTTAACAGCATCATGGGTGTTTCTCAAAATAGAGTCATTTACAATCACTTGAATGTCATCGGTTTCATTCTGGTAGTTGTGAAAGTGGATAAGCTGAGTTTTTTTTCACATTAAAAAACAGGTCGTGACTATTGAAATAGAAACTACATCTAGAGTAGATTCGCATTTTTGTGTCAATTCATTCGTCGCTTTGGCAGATATCACTAAACTTGTATCATCTGCAAAGGCAGTAACTGCAGAATATGGTATTTTCCTGTCTATATTATTAATATTTAGTAGAAATGGGAGTAGCCCAAGTATAGACCCCTGAGGTACTCCCAACAGGACCGACCTCATTTCTGATGTTGTGAATGAATAAACATCACCTCTGTCAAATTTGGTGAGACACACTGCATTCTGTTGTTTCTATTAACGTGTCGTAAAAAGATAGTAGGGCACTTTGAGTCGATCTACCACAGCGGAAACCATGCTATATTGGAGTCAGAATACTATGTGAGCCGATGAAATTGTTCAGACGTTTTAGAAATTCCTACTCAAAAATCTTCGAGAAAGTTGGAGGAATAGTAACTGGTCTGAAATTTTATAATGTTGACAATTTTCAATTTTTTCTGAATGACTAGGCCATTCGAAAATTATAGATTCACCAAAAAGGTTAACGGTTCTATGATAGTTTAGTTTTAATATCTTTTTTACCAAGAAGACCTCGTCGATCCCTGAAGACCTTTTGTTCCTCATTTCCCAACTGACAAGATCGAACAGTTCGCTCTCAATGAAAGGTTTAAAAAATAAAGTGGGTGGATAGCAATCTATGGAATTGGTAGAATTGTCTAGATGGCATCCTTTCGGAATTTTTCCCATCAGTGCCTGGGTGGCCTCGATGAAAAAATTGTATAGCTCAGCCACAATCCTTGCAGGCTCTTCTATCAACTAACCGTCTTTCTGAATAACCGTATCTCCTGATGAATGTTTAACCCCATTTGAGAGTTCTGATACGACATTCCACAAAACCCTTGAACAATTCTCAGACATTTTTATTCTCTCTTGAGCTTAGTTTCTTTTCGCTTCTCTCACCAAATTCGTATGTTTCTTCTTGTTATTCCTGTAAATATCAGCCAAAGAAGGGTTATTCTTCTTGAGAAAAAATAGATGCCTCAATGAAGAGCTCGATTTTTTCATTTCATGGGTTATCCAACTTTTTTCTTATTCTTGAGAAATATTTTTTGTTTGGGAAAGCTAACCTCAAAATCATGAAAGAAAACCTCAAAGAATCATTCAAAGGCTTCGACAAAAGTTATTGCATTCATAAACATGATTCCAAACTTCTTTTTGCAAGGCGACTTCAACGTTTCTTTATGTTTATCTCGCTGAAACATCTTTTTGTTTCAGATTTTCTAACCGAAATCATAGGCGAGCAGTCTTTCATCTCCAAAAGAATTGCACGATGTTCAGAAACATCAGTATCAATAACGTAGCATATCAGCTCATCACAAGCATGGCATCACATTGCACAATGATCTGAAGTGGATATTTGAGTATAAATCAAAATTGGAATCACAACAAATGTAAACAATCACACCAAGTCAGTAGATGTGATTTAAAGCCACACGAATATTACCAAAGAATAAATCAAAATCTCCCCAGGGGGATCTGTGAACATTCACTATAACATATTTTTCTCATTTATAGTGCAAGAAATAGCACATCATTCAGAATTCTGAAAAATAAATGAAAAATTATATGATTCCATAGAGAACTGATAAAACTCCCAAATGAAATTTGCAGTGAATCATTTCTATTGAACAAAGGTGGAGTTAATTTGCATGTACTGTTTTCATAGGCGCATGCATTCACCTAGTAGTCTCGGATTACTTTATTACTAGTTTCACAAACATCTATGAAAGTACAGTTTGTTAAACTGAAAATAATATGACCTGTTGGCCGAGGTTGTTCTTCTAGACTCAGCTATTGGTGAGCCCACGTACTATGAAAAGTGATCAGTATACCCTGTCTCCATCCACTAAAAACGGTCAGCCCATCAAATATCAAAGAAACCGATGACTGGTTTATTAATATTCTCGAGTAAAGCAATTAAGTGTACATTCGATCGGCCTCTGGTTTTGACACGGTTACTTGACTTGGTTTGTTTCATTCCCAACAGTTGTACTGTAGGTTTGATGTGGAGGGATGAGCCCATGTTTTCCTCAACTGACTCATTAAAATAGTTTCGTGCTGAAGATTTCTAATCGAACAGCAAACTATTATATTCCTTACCACTCCACTTATGCACTTGATTATCGTTTTCATCTCAACTGGAAGCAACTCTCCGTCCAGTGTACTGTTTTACAGAGGACGGTATTCTTCACACGATTACTCCTCATAATAATCCGTATATGCTCGTAAAAAAGGAAACCAACAGAAAAAATGTGATCGCTATGAACCCATAAAAAGTCTAAAATGTTTTATATGCTTTAGTGTCGTTCATTGCTCTGATCCACACCTATTTGCTCAACCAATACGAATAAGAGTAGGGACGTTTTGGACAGACCAATGGATGAATTCATACGAACATTCGAATGACCAATCAATGAAATCAAGAGCTGACCAACTGCTCTAAGTATTTCCGGTTGAGACTATTTCCCGGACTATACTAGTGAAGTTATCTATCTCGACGGGTAGATTTACATTCTTTTGGGGAAATATCACGTGAAATCAATCGACAAAAATGACCGCTCCAAGTGTCAAGATGTATGTTACATTCCATCACCGTCCGATATGACTCAGATTAGTGTTTGAGTCTATTCAGAAAAATAATCGTCTTGTCGGTGCAAAAATGACTGAAAAATGAAACAAACGAAATTAACAAAGTAGTAAATATTTGGAGATGGTCCGTAATGCATTGCTGCACTCCCAGAAGTCTGATACTTCAACGTGCGATTCCCGTCATTGCCAGGGAACAAAAATCTGTCCAAGTTCTCGTCGCGTATTCGAACAGCATCCGTTATCATCATCTCTGAACCTCAAATGATGGACACAACCTCAGAGCGCATTCTCAATATTTCAGACTTTCTATCTTCTTCGTACAAAAATCCATCAAAAATGTTCCATTCGTTTTGTTGAAATGGTTATCGAGTTGTCAGGGTCAAGAACGAGTGTCACTCGATTGAAAACTTCCTCTATAGCTCTTTCCAATATGAAAGAGGATGAAAGGTGTTACCTAATACCTACAAATATCGATCAATAATTGTTTATTTCAGAACGATGGAGATAAAAATAATGCTGGATAGAGCTGTTTACCAATGCTATTCAAGAACTCATTCGGTATATAGTCAGATAAGTTTCTGACTTGTTTGGTCCAAAATAGTTGGTTCTCAACGTTTATTCGGTCTGGTTGTCCTGTTCTTCACCAGATTGGAGTTTTATATACATATACGCTCATTTTGTGTTTATAGTCGTAGACACACAAACCCAGGACTGCAATTTAGTATTTTTTTTTCTGAAAATTGAATTCGAGACATATTCTTTGACTGAATATAATTGAATCGTGCGGAGCATTGATAGATAAATAAAAAAAGCTATTTATAATGTTCCACTGACTGTGACAATGATATTTCTGAAGAATATACCTTCGATTGTGTAAGAAATTAATAAACTTCTTTCAGTTGTGGGAAAATGTCTACGGTCCTCAAATTAGTAACATACCAACATTTATTTTGCTGCTTCCCACGTTCTGGCTCTCATGAGACATGAAATCTCATAATCATTTCCTCTTTTTGTCGTTTCATGCAGCTATGGATACCAATTAGATAGGCGAAACACAATGCTCGATGGGGTACAAGGAAATTATGTCTTCAGTAGACTCTTATGATGTTGTATCCAGTGTAGACAGAGGAATTGAACATTATTTACACCACTGAATATTTGATTCATATACTGATGCAGGACAAATTCTCCATCCCAGAAGTGTCCCACGGTCAATTTTATAATCCATCACAGAGTTATACTCTAGGAACAATCGGTAAAATTGACCCGTTGGTGTCAAAATGGAAACTTTTTATAAATCGAGTGCGAATGATATCATTTCGGTGTTACAACAATTGTTTTCGTAGAAACGAGGAAGACGATTCACACAAGCATCTGTTCAAATATTCCAAAAGTTTGCCGCCATGAAGCAATTTTTTGTCTTATAGTCAGTATACCACTGATTTATGTGAAATTCCAACGTTTTTTGGACAAAAGTGATCTATTTACGACTTAAAGGTGGAACTGAAATTTTCAGACACCCTTTTCTCTTATCAAGAATGTCAAACATACTATATTTTACAGGAATTCAAAACTTCATTTTGAACAACTCCGAAGTAAAATATAAATGTACTCTGTTCGACGTGTAGTATTTTCTCGCATTCATGCCATTTCACTTCGATTCCAAAAAATATTTCAACATTTTCCCCCTCAATTCATCAGATTTCCATTGTTTTTCATTATTTTCCAATAGCATATACTACTCAGATACTGTCGATTGTTAATTGTCTACTGATCGACTAGCACTAGCACAGGCGTTTTAGGTTGAGTGGAAAAAAAATTCGTAACAAATTTCAGTTTTTTACAGAACTCCACCTTTCAACTCCATATCATATATATTATGCTCTTGCGAATTCGTACGAATGTAAGATATTTCATATAATATAATATAATTTAAATTTTTTCATTCATGGTGAGGAATACTTATACACTTTTAATTCATTTGTGTCGATATATACCTTTCATCCTTTCAAAATCAGTATAATTTTGAACATGGAAAGTTTCTTGACATACATTACGGTAGTTTTCTAATAGATGAAATTTGTTTTTCATCAAATGACCTTTTGACATAGCTGCCATTAGTAGCAGTAGTAGGCTGACCTATTTCCTGTTCATTATGTAAGTACTTGTTTGTTTGTACATGGTCCGTATTTTTACATTCCATAAATACATTTTCTGCATTATCAGAATAATTCAGAAGGTGTAATATGTATTCAGTTCAACTCCCATCAACTGAAAGGATCCAATGTTATTTTAAAATTCAAATATATTATATCATGAAGTGCCCACAATTACTATAACCAATTAGCTCTCGAACACACCTACTAGTGATTTATACTACCTATGTTGCAACTGATAGAATTATTTTCATTGTGAATATTTTCATTGCATCAACTGTCCATATTTTGGGTTTCTTCTCGCATAGAGATGAAAAAAAAGTTTGAATTCTTATAATATCTGATTTTTGTGCAAATTGGTATATTTGCCCTGATACGTAACTATAAAAAAGCGAAATCGACAATTTTGTCAATTACACATCATATTTTCTATGAATTTGGAAATTTAATCTGGAATTATATTGAAAAATGCATATACTTTTCCTGGCGACATTCCGGAAGCTAGTCTGCCTCCTTTCTCAAGCCTTCTTGACAATTTTTGATGATATTATAATTTCTTGTGAGTAGTGTCAAAATGTGACACTGGCATGATCAATTCATCGATAGCCATACCAATTTTTGATTTTAGACAACCCACTTTGTATTTAATATCCCCGGTTCGACTTTCCTTTTCAAAGTTGCAATCCCTTCATTTCCATTTAACGAAATGCAATCAGGCTCTTCAAGTTTCCTTTTTATTTAATTCTGTTCTGTCCAAAGTTATTTCATATGATTTCATTCATTTGTTTATATGTGTTGAGCCAATCTCCACCCATCTATTTCTTTTCTTCTCAAGTTGTTTTTATGATCACCTTATTCCTAATGACATTGATGTTTCACCAGTATAAACACTGCCATATACACATGGGATAATATGAGCACATTTTTTGAATTCTGCACCGTATTCGAAGGTTTGTTCCAACTCGGTGAGTATCAAGCCAAGTCAAGACGAATATACCTCGTTGTCAGAAGAAAAAAGTTCTTATAGACAAGGCATGAATATGCAGAGTGAAATAGAAATGAATGAGTGAATTTAAATCATACACGACCATCAATGCACAAAAACTGTGAATTGAATATCAATGAATACTTGTTTGAAGGATAGGTCATCAAAAATTCATGATCTATTTTGAAGCACAAAAATCATTCGTGAAAGCTGTTTAGAGCATACTCCTCAGAAAGCGAATCCATATCTGATATAATTATCAATAAGTGTAAAATATGCTGTTCTCAAAAAAGAATATCTCAATTCTGAAAAGTTAATTCGTGGAGCATAGCAACTTGGGGAGGGTTTTCCCCCTCAGACTTATCGCGTGTTCTTCAAATTTGAGAGTATCATCCATGTTGGAACCAATCTCAATAATGGAATTGCCTAGGCTGATTTCAGGCAGAGTACATCGAATTATAACTATGTTGGTTTTAAGAATGTTGTATGTTAATCTATTAGAGTCACACTATTCTTTCATCTAGTTGATGCCCTCGAGAGGTATCATATGATACCTTCATATTTTTGTTGATCCATAGGATAGAGGTGTTATGGTTGATAGCTGAAAACCAAGAGGACCAGTTTCATTACACCGAAGATGAGATTATATAGTGGACTGTATTCAGTTCGGGAAAGTTTCATGTTCTTACCTTAGGTAGACAAATAGGTAACATGGATTCCCAGCGATGGAAACAGGTTTGTATCCTATCCGGCCAGCTTGTATCTCAACTACCAGGAACCACTCTTGTTATTGTAACACTGGTGGTCCAGAAGACTTGAGAGGGCACTGTAATCCGTGCTCGGTGAAATTCAGTTTGTTTTCGGGTGAGTGAATAAAACGAAAGAGTTAAAATTATATTTTATCGCGATTAATAAATTGAATCAAATCAAATGAACAGAAGTGAGAAGTGGACGGAACATTCTGCCCACCAAAATGCAATTGCATTTTCTAAGACTCCATTGGGAGTGGGCAAAGCTTCACAACAGTTCGTCTGAAAGATCCTGTTCTACTCTTGGAACCACCGAGACCAGAAGTCCTGATGCATACGCTGCAACAACTGCCAGTGATTGAAACGATCGAGATACGTGTCAAATCGGGATTGGGGAGGTTGGAGGTAGATAATGGGGCCATTGTCAAAAATGTCCGGGAGTTAGAGCTTGCAAATCGTTGGGATTCCTACTAAGTTAGGGGTCTGGAATTAAATACTGCTTCTACTTGCACCAAGACGGTGTAGAGCTCTTCATAGGAAAGAATCTGTGATTTACGGACTGAATGAGTCTTTAAAGACCTTACCCCAGCTTTCCACAGCCATCCAAAATGAGGCGCGGAGGGAGGGTAGAAATTCCAGTAAAAAGCCTCCTGCGAGGCAGCCAATTGGACACACTCGTTCAATTGGAAGGAAGCACCTCCAAATTGGTGCCACAATCACTATAAAGTTGCTCACATCGACCACGGCGACCAATGAATCGACGTAAAGCAGCCAAAAAGGCATCTGGGGATAGATTATAGACAAGTTCGCCTTGGAGTCGAAGCATACAAATAGACATATATAGGATTAAGTGATTTTAGCACCACGGGTTCAAGAAAGAAAGAGTTATATGGATGGGTCCACGCCAACAGAAACGGTTCATTTGGTTATATGCGAAATGGAAAGATTACTCATCTGAGGCTGAAGATGAGAGGGGTACGTTCTCCAGCATTTCATACATTTGGATATAATTTGTCGAATGACACGTTTGGAAGATGGAATCCTTAACTGTTGAGCTATAAAGAACAACAGTTTTTTCACCCGAGTGAAAGCTGGTGACATGAAAAAATTCGATGAGCGAATGAGTGAGCCTTCTACTTGGTAGAAGATCGGGAAAACGTGTATCATAAGCTATAGAACATCAGGCAAGACGCCTTCCAACCCGCAGAATTCCTCGTTCATCTAAGAATGGCCATCAAAACGGTATGTAGTTCAATTGAAAGGAGCCATCCAGATGAGGATTGACAAGGATGGTGGCTAATATGAATAAAATGGAGAACATACGCCAAAACGCGTTTCATACGACTGAGGGATGACTGATTTTCCAATCTACGAAGGTTGGATCTACGGTCGATATCAATGAAAGGGTACGTTCCTCTTCCAATAGATATGAGGAATGATTATTATAACCTGAAGATTCCGTTGAATATTGGTGTTTGCTCTATACGAAACCTTTTCGAACTCTTGGACGGTTCAAAGAACGAATTCATTAGGGTTGGCATTTCCTCTGAGCATATTTTTTCTGGTATATATTTCTCTGCCTTGAATCGCTGGGTTTCATAATATGATTTGCGCTCTGTCACAGAGACTTTTTTCCATATGCAGATTCACACAAAAGGGTAGCTCTGCAATGTTCAGAGAACACCGCGTGAATCAAGGGACAGGATAAAATCTTTTTTTTGATGGTTTGAATCGAAATGTGAGTAACGATTTGTGTAATGCCGCTTTCCACGGACTTTCACGTAGGGAAAGAATAGGTAGGGCTTGCCTAATTTGGGGATACCTTAAATTCGTGGAATGGTTTCCACCAATCAGAATTATGAATTTCCCAACTAAGTAGAGAAAGACACTGGCAACATATGCCGGTAACGATTTGAATATACTATGTATGAGTAGAATATGCTGTTGATTAGGTTGAATCAACTCGATTCGATTCAAAAAAAGTAAACTTTCGAATCTGCTTTACCTCCTGGCTACACCTTCATATTTTACTCATGTCAATCTCTTTCACCTTTTCTTTGGATCTTGACTAGTTGTTGCTATACAGTAGCTCATAATTTTCTGTATATATATATATATATATATATATATATATATATATATATATATATATATATATATATATATATATATGTCACACATGAAGTTCGCGACATATGGAAGTTTTTTTTATTAATAGATATAATGAAAATTTGGCTTGGCAGTTAGTTTGTGCTTGAAAAATGAGTAAAAAATAGCCTCTTTCCTTTTGTCATGTGATACTCTAAACCTGTCAAATTTGACATTTTTTTCGAAAATCCTCAAAAAATCAGTTTTTTTTTTGGAAATTTCGAAAAATGCCAAAGAGAAAAAGTGCTCAGTTTTAAATTTTTTATCTTTGCTCGAAATTTGGACTCTTAACTGTCACTTCGACTTTTTTCCAATTTTTTTAATTTTTTGAATCTTTCGCTCTATCGATTCGAACGAAACATGATTCAAATTTCATAATTTTGATGAATACGAGACTTCAATGTCATATCTTGCCCAGAAAATACCCGCATTGGCCTGTTACCAGAAAAAGAAATGAATACACCTCCAGAAATTCGTCTTTGTTGTTGCAAAGTTCATCTAGTTTTTTCATTTCATTGTTAAACTGATTCGGTTTTTCCATGTATGGACGTTAATATGTCAGTAATCGAATAAACGAATTCCTCTTCATTCTTATTACACTCGTATTTCTTTTTTTAATAGATTTTTATCCAGTTTTATTATTTTTCTGACCAATAATTCATTTACAAACTAACCCGAAATATCATACTTTTCTGTAAACTAAACATTGACCTACAGTTTCAAAACTATTCAAAAGACTTTGGTTCTAGCGATTCGTACTAAACATGATATAAAATTTCGTGATTTTAAACATTACAAGACTAATGCAACATGTCGGGAAGAAAATAGTAGGTACTGATCAAATCGAAATAAAATTTTCCCTCAGTAGGCTTTTGAAACAAATTTTTAGTTTTGGTTAATGTCAAATTATTGCTTTCAATAAATCGAGTTGTTTTGTGTACATATTTTCGTACATTTATACACAAATAAGTTTTATGTACAATGTTATCCACGCAAGACAAAGTGGAAATCGTTCTTTTATGTGGTGAGAATGTGCCATATCGAGATGTTGCTTGTATTTTCAATCGCCGGCATCCAGGAAGAAATATTCACTTTAGTACCGTGGGAAGAATATTGAAAACATTCAAAGAAACTGGCTCTGTGGACAATCGTTTCAAGAAACCACATAATCCAATAAAGTACCTATAATGAAGAAGAACAACTCAATGTTTGTTTGAGCGTTGTTGAAAACGGAAAAACTAATATTAGGAGTATCAGTGAACATACAGGGGTTGGCAGAGAAACTGTGAGAAGAATTTTGCACGAAAATAAATTCCATCCCTATAAGCCAAAGATCATACACACTCTTAAAGCAAGAGATTTCGATATTCGAGTAGGATTTTCCTTTTGGTTTCAAGGTGAGAGAGAAAATGATATCGCATTTCCCTACAGGATTTTATGGACAGACGGGGCAACTTTCACGTCGAACGGAACAGTTAGTTCCCAAAATTGTCGCTGGTGGTCCAACACTAACCAGATGCCGTGCCCCCATGTGTGGTGTGGGTTCTCCATATGGCCTAAATCCCCCTTTTTTTTCCTTTTTTTTTTTTTCGGGCCCCCCCCCCCTTCTCTTTTTGGGCGTTGTTTTCCCCCCCCCTCTCCTTTTTTTTTTTCTTCCCCCCTCATCCAACAGTCACACTGTTGGGTGTAAACTGCATCAAAATATTTGGAACTCATCTGCAGCTAATGGGCTACAAGTCTACTAAAAAAAGGAATACGAGTGTAATAAGAATAAAGAGAAATACGTTTTTTCGATTACTGACCTATTAACGTCCATACATTGAAAAACCGAATCAGTTTAACAATGAAATGAAAAAACTAGATGAACTTTGCAACAACAAAGACGAATTTCTGGAGGTGTATTCATTTCTTTTTCTGGTAACAGGCCAATGCGGGTATTTTCTGGGCAAGATATGACATTGAAGTCTCGTATTCATCAAAATTATGAAATTTGAATCATATTTCGTTCGAATCGATAGAGCGAAAGATTCAAAAAATTAAAAAAATTGGAAAAAAGTCGAAGTGACAGTAAAGAGTCCAAATTTCGAGCAAAGGTATAAAATTGGAAACTGAGCACTTTTTCTCTTTGTCATTTTTCGAAATTTCCAAAAAAAAAACAGATTTTTTGAGGATTTTCGAAAAAAATGTCAAATTTGACAGGTTTAGAGTATCACATGACAAAAGGAAAGAGGCTATTTTTTACTCAATTTTCAAGCACAAACTAACTGCCAAGCCAAATTTTCATTATATCTATTAATAAAAAAACTTCCATATGTCGCGAACTTTATGTGTGACACTGTATATATATATATATATATATATATATATATATATATATATATATATATATATATATATATATATATAAATTTTGAGTTATAGACCCCCCTCCTTGACCTGATCCTGGATCCGCCACTGTTAGAAACCCTTCAGTAGCTCGTGGCCAAGCCAGCTGAGGCGCTTAATTCGTCCTAGTCCATAGTAGGGGAGACGCGGGTTCAATAATTATTGTTGTATTTGTTTTTACAATTTTTTGGAAATTTTCAAAGAGATATGAATGATTATTATCCTTGTGTTCAATACAAATATGAATATAATATTCATAGTACTTCATTATTTATTGGGTGTAGAAAAAATGTAATGGTTATCAATACATGATCGTAGCATAATATACTATTAGTATTATCTACCTTCATGACTTTTTCAATAAACATAAGATTTCCCACACTGTTATCAACTGGTATTTGATTTTTCTTCAATTGATTATATTTAATTAATTAATAAAAATTAATGATATTGACTTCTCAATATCTTGTACAGTATCTTGTGTATTGATATGTCGAACATAATACTTGATTGGTTAATTATGTCCTTGATGGAATTTGAGTTTGCTGAATGATATTGCTGGATATATCAATCAGAAAGACGGCAAGAGAATTTTGTTTTATTATTCTAGCTGATAGTTTATTTCGAATATGCCGTTATTGTTGAATAAAATTTCAATATCGTTCCCCATCGCTTGAATCTAGATTGCCACTGATTGCTTTGAAATCGACCTTAATCCATCCTTTTCGTTCCCACTGGATAGGGAATTATTTCTGACTTCATTTTCGACAGTAGTCTTCATGAATTTCAATAGTTTTACGTAATTGGATGTATCTTCAGCATATACTGAATTTGACAAAAATTTGGTTAGGGTTGAGGATAGTCTATTGATTTCTGCAACTACGGGTTCATGTCATAGTACTTGATAACTGAATAATGATTTTCTCTGATATTTGCCAAGCTTGACCAGAATCAACCTTGGATTGCAAAGGTTGAACGTTATCGTTCTGGAGTTGTTGGGATTCCTGGTAATCTGCAATGATGAACAAGTGTTAGTCGAACGATTTGATTCGTCTGAGTGTTTAGCCTTCCTATTTGATGGTACTTTCAATTGCCTCGGATTTCAAGAAATGTATCGCGTTCTTCCGTCTCAGATGTTTCTTGATATGAACTTTCTGTTTAGTTTGAAATATTTATGGATCCTCCCTGTCCTTATTGACCTTTTCTATGACTTTTTGTTCATTTTTGACCAATTTGGACTCGATACCTGAACATTATAGGTGTTTTTGAAAACCCCTTTTGTATTCAGTAATCGGAAATGTTCGATCATATAGTTGAATGGATCCTCTCAATTACCTACTCTATTCGATTGAGCTATTGGAAAATAGCTTTGTTCACTCTGTGTTTTATTCAACTTTGTTTTTTGACCTATTTAAAATATGTATGTTTTCATAGAAACGGTGCATGTGAAGTTTGAGAATTTTTAATAAATAAACAAGAAGTTGAAGAAGTAGTTTTCAAATAATTTTTTCACATTGCAAAACTTGTATAGTTATATCTGCTAAATCCAAAAGGTTATGGGCCCAGAATACGTAACTGTGTTCTGAAAAACCGTCCAAATAAGTTTTTGCAAAAGTCAATTTTGTGAAAAAGTGTCACTGTCACATCGAGTTATACTTCTGGTTCTCACAAGCCAAGAAAGTTCGTAAAGATGGACAAGCTGAGGTCTCTTCATATCCAAAAGTTTGATGGAACCAATTTTCACCTGTGGAAGTATCAGATGCAAATTATCTTCAATGCCGAAGGACTTCTGAACATGGTTGATGGACAGAAGCAAAAGCCTGCAGCCACAGATGATGAAAAGGATAAGAAAGAATGGGAAGAATCCAATTCGAAGGCGATGCTTATCATTTTCTTGGACTTTTGTTCGAATTTGTGTCTGAATCGTTTTGGGATGTATGCGTATGCCTCAACCCCAAATTTCTTCATATGACTCAGATCTTACGTATTTCCTGTCCATTTTTCGTAGGGTGTTTCATTGCCAGTTTTCTTACATGGTCGACGGTTCAGAATGTAAACTGATGTGTTGACTGCTTCAGCCCATAATTCGTCTGATAATTCAGTATTCGCAAGCATGGCTCTAGCACTTTCGACCACTGTTCTCATATCCCTTTCAACTGTACCATTTTGTTCATGATTATATGCTGAACTTCTTTCATGGATAATTCCTCTCTGTTGTAAATGATTTCTGAATTGTTGGTTGATATATTCTGCCCCATTGTCTGTTCGGAGTATTTTCATTTTACTCTCACTTTGTCTTTCAAGCATTCTCTCAAATTCGAGGAATTTAGAAAACACATCACTTTTGTGTTTTATGAAATATACCCAGCGATATGAGGTGTACTCGTCTTTGAAAAGGACGAAGTAATCAGCTCCCCCAATGGACGTACAAGGCATCTTCCCACATACATCGGAATGTATATATTCTCCGGGTCTGAGAGCTCGTTCATTGATACTGGCTTTGAATGGTTTTCGAGTTTGCTTCCCAAATTGGCAAGATTCGCAGAACAATTCTTCTGTACTAGCTATTTTCAGTCCTGGGATTCGACCTTCATCGGACATTTCCTTCAACGTTTGGAAATTAACGTGACCTAATCTTTCATGCCATAACATCACTGAGTTGGGTATACTTGCTACATAGGCTTGGCTTTCTTTGGGGTTTTCAAATAGCATTCTGAAGCAATGATTGGACTGTTTTCTTTCAGCTGCCACCAATTCTGTTGAGTTATAAATTTCGATCTTATCATTTCGAAAAATAACTTTCAAATTTTTCTCAGTAACAGCTCCCACCGAGAATAAATTCTTCTTCAATTTAGGCACATAAAGGGTATTTTGCAAAGTGCAGGGTAGCTTTTCCTCTCCTAACACAGCTTCCACTTCTATTGAACCAATTCCTTCTGCATATACAAAAGAATTGTCTCCAAGCTGAATTGATATTTGTGGATTTATTGGATGGAGCTCAGTAAACCACTCTTTGTGAAATGTCATGTGCTTTGATGCTGCACTGTCCGCCAACCAAGCATTGTCGTAGCCTTCAATTTCGATATTTTTTCAACTCAGCACTCAAAGCTTGATGTTTGGATTTCCATTGATGGTTTTTCGGTTGACGGTTATCTTTGTTTTTATTAGCCAACCTGAACCTGCACTCGGACTTATAGTGACCTTTCTTGTGGCAGAAGAAACATTCAACATTCTTCTTTTGCTGAAGATTCGAACGATTAGCGTGACAACTAGAGGAATCGTATCTATCTGACTGGTGAAAATTTGGTTTTGCTGCTACAAATGCTGTTGAGACTTCGTCATTTTGGGATAGACTCATTTCTTCTTTCAGCAAACGAGCCGTCAGATTATTGAACGTTTGTTTGGTTTCATCATAGGAGTCCCAAGCTGTGATGAAGGATCCATATTTGGCAGGAAGACTTCCCAAAACTTTGGCTATTTTGTCGATATCGAAAATCTGTTCTCCTATGTCAGCAAGAGCTTGTGCCATTGATTCGATTTTGCTAATGTGCTGAGCAATGCTATCAGTTTCGGACATTCTATAGTTGAAAAACTTCTGTTTCAGCATCACCTTATTAACTGACGACCTTTGTTCATGGATGATTTTTAGACGACTCCACATTTCTGGTGCTGTTTTACAACTCATCACTGTCTGTAATTGATCGAACTCCATTGCTGTTGAAATGATAAGCATCGCCTTCGAATTGGATTCTTCCCATTCTTTCTTATCCTTTTCATCATCTGTGGCTGCAGGAATTTGAGAGAATGCTTGAAAGACAAAGTGAGAGTAAAATGAAAATACTCCGAACAGACAATGGGGCAGAATATATCAACCAACAATTCAGAAATCATTTACAACAGAGAGGAATTATCCATGAAAGAAGTTCAGCATATAATCATGAACAAAATGGTACAGTTGAAAGGGATATGAGAACAGTGGTCGAAAGTGCTAGAGCCATGCTTGCGAATACTGAATTATCAGACGAATTATGGGCTGAAGCAGTCAACACATCAGTTTACATTCTGAACCGTCGACCATGTAAGAAAACTGGCAATGAAACACCCTACGAAAAATGGACAGGAAAAACGTTAGATCTGAGTCATATGAAGAAATTTGGGGTTGAGGCATACGCACACATCCCAAAACGATTCAGACACAAATTCGAACAAAAGTCCAAGAAAATGATATTTGTTGGATATGATGGTTACAGTTCTAATTATAGACTTCTTGATCCCCATTCGAAGAAAATTTCAATTATGCGAAATGTTAACTTCAACGAAAACGTAGCAGCAAAAAACGGCCATAAATATGGATACCTGGAATTTCAAGGAAGAGACAGTAGGAACCCTGCAGCAGAATACGACGAAATGGAAACAGAATTTCATCAAGATCACCAGCAGGACAATTCAATTATTGATGATGAGTCGACAGATAATAATAATCCATCCAGTATTCAACTGCGAAATCGAGCCTCCATCAATATACCACTGAGATATCGTGAAAATTATGACATAGCAATGGCAGCTGTCATCGATGAACCAAAATCTTATTCAGAAGCAATGTCTAGTGCTTTCAAAACAGAATGGAGAAAAGCTATGGAGGAAGAAATGGCCTCACTGAAACAAAACAACACCTGGAGTCTCGAAGAACTGCCCTCAGATCAAAGAGTTATTGGCTGCAAGTGGGTTTTCAGAGTCAAATATAAACCAGACGGCACTCTTCTCAGATTCAAAGCCAGATTGTGCGCTAAAGGTTATTCGCAAACGGCTGGAATCGACTACCATGAAACGTTTTCTCCAGTGATTAGATATGACTCAATACGAATTCTTCTTGCACTGGCGGCAGCTGAAAACATGGAAATTAGGCAATTCGATGTCAAGACTGCATTTTTAAACGGAGATCTTCAAGACAACATTTACATGTGTCAGCCAGAAGGATTTGAAAGCAATGATCCCTCCTTGGTCTGCAAGCTAATAAAAAGTCTGGGTAATTATCCGTTAAGCGGGCTCCATAGTGAAATTGAAAAATTTTTGGTGGAACTTACGTATTTCGGCCTCCTGAACAAAAAAGTCTAATAAAGTTTTTGGGGCTCGCAACTAGTTTCGGAGATACGGCCCCCCAAAGACAGGAAATCGGGGTTTTCAGGGTTGACATTTATGTTTGTTTATTCAGCCAATTCCGCTCGAAATTCATCCTTCTTTCTATCAGCACAATATGCACATTCTATACCACCTTCTTCATCACTTTCCAATAGAATTATAAGCATTTTTCACAACAAAACTCTAAAAGGTAAATCGTCATAGAAATTCGAGGTTAGCAAAACAATAGAACGCGCATCGCGCGTTCTATTGTTTTGCTAACCTCGAATTTCTATGACGATTTACCTTTTAGAGTTTTGTTGTGAAAAATGGAAAAATGCTTATAATTCTGTTGGAAAGTGATGAAGAAGGATATATAGAATGAGTATATTGTGCTGATAGAAAGAAGGAGGAATTTCGAGCAGAATTGGCTGAGAAACAAACATAGATGTAAAACCCCGATTTCCTGTCTTTGGGGGGCCGTATCTCCGAAACTAGTTGCGAGCCCCAAAAACTTTATTAGACTTTTTTGTTCAGGAGGCCGAAATACGTAAGTTCCACCAAAAATTTTTCAATTTCACTATGGAGCCCGCTTAACGGATAATTACCAAAGTCTGTATGGTTTGAAGCAGAGTCCACGTTGCTGGAATAAAAAATTTGTGGAATTTATGACCAAATTCTCATTTGCGCAACTAAATGCAGACAAATGTGTTTTTCAAGCAAAGTTTAAAGGAGAAGAGATATATATTGCTCTTTACGTAGACGACGGACTAATCTTATCGAAATCATCTGAAATTATTGATATGGTATTGGAGGAACTTGCATCACAATTCGAAATGACTATCGGAAATGCAGATTACTTCGTGGGATTTGAAATACACCGGGAAAGAAAGCTAAACCAGGTTTTCATAAGCCAACAGGGATATTTATCAAGAATTCTGGAGAAGTTTAATATGTCCGACTGCAATCCGAATTCAACACCAGCAGATCCGAATGTAGTCCTGGAAATGGGACAACGTTCGACTAGTGAAGAACAGGAGATGGAATCTATACCCTATAGAGAAGCAGTAGGATCTCTAATGTTCTTGGCGACTGTAACAAGGCCAGACATTATGTTTGCAGTGAGTCAAGTGAGCAGATTCTTATCAAAGCCAAAAAAGGTTCATTGGGTTGCCGTGAAACGAATATTTAGATATTTGAAAGGAAGTCAAGATGTTGGTATCAAATATGGAACAGAAAGAATGAACTTGCAAGCCTTTTCTGATGCAGATTTTGCCGGGGACATTGATACTCGCAAATCAACAACTGTCTACGCAACTGTGATGAGTGGAGGTATCGTAACATGGTCTTCACATCAACAAAAATGTGTATCAAGATCCACAACCGAATCAGAATATATAGCAGCGTCTGATGCAGCACAAGAAATTATTTGGATACGTTCATTTCTACATGAATTGAAAATTGTAGTGAAAGAATCTACAATATTGTTCGTTGATAATCAAGGTGCTATTGGTTTGGTTAAAAATCAAGAACATCACAGAAAAACCAAACATATCGACATAAAATTCCATTACATAAGGGAACAAGTGGAGAATGGATTGATATCTCTATCGTATGTCTGTTCAGAGGAACAACTTGCAGACATGTTCACAAAGCCGCTTTCAAGAATGAAATTTGTGAAAAATAGAAATTCATTATCCATCACTTCAAGAACGTGAACAAAGAGTGGGAGTATTGGAAAATAGCTTTGTTCACTCTGTGTTTTATTCAACTTTGTTTTTTGACCTATTTAAAATATGAATGTTTTCATAGAAACGGTGCATGTGAAGTTTGAGAATTTTTAATAAATAAACAAGAAGTTGAAGAAGTAGTTTTCAACTAATTTTTCACATTGCAAAACTTGTATAGTTATATCTGCTGAATCCAAAATGAGCATGATTGGGAGAAAAAAATTCACTTTGTTTTTATGTGGTGCAAACAGTTCAGTGACTACGGAATTTTCAAATTATGTTCCGGCTCTGGAAATTTGGTTGAAGACGTGATTTACAGCATAATCTACGATGGGAATGTTCATAATCGGATGTTGATTAGGGGGTGTATCATGGTTTTTTTCAATAGTTGAATGCTATTTTCAGTCACTGATTATTGTCGATAACTGGTTGGTTTTTATCAGAAACTGGTAAACTATGATCGACAACCGTTTGGTTATTCCCACTAACTTGTTGATTGCCGATAAATGATTGTTTACTTGTGTTGTTTGTTATATAATTGTGGTCAATATTGACGATCATAGAGAAGCTGTCGAAGTCCGGTTCGCCAATAACCAGAATGTCGTTTGTAGGGTTTGAATAATATCAGTTTCATCAGGTATTACTGAATATTTTCATTCCAACTCTGGAACGATGTGCTTCAAATGTTACAAAATTTTACTGGAAAATCGACGTTTTCACCAGAAGGTTTGTTTTTGTGAGAAAATGCTGAATTTTTTTACTCTGATCAACACCAGTTTCACAAGTTATTACACTGTATATTATCACTCTGTTCTGATAGAATGCAAATGTTTGCTGTCAATCTACTTTTTCCCCAGTTCGTTTTTATGATATCACTTTCAATAGCAATTTTGCAAGACAACACTGTATATCTACAATCAATTCCACAAAATAACCCTGTATATTTTCACTATGAATAACAGCAGTTCCACAAGTGAACACTGTATATTCTCAGTCATCTTCTGTTCTGCCATTTCTACTAATGTAATGAGGCGTTTAATGAGGGGAACAACTCAAAACTCGCAGAGGACTGAGGCCCACATGATGTTAACCTCAGAGAATACAAAACAATTATCAGACAAAAACAAAGAGAGGTTTGGAGAAATAGAAAACTTTCAACAAGCAACAAGATTCAAAAGGGCCCTTCACGAAAGACCCACACTACGGAATCGGTAGGTGAAACGTACTATCCCGACTTCAACGCCATAGGATTGGCTGAACAGGAAGAGGAGTATGATATACCTTCAGAAGTAGATTGGCACACTAGCAGAACCATCGTGAATTTGGACAAAGTTGAAGGGGTGATACTCGGATTCACCCTCTTCGAATCACCTGGACTACATGGCGTGTATCCAGCACTTCTCCAGTGGGGACTATAATAACTCGTTAAACAACTGGCTGGGATATTCAGAGCTTCTTTGGCCCTGAAATACATCCCAAAAACATAAGAAGAAGTCAAGGTTATATTCATACCAAAACCACGAAGGATGGACTAAAAGCCAATCGTTTCCCACATCGTTTCTTCTAGGAACCCTGGAAAGTACATAAGGAAAGAGGTATCGAGAAACCAACCACTACACCCCATTTCCGAAATTCATAAACCACCTACACGGTACTCTGCCTGGTAGTTGTTAGAATATAAAAATCACAGGAGCAAAAAAAGTCCACCTTGGGTGTATTCATAGATCTAGAAGAGGCCTTCGACAAAAGCACGTTCACAAAAATAATGCATTCTTTCACTGCTAGAAATATACCTACTACAGTAAGCGAATGAACACTGAGCTTGGTAGCAAGAAGCTTGGTAACAGGGAGCTTGCCACAGAAAAATGTCCTAGAGAACATCTACGACACAGTCAGAAAAGCATACATATCTCACCAACAATGTTGTTGCACTATAGACAGACGGACATGGGGTATATTTCCCAAAGTCAACATCTACCTATACGCCTATCATAAGACCCATGCTAACATATTGCGCAGTTGTTTGGTGGCCTGAAATCCACCAAACCGAAGCAACCCAAAAACTGAATCAAATTCAGCATACCTCCTCGTTGAAGGAGCCACACCAACCAATGGAGTTTCTTCTTTGTCATGGATAGCCAAACAATCACAGCTGCAGAGCAAAAACACAAATGAAAATGTACGTGTATACAGACTGTCAAGCACTATAAGTCTCGAACAAACCACGAGTTGCTTCAAGTCTGATACTGAAATGCCATTAGGCCCTCTCGTGGAAGCTGCACAGGTGAACGTGGTCACCTTCAGCTGAACCAAAGGCCATGGAAACTCAGAAGGAAACCGTATTGTGGATAAACGGCAGCGAATTTCAAGTATCCCGGACCACGTTCCTCCAAAAACCTAACTCTATCTGCGGTGACGGACCTCATAAAAGACCACTCTCATCGGAAATTCACAGCAAGATGGGATGAAACAACGGATTGCAGACTTTCCACGGAGCTTTTGCCATCCCCTCACAAGAAAACTGTAGGAGAATATCAACCAAAACTTCCGAGAACTGAAGGGGATAGCAACTGAACACTGTGCAAATATCTTTCCAGAATGGTTTCAGGTTAAAAAGCTGCAGCTAAGTGACTACACAATGGGGTGTACAGATATAAGGGTAGTGCTCGATGGCTGTTGGTAACCATGAGGTCTAGTTCGAAGCGTTGAACTCTACTATTGAGGCGTAAGATGTTTTGAACAAAGCGTTAGACCCATTCAACGAAGCGTTAGTCGTTTTTGAAAAAGCAATAGACGCATTTAACGAAGCACAAACCTAATGAGGTTTGAGTGCTGGCTGAGCATGTGTTTGCCACTCCCCTAATTTCAGGATCCAGATTCTAACAGAAATTTTCGAAAGTAATATATCACTGATAATTACAAAGCCATATAGGCTACTGAATTTTCATCCAACAATAAGTAGATTCTCAACAGATGCAAAAATACACTGACTGTTTCTGTAAACACCTCCGATGCATTCGTTGTCAGAACCACAATATTTCCTGTCACGATGAGTGGGTAGCTGTCAGAATAATCAATTCGATCCACTTCCTGAATATGTGCTAAACATTTTTCTGGATTCGCTATGTGATGGGGATAAATATTGGTCGGAATACTCATTTTCTAACCCAAAAGGGCAAGCGTTCGATGTGTATCATTTGATGAGAAAATGTTTCAGTAATAGGGTCAAAATCATAACCACGAGATAGGTATTCTCTTTGCCTTATTTGGCCGGAAACGAAGTCATAGGAACTCATTTTCGCTTCATATGACATTTAATATGAAGGTGGGGTATTTTACATGAATTCAGACAGCTGACCCCATTCTCCCAGTCTTTTCGCCCACTGTTGTATAACTTTCTCGGTTCAAGTCATAGTAGAAGTTTCCAGTGTTGTCACGATCGACCGATTTTCCTAGTTTTTTCAACACAAAAGTAATATCAAATAAAGGTGTATCTTCCAGGTATTGAGTAACAGGTTCAACCACCTGGCAATATCGGTTTTCCCTAGCGGAAAGTTTGTTAATGAAGAGATTTTTTCACAAAAGAAATGTTTTTTGGTACCCCTTGGTTATTATAAATAGTACCTTACCATACCAATTACCCTAACCCCAAACTAATATGTCTGCACTCGATGCGCGTTTCGCTAACAAGGTTAGCATCTTCAAGAGAAGAAAATTGATGATTGATCCTTGATACACCTGAAGTGCCTCACAAGGCTGCATGATGCAGGTGGGTCTTGCTCTGGTGAAGTCGCTGGAAGAGTGAAACAAGTTGGATGATTCATATTCACCAGCATTCCTCAATTGTCCCACTATCTGAAACTATTTATTTATCATGGGTACAATTTCAATACTCCTAAACTATTTTAAAAGAGTTTGATGAAATTGGCTTGAAGAAAATGAAGTGATGAAAAGAGTGGGCGGATACCGCGTTCATGGCTCGAGAGACTGTTATCATTTCAGGGGACTTTTATAATAAAACATAAGTGTTGGTGATGTGATGATTCTCCGGTCTCCGGTCTTGATAGTTGACCTCGATCACAGTCCGTGACCTGTTAAATTTTTAGCACCAACCCGTCTGTCTGCCATTACCCTAAAGTGCAATTCATAGGGAATTATGAATACTGCATCTGTTTCAAGTTGTATGAAATGTGACTACCTATGATCAGCTGAACCTTGCCAACACAAGGCTCTATATTCTGGGTGCACTCGGAAGAGTGTTCAATAAAGGGAAATGTGAGAAAATAAAAATAAAGAAAAATGTAACTAATGTGTTTGTTAATGATTTCCGAAATGCCTGCCTCGAATTCCTTTCAAGAACAGGCGCCCATTTAATTTTTATATTGATAAGTGTATGTTATTTCGTATGAGGGACCTCCAAGAAAATCTCAATTCACAAACTACACCGATCAGCTGCTAATTCGCAAGCTGATTATTTCATTTTCACTCAGATGAAACAATCGTATTGAAAATTCCTATCTTTCTGCCGCTCCACTAGCTATTATACATACGTGGACTTCATAGGTGTACCCACATTACTGAATGTATGTAACTGAACCAATCTCACACTTCTCCCTCTATCTAGATTCTGGATCGTCGCGTCGAGATTAAATGATGAAAATGTATATGTCTGTTGTGGTGGTAGTGTGCCGTGAGAAGTCATGTCCTTATATCGACTTGGACGACTTGCAATCCAAATATTGTGGGTAAGGCTTTCCTATATGTCGAAGAAATTCCTATTGGAACTTTCTCTGGTATATTAAAGAACGACCCAACCACCTTTCGCTTTCAACAGCTTCGCCAATAACCATGCTATGATAAATATATGTAGAAAGTCACAAACAACGCTTATATTCGAGTGGCTCTTAGGGGGGCAGCTGGTTGAAATTCAAAATAAACTTTTTCTTCCACAAGTGCATATATATATATATATATATATATATATATATATATATATATATATATATATATATATCTAAAACAATATTCGGAAAAACAACTTTATGTATGCATCTAGAAAAATACCCACTCACATTGTAAACATGCAGTTTGATTGACTCTGGCGTAAAATGGTTGGCAGGCACATCGTCCTCGGTGACATATAGATCCAATGATGTCTTCTCGGCACTCCCAGTCACCGTTACATTCGTCACCGAGTAAGAAAAAAGCTGTCGATCGTCCACATAGCTGCAACAATAAGGATGTGATAATCCAAATTTGAAAAGATATGTTTGAAATGTTAAATGTTGATGTTAACAAAAAAACACAACACCTTGATTATCGAAAGTGTCATCCAGTAGATTGAAGAAGGAAGTCCAAACCATGACGTTGGAGATAATTAGATTCCTCGCAACGAGGACCCATATAAGTTATCCGATTTCTCGTAGTTGTTATCATAATGTGGTGTTGAATAATAAGTGTCACTTTCCTTACTAAAGTTTTCCATCATCTGAGACTGTAATCAACCACTCAAGGTCATGTCAATGTTGATCATCAAACGCTCGAAGTCAAGGAATATATATATATATATATATATATATATATATATATGTTAGCATGAAGATTCTCACGGACGAAGTATGATGCGTTGTTTTTTCGGGTTTCATTCCGTGTTCTGTGGTTTTGATCCTCTGAAGGATAATTCTCACAACGTTTCGGCAAAGTCTCATTTGCCATCTTCTAGGTGATGTCTTGAGTTTCGATCTCCGAACTCGACTAATTAATTCGAGTTCTACTTCTCAATATATAGGGGTGATCATTGATGGTATCTTTGATCTGGGCCCCTCCCACTTTCTTCGTTGGTCCGCCTGCATTTGTCATCTTGTCTGGGTAATTACGTGGTAAGGTCCGATATTGTTCCTCTGGTGTAATCGGCTTGTCTTTGTTTAGTGATATAATGGATTTCCACGTTCTAGGTAATCTTTGGGCGTCGTCTCTCTTGTTCATGCTACTCGGTCGTTTCTCAATTTCGATAGCCTCTCTGATTGTTCGAGAGTAGAAGTTTTCATCGCTTGCTAATGTTTTTGTGTTTTTGAAATTGATGGTATGTCCTGTCTCCAATACGTGATTGAAGATGGAGGATGTGGTAACTTTTCCTTTCACTGATAGCTCATGTCCATCAACGTACGCAAGGATGAACATGAGCTATCAGTGAAAGGAAAAGTTACCACATCCTCCATCTTCAATCACGTATTGGAGACAGGACATACCATCAATTTCAAAAACACAAAAACATTAGCAAGCGATGAAAACTTCTACTCTCGAACAATCAGAGAGGCTATCGAAATTGAGAAACGACCGAGTAGCATGAACAAGAGAGACGACGCCCAAAGATTACCTAGAACGTGGAAATCCATTATATCACTAAACAAAGACAAGCCGATTACACCAGAGGAACAATATCGGACCTTACCACGTAATTACCCAGACAAGATGACAAATGCAGGCGGACCAACGAAGAAAGTGGAAGGGGCCCAGATCAAAGATACCATCAATGATCACCCCTATATATTGAGAAGTAGAACTCGAATTAATTAGTCGAGTTCGGAGATCGAAACTCAAGACATCACCTAGAAGATGGCAAATGAGACTTTGCCGAAACGTTGTGAGAATTATCCTTCAGAGGATCAAAACCACAGAACACGGAATGAAACCCGAAAAAACAACGCATCATATATATATATATATATATATATATATATATATATATATATATATATATATATATATATATATATATATATATATATATATATATATACCGAATCGAATATTGCACGATCCATGTCATATGTTCCAGTCCAATCTTACAAGGTCAAGAAGCGTACTTCAAGATCAAACCCAACATTGACGTGCTAACACATGCTCTCAAGGTCATTGGACATTGCGCAAGATCAACGTAATGTGGACTAGTGGTGGAGGGAGGTTACTAAATCGGCCTAATGAACCTACTGAGTGCAAAGTATTGGCACAAATTATTTCTTTTTGTACTTGGAACTTGTCTTGAATATTTGTTTCGAAAATGATATTTGTACTTTTACGACAAACAAACCAATTATTTCCGAAAGAACTATCTACGGCTCGATATATATAAATATATATATATTCAAATTTCATGTCTGTTATTCTCCAGTATCCTCGTCAGGTCACCGTGCTGGGTAATCGCACATTGAAAGGTAAGGCCTCGTTAATCCATTGCTCGCACAAGTTTCGACTTCTGTTTTTTGTCAGCTGGTTAACGGTACGAACAATTTCTAGTGTATTGTTTGCAACATATTCGATGTTGTACAGATTCGTATTCATCAACTGACAACTGTAGTTTGAGTGTGACATCGTTATGCTTTTATTATTGTTTTTTTTTTCAACAACTATTTCAATTCCGTGAAAATTATACACGATGCTTCCTGAGAATACCTAGAAAGTTGAACGTGTGCTCTCAAGTATTGGTGGAAGTTTTGATTAGTAATTTCGAAAGAGAACGGATCTTCAGAACAATAAAATCATGAACAGGTGTCTAAATATACGTTAGAATTTGACGTAAACTGTAGCTGAATGAAACTCAACAATGTCAATTTTGTACGATTTTCACATCAAATATCAATGTACCTATCTAGAGTTCACATTTATAAGACTATAGCGCTGGTTTTTCGATTTGAATTCCCTATATACCGAAAGTAACCGGAATTCACAGAATTCTTCCACGAACAAATTAGTATTTGAAATATATACAACTCGAAAATATCGTGCAGATGAGCGATTGGTCATTGAAGTACATTTTTCCAACCTCCAGAAAATTATTCCCAAATAGTTTTCAGTATCCGATAGCTGATAGGGCACAACGAGCTATCCTACAAAGGCGGCTTGAGGTGATATATATTCTTCAATTACGAAAGAACAGGCGAGCCCGGAACTTGCAACGGCCAAGGTGTCTGAACCAGCACTGATTGAGCCGATAAATAGAAGGGAGCCCACCCGATATGCCTGAACATTTGAAAATATCTAGCCCCTAGCTCCAAGCGGAGGTCGCCGGTCAATTCCGTCAAGGTAGACGTTGCAAAAATTTATATTTCGGAAAATCGATTTCGTATTGTGTTTATGCCTTTGTTCAGTGGATGAAGACATGAGAAAGAAGTTTCGTCACAACTTCCATACACACCATTCAGAATATATCAGTTCCAAAATTTTTATTGCAAATTCGACACTATTTTTTCTGCCGATAATGAGCGGCCAAGATCAGAATTCATAGAATGCCTTCATTATGATACAAAAATAGGTACTGCTTTTCATCACTCACTTCTTGAAGAAGTATCAGCGCCAAGAGATAGACCTATTTTCAACGATTGCGATAGCGAGTTCGTCGATGATTTCGTACGAAAAAATTACCAGTTTCTCCTTAATGGAACGTCTTGAATTTCATACTTTCAGTGGCGCAAATTTTCCTTGAAATCAAATCAAAATTATGCATTCAGAGAAAAGTTATAAACATTTTTGCCGCCATCTTGTACTTGTCACTTTCGGTCGACTTCTGATGCTCTTCTTCGTATTTGTTGAGCCCTAAAACATGGCCACAGACTCCAATAATGCAAAAAAAGACCGATATGAACGAAACTAGTCACAAACGGCCGCCTTCTTGAATATCTCACTTCCGGTCAAAAATTAGGTTTGTCAACAGGAAGGTTCGCATTCAGCGGGTTCGAATTAGGTGGAAAACACTTGTTGTCCGCTTGTAACACAAAATGCTTCTTGTATGTTCACTTTCAAATACTTTACTCAGACTATGATTCTTGGACCCAATGACCACGCACTCGTCGGGTGTGGATAGTGGTTGTTAGGTAATGTCGCCAGCGTGCCCTCCAAATGGATCAGGGTCCGGAAAATCAATGAATAATAAGTACATTCATTCTCCCAAGGATGCACTGAAAAAATTTGCTGCGAAAAATTTTCACTTATCAAATTAGTAATGTTGATACAGTGACTGTAATTAATATGTTCAGTCAACATAGCTAGTATCGTCTGTAAGCATTATCGGTTGTCTTTCCGCTATAAGTACTACATTTTTCAGTTCTGCTGAAATATTTAGTAATCAGTACCACTGATACAATTTATATTATGGTGGATTCATGCAGCAATCGTAGCTCGGAAGTCGGTAATCGGAACTCGGAAATCGTAAGTCTCAATTCGTAACAAAATATACACCATTCATGCAGCAATCTTAAGAACTGTCTTATCGCTAGACAAGCTTTCCTAATTGGACGAGTTGACGCAGTCACTCTGACATCTGGCGAGGTCATATTTTTGAACAACCAATCACGATACATGACATTCGACAATACAATCCGTACTGGATAACGCATTTCGCGCATTTCCAGAATTCGTAAGTCGTAACTCGTAAGAGTTGAAACTTGGTCAACTTTCCTTACGAATTCCGACTAACGATAGCTACATGAACGATCTTATCAAAAGTCATTGACTGAACTTCTTCCGACTCATTTCTTACGACTTGCGAATTCCGACTTCCGAGCTACGACTGCTGCATGAATCCACCATTAGTGAATATGCCGATTGTATCTATGAGAAGAGGCCGGAATTTGAAATGAATTCTACATCAGTAATTCCATAAAATCATAAGTATCAGCTGCACTTCCATTTAATGGAGAAATTTGGATGAGATGAGTGTTATGGCGCCTCTTTAATAAATAGTTTCCTCAAAAAGTTCGGTCTATATCACACAATCAACAACTTCACCGGTTCCACTTCACCTGGAGCAACAACATTCGAATCCTGGAAGCATAGAGTCGGATTGTATTAATCATGCTTTTGGTTCATAGAATTGTGACTGATATCTTGCAGGAGTTACTGAAACTGAAACATAGAAGAATGAAATATTCTGCCGTGATTCGAGAACGTAACAGAATAATCTGTCACGAAAATGAACAATGTGTTGCCAAATTTCACGAATACTGAATGTGTTTTCCTTTTCATATGCATTCCGTGATTTCAGAATAGTCCAGGTAGGTATATAGAAACACTATTCTGCTCAACTCATTCATTCTCAGACGACTCCTGAAAATATGAAAATGAACAGGATTCATTATTTGGGAATTTTATTGGAAATATTCAGGGTCAAGTAATAAGGGGGTTTCGAAGATAGGACATATTCACAATATGGAATACAAATTTGTATCATGTTACCATGGAAAAAAAACAAATCTTAGGTGTGAAAGTTGAGAATTTTTGTAGAGATCAATTACCCTAACATCAATATGATATAATTTGCACTAGGCGCACCTTTCGATAACAAGGATAGCATCTTAAGGAGAAGAAACTGATACTAAATCTAAAAACTAGTGTAAGCTCCCAATTCGAAGTAGTGCAAAAACTACCCGCAAAGTTTTTGGCTCGTTATGGACTACTAATTATTCTGAATGATTTCCCAACAATAAACTAAAAACTGGGCTTAAAGGCAAAGACCCTTTGTCACCATTCATACTATATTTAAATTTTGCTATTTCAACACACTCGAATGCATTGGGTAGCCTTGGGAAGCACATCCTCAATCATTACCCAATGAGATTATCCGGTAAGACACCCAAAAACTCTTGTTTTCTTCAATTTCAGTTTTTAAGTTAGCATAGAGTATAAATTCTCTCTGTGAAGGTTTGAATTTTGTTATTTTGAAACATAAGAGGGTTTCGACTCTACGCTATATTCTGGTTCAAATTTGTCAGTTTGTTGAGGATCATGTCCATTCGAGGATCAGACTTGGAAATATCAGGTCCCATCTGATACGTTTCCATTATTCCATTTTTTTTTTTCGACCCAATTCACTGGACCATTTTAGTTGTGACGACGATGAGTACCAATATGGCCAAAAGAAACATGAAAAACAACAAAAATTATTACGAGCGCTTCTTCCACAAGGACTAAACTGCGAGATACACGATCACACCGAAGTCCTAAGCCTTTTTATTGCTCACTTCACACCAATTAGCAGCTTTCTTCAGATGAATCATTTATAAAACTGGAGCAGAGTGAAGCTTCCTTCGAATAAAAATAAAGTTGAGTATAGACTGCTAATGAACCAAAATATAGCGGAGATTCGAAACCGTCTCCGTTTCGAAAAGAGAAAATTGAAACCTGCATGAGAAGAATTCAATAATAATACTCACCTGAGTGTCTCGCCTGAGAATCCATTGAAAGAAATGAGAACACATTTGAAACAAAAATAAAATTTAATTTTATATTCTGCTGACTCCATGAAAAAACGTATGCTTCGTTAAGGTCCCTGGTGTCATGGATATTGAACGTCTTAAAAAGCCATCAGAAACATAACAAATGGTCCGAGAGTCTCGTTTCCATTGCTCGAAATGCTCACATAGTTGCATGAGCTCGAAGAGCTTTATAAGGAATTTGTTGTTGCCTGCGGCTCCGTCCGCGTAGCATTCGAACCGAACCGTTCAGTCAGCGCACGCTGGTAACGCATCACATCTCTCTGACTTGTTTTACTACTATTATTTCACACCGAATTGTTTGTTCAATCATTATAAAATATATCCACTATCTCTTCTGAATAGTGTATCTTTCTGCTAGTAAAATATTTTTCATGATCAGATCAGTATTTCCGAAAATAACCCCCTACAAACAAACAAAGTTAGAAACTTCACCTCTATATAATTGTGGTATAGAACATCTTAACCCAAAGCTTGGGCGAGAAACAATTATCTGATCAAATATTTTGATAACACCCCTAGAATTGTTATGGATACGCATACCCGAACAAAAGAAATAGGTATGAGAATAATTCGACCAGGCATAATCAAACAAAACACAATCGAATGAAAAATTCGGGAAGTCTTTTAAAAAACGGGTGAACTTGAATAAACTTTTTTCAGGATGTACCTTCTCAATATTCTGTGTTTCACCATATGTGCTCGAAATATAATATTGTTCATTCACTAGCCATCAGGGAGCAATCGATAGGTCGCACCAGTGGAGAAGTTGGTATCATTTGCAGAAGAAGTTATCACCCATAACTATTCACATTTACATTTATCTCTATGGAAGTTCAATCCAAATTATACGAGGTTGGTCACATCCGAATAGATCACCTTGTAGTAGTACCTCTATGAATGACATGCGCGAGTTGATAGAATGACGCACCATGGCCCTATCCCACGATATCTCACTGGAGTATCCGTCAATATACCTTGCGATATCGCCTTTTTGGGGCGGGATGCCAAAAAATATTGTATTTTTTCGAGATGGGTGGGTGTCTCTCTATTCGGATGTGACCAACCTCGTATAACTTGGGTTGAACTTCCTTCAGGTAAGTCGTTCAATCCTAAATTATACTTCGGTTGGTCCCATCCGAATAGATCACCTTGTAGTTGTTCAAAGAATTATTAAAAAGCGATCAAAACTTCATTCAGACTGATCTCAAAGTAATGAAGTAGCCTGAATGAACTGTTTATTCTTCATATAATTTCACGCTATGAACTAAGCGTTTCATACAGACAGTGTTTGAATGCTAAAAATGCTGAAAAATTATATATTGGGGTTCAAAATACAATATAATGGCAGTCAAAATTGATATCAATTTGTGGAAATCAAGTTTGGGACTGCCATACCAGAAACACCAAACATGTTACTGTATCATTCAATCATTTTATATAATCCAGGGATGAGTGAAAATGATGGGGATTGGGAATATATAAACGTTCGTGTCAGACCAAGTTATTCAGTAGCGTAACTTATGGGGTCTGGGTATCAAGATGAAAATTTTTACCTTATGTATTAGGGTAGCCAGTAAACAGATCAACTTTAGGTTATCCAAATTTTCTGACCAGCTCTTGGAAGGCGTAGTCTCAATATTTAATTCCGAAGGTGGCACATCTTGAACTTTGATCTGCTATAAATTTATCTTTCGAATTTATATATGAGGCGCACATCACTAGTAGTTGATGAATTGAAACACAGTAATGACAAGTTTTATGAAATATTTTTTTTTCTGAAAATATTCTCCTCCAGAATACTCAAGTTCCTGAATATCATTCATAATGTTTCGTTCTTCACACCACTTCCACATATCTCCAACCATTCCCTTGAGGTTTGGAGACTTCATTCCACACATACGGTTGATGTGTGCGATGACGGTGTTGTTGTCTATATGCAGAAAAATGTGACAGTTTGAGGACTACTGTCTGAAGGTTTCGAAGCATTCCAGAACATTGATTTAAAGTTTGTCCTCGCCTGCTTTCCTGAAACATTTGGCTTACTTATTGTTGCACGTTATATTTTTTACCGTCTAGTTGCCCAACATAGAAAGTCACTGTGCAACTCGTTGGAAGTATACATTGTCAACATCTCTTCGATCTGCCTGAAAAGTTATATATCGTGCCTCCCAAATAACTTTTTGTCGGCGGCCACCCATATTCAACCACAGGTAAAACCGAAATCAAATGTTAACTGAATTTATTATTCATTATTATCGGAACGTTATGATTTCCAAGATATCACAAATTTGTTGGATGTTTTATGAACACTCCATTTTGGTTGTGCATATTAATGAGATGTCGTCTAACTAGCTACCGATACAGAAATTTTTGACCTCAGAAATGTATAACCGGTTTCGAAATATTTTGGAATGTATGAGGTGCAAAAGTTGAACCAAAACTAGATTGGGATCGCAAATATTTTTTGTGTTCATCGGCATCTGTCGAATCCATTGACGCTAAAAAATAATTTTCAGACACCAGATTTTTCACAGCTCCAAGTGAGGGACTGTGATGAATTCATGCGAATGCTTCAGATTTGAAATAAATCTATAGTTACTAGTAGACTCAAACCTGAGAAGATAGCTGAACAAAAATTACTCTTTACATTGACGTGCTGGTTCAATGTCGTCAAGTTCTAGTAATATGGCCTGACTCTCATAATAGAGGGTTAGCTGGCTGGGTGGAATTGTCGGCGGCTCAGGTGCCTGTTTTTGGTAAGGTGGATATCAGAATGGATTCCAAAATAGGCGTTGTTGGTTATGGTTGCCATGTGTTGTCAAATGTTTAATGCGACCAGCATATAGGTTCAAATATGTCACCTGCTCTATTTGTTGTTGTACGTCGTAAACCTCTCACACCGTCCTCTGTTTTGTCTGCGTGGAGTGTACCCCCACTCTTGATTCTTCGAAGTTTGCCATCGACTTCGTTAAGTAGTGACCTCGAAGTTTTTTGAAGGGGAAGGTTGTGCCTGCAAGTCTATTGCAAGCAATCTTCTGTGGTTTGAAATCGAGAGAGGAACATTGCATAATGCTTTACCAGCACCAGCCATGTCAGACAAATTCGTCTTGAATGCTTCACTCATCAGACATAGCTGTAAAGAGGGCTGAGAACCCGTAACCCAATGAAATTTGAATGTCCAGTGGAGAACTTGCTGTTTTCAACTCGGATGCCAAGAAAAATGTCTGGACTTCCTGATTCAGTTTGGGTGTATTTGAGGACGTGCAAAGGCCAGGAACCTGCGCCAACAAAAATAATTCTTTGTGTGCGCGGGACACTCGGTGTGCACAACTCAGGAAGTGTGCGGAACAAAAAATGGTATGATGAGTAAATGTCAACCGTATAATGACAAGGTAGATTGTCCCTGTCGATGATCAATGGTCAGGAATCATTGTCAGGCGCATTTATTTTCAATTATATGTCCACTCATTTCGTTGGTTTCTCTTAAATACGACAAAAAAACATTGAAAACAATCTTACTCACTGGAAGAACCAAGATTCTACTTTGTCTTCACTGAGCATGGTTCTCTTTCGCGATTTTTTTTCTACAGTATGTAAAATTTTTTGAATTTACTTATTCGAATTCAATTTATACTTTCGAAATCATCACATTCAGCGCAAGAAGTATATTGACGGATATTCGAGAGAGATATCTTGGGATAAGGGCACGATGTGTCATTCTTTCAACTTGCGCATATCAGTACGAGGTGATCTATTCGGATGGGACCAACCGGAGTATAATTGTACTCACGTGTCTATTGTGGTATGTGATGTAAATAGTAGAATAGGAGAGCAGAGCTCCATCCATAAGTTTTTTCCGGATAATACCGTTCTCTCCACAAATATGGTAAGAATGAGATTTTCGATTTCAGAGGTTCGTTAGATTTCATGACTTCTCGCAACTTGTTGATATGAGAATTTCCTGTCCTTGGTGTCAACATATGTCGGATTATTTTCATATTAATCTTCAGCTCAACTTTCCGACATGTCAATGGAAAGACAACCTTGGCGGCCAGAATCAGCTTCATATCGTCGACTTGGCTAATTGAAAAAACTCCCGAATATAAGTTTCTACTGAGAAACCACCCTTCCTTCCCCCAGAGAGTTATTCTTTCCTCAGACATTGACAGTTACTATGCCAACTCATGCTCGACGATATATTGAACAGCTAGAGAGATTAGTTTGAATATAACAAACGGTCTATCGCAAACACGCAATGTTAGTCACAAACCCTGGTTTGATTTTGGGTGCACCCACTTAAAAAACTACTGAAAATCGAAAGACCTCAGAAAATAATATTCACGAACCGTGAAGCACTGAATTCATCTGCGAAATTTTTTTTTCAGAATATTTGATTCAAATCCAGTCTTCAAGCATACCCATTAGTATTTGTGATATTTGTTTCCTTGTACTAGGATTTGGGCCATGCGGATATGCTCTTGGTTATTACCTTGTCTACAGGAAGATGACGCAACGAACACTAGTTTGCTTGTTGTTTGTATCAGCCTAGGTCTAGGAAAGATACTCTGTTCGAATATGATTTTTAATAATGGGAAGTCATCGATTTATGTTTATAGTGGCACTGACTTGCACTGACGAGAGGACAAATAGCCCGAAACCGGTCTGCAAGTGTGATCCGTTCCAACAATTGAAGATTGATTCTGGCAGTTGTATCGCCAAGAGCATATGCAGGTATTTCTTCTGTGAAGGATCCTGCGCTAACACCTGACGGATGTAATCAAATACCCTTCGTGGTATCAGACAGGGGAGTAGTTGTTTTCTGATAGGTGTTAGTCCGTCAACCTACAATGTAGTGAGTTGAGGCTGGTATGAACAAATTGTTCATAGAATACAAGAGAGTCATTCATGGTTAAAAAAAACAATTATGAGAACCAAATAGTGAGTACTCTCACTCGGAAACAATTCGGAGAATAGCAGACGCCCTGTCCTATTTCTATTACGAATTGGGAAACATTTCATGATGAAATATCCCCACCAAAAATCTCAAGTGATGCGAATCCAAGATGCTCGCAATCAATACTAATGATGTAGAATATTGTCCTTTCGGGTATCAATCCGTGTGCAGATTGTTGAATATCAAACGTTACGACCCTCATGCTGGAGTCATTATCAAGGAAATGCAGACATATCTCTATCAATAATGCAATCAAACAAATCAACCGGACCGGTCAAATCACAATACTAATTTCGATAGCCTGCTATGCCTTCAGGTCACTGGTATATAAATACTCCTCTCACAATTGGGTCCGATAACTGATTAAACTCCCTACAGTTCCATTGGTCGTCAAACGGCATAGCTCGATCAGATCCCTTGCCTTCCTGACCGTCCAGGAGGTGTGGTGCTGAAGTGATTTTTTTTTAACGGACAGTGGAATATAAAAAATAGTCCTTTCGGTTGTTAATCCTCGTGCAGAATGTTGAATATTCGAAGCTCTGACTCTCATGCTAGAGTCATTATCAAGAAAATACAGACGCATAACGCAATGTAACTAATCAACCGGACCGGTCAAATCACAATACTAACTTCGATAGCCTATTCCGCATTCAGGTCACTGGTTTATAAATACTCCGGTCACAATTGGGTCCGACAACTTATAAAACTCTCTATAGTTCTATTGATCATCAAACGGCATCGCTTGATCAGATCCCTTGCCTTCCTGCCCGTCTACCTGTGGTGCTGAGGTGAATTTTTTCCACGGACGGTTGAATATAGAAAATTGTCTATTGTCTCTGCAAACATTGAGTAAAATAAGTACAGTTGTATTCATAGAAAATGGGTACACTATACGTAGTTTTCTGTTTTTATTATTGTTATTGGTTACGTTGGGTTTAAAACTTTGCGTTGTAGAAATATTCTAATACATTAAAATCATTAATCACATTTTATATGTTTTTGTTTTGTCTATCGCCGTCGATAAGAAAAGCCTGATTTACGCAAATATGGCAAAATCTAGTCATAAGACTTGTACCCATTTTCCGTGAATACAACTGTACCACGGAATATACCAACGCTCTAAAAATCCAGTAATGCAATGAAATAACAATCTCAAATGTAGGGCTCACTGTCAAAGTTGATATTGTAGTTTTCCAGGTCCACCCGTAAGAGTGTAGATTAGCTAAATTGCTGTTTTCATGAAGATATGCATTTATGTTATCGATAAAGACTCTAGCATAAGAGTCGAAACGTCGAACATTTCAACAACTCGCACACGGATCAACATCTGAAAGAGCTATTTTCAATAATCCAGCCCCCGTGTCTTTAGTACCACACCTTGACGGAAAAGGAAGAAAAGCAGAGAGAAAGCTGATCAACCATTACTGTTCGACCGATGAAAGCGTAATTGATTTATCAATAGTCGGACAAAATTGTGAGAGTAGTATGTTTGAATACCAGGTACTCAAACGCAGGGCGTAGTGTCGAAGTTGATATCAATCCGTAAGGGGGTAGACTAGCTTGAATGCTGTATTGCTGAAGACTCCAGCATGATAGTCGAAACGTCGAACATTTCATCAACTCGCACACAGATCAATACCGGAAAGGACTATTTCCAGTAATCCAGCGTCCGTGAAAACATTCATCTTTAGGCACACACAAGATTCGTACTCGTAGCAACCAAGAATACATATCCTTATTCAAAACATAATGAATGTGATAGTGAAGTGTCAGGTGGCTGTCAGATACAGACTTGGCTCAATAATGTATTTTCATTAGTCTCTTGAATTGCTTTAGTGTAGAATTTGAAGTTATATTTTGTTTATTTATGTCAAACAACATATCATATTCTGCTTATGTCGAATAAATATTTACTATGATTCGTTCTAAGTTACCCCACGGAAAAAAATGCGATAAATACCTGAATTGTCGTGGTAACGTGAGACAAAATACATATTTTATTGGTCGAAAACTGTTGGTTTGGAATTTTCATATATAAAACATAACTTCTTATCTTATCGGATATGCTAGCTCAATTATTAATCAGCCTCTACTTTCTCGGGCACGAACAAGGTACCTAATAACGTGCAATCATCAAAGGTAATATCCGAGTCGAACGGTGAACTCAGTGTATAGCGCTAAATGTGTAATCAGGATAAATTTTGTTTCTTTCGTGTTTTTGTCCGTTTAAAAAGGTAGTACAGTCGAAGTCAAAAGTCATAGTCGTGAAATGATTCCATGATATTCAGAGTGAAATACCTCAAATGGCAATTCGTTCAGAGGAGATGATTTATATTACCCGAACGAGACGGTTTCTGCATTAAAGATTTCATATGAATTCTCCCTCAAAATTAATAAGAAGTTGATTTCTGAAAACGAAGTGGAATTGACTGAATCATTATTTCACTTCTCATCCATGAGATCAGGAAAATATTGTGATTGCCTGTTATTCTTACAGATTTTCTGTATCGATCGTGTTCCCTCTCTACAAGTGCTGGTGATGCCTAGGAACAAACACATCGTAGGACTTTAGCTTCACCACCAGACCCGTCGCAAACGAGAATTGCCTTCGATCTATTCGAAAAGAAGGCTGCAACCCCGGCAAAAATCAGAATCGATATAAAAAATCATTGCCATTATAAATCCAATACCAGGTAGCTATTTCGTCCTGCAATAGGTTTCAACAGTGGCACTCGGCAGGAGGGAAAAATACAATACATTTCAGGAAAATATTCTGATTGCCTTTTATTCTCACAGATTTTCTGAATCAAACGTGTTTCCTTTCTACAAGTGCTGGTGATGCCTAGGAACAAACACATCGTAAGACTCAGCTTCAACAGTAGAGCCGGCGCAAACGAGAATTGCCTTCGATCTATTCGAAAAGAAGGCTGCAACCCCGGCAGAAATCAGCGTCGATATAGGAAATCATTGCCATTATAAATCCAATGCCAGGTAGCTATTTCGTCCTGCCATAGGTTTCAACAGTGGCACTCGGCAGGAGGGAGAAATACAATGCATTTCGAATCGACTGTCTCTGAAAGAACAAAATCCAATCTCTGATGCAGATAATGATGCTACTAGAAAACCAAATTCAAAAGAGGTTACTAGGATGAATCAAACCCGAGAGATTGAACATAACTGTTTCAACATGGATTGCCACCAGATTCGTATTCCCTATATCCCAATACATTGCGATAGTTCTCATAGAAAATTATCGAGTGCAGGAATATTCCATTGCACTTGAGAGTATGAGAAAAAAAAAAACGAAAATATACACACTTCATCCTGAATAAAGAACTGAAAGAAAGGTATGATTATCTGGGCCATCTGCTCCTGGTCGTTAGATTTTGCACAATTTTATGTCAATAAAAAAGGAACATTTCTCCAAAATTTCAGCTTGAAAACCATTCCGGAACATCTTTTATTATGCTATTCTTCAGAAAAATTTTTCAAGGCAATACATTAATAAAATAGACATTTTGGCAACGCCGCTTGTGTGCGTATTATGAGGTCTTTCTAGGTAGAGACCTTATAGAGAAACTTCTGTGTTTTAGAGATATTGGATTATGTTTGTTGCAGAATCGATGGAATCTCTAGTTTCACAGAAGCGTTTCAAACTAGGCGAGGTCACAGATTAATCAATCTGTGGCGAGGTTTTGAACATATCAAAGCTTCTTGTGGTGTTGATAGCACTGATATACAGCGGGCGCAAACGATATTTGTATAGGTATAATTGAAGATCGGTGTTAGTATAATCATCTACGAGAAATGATGATTTTCACTGTCACCAGAAACTCCACTCTTTTTGCTTAATGAGTTTATTATATCGATGATGGTGTGGGTGATTAATGAGTGGGCAGCAAGAAAGAGCAATAAGTTTGAAAGTTCTTTTAAAAATCCGGTATTTCAATAGCATAGTGATGAAACACATCAAAAATAGCATTGATTGAATAATTAGAACAGAAATACTCACGTCCATTCATTGAATAGCTAGTAGATGTAGATTATATTAACATTAAATATTGATTGGAAAATCTATGAGCACTTTTATTACAAAATCAACTATAAGAACTACTATGTGTGCCTACTTGAGTTGTCGACGTACTTATTTTTACGAAAAAAATGCATTCTTCATAAAAAGTTCGGTGTTTGAACCATACCCTTAATGCAACTATCAAATGTTACATTTTTCAATTGTATTTATTTTTTACTCATATATTTCATCAGGTTTTTATCCACACATGCCCTATTGGCCTAATTAAATGGATATATAATTAACAATAATTGATAATAATAATTAATAATTATAATTAATTATAATTAATAATAATTATAATAATAATAATAATAATTAATGAAATTTATATATTATAAATAAATTAGTACAAATTGTTCCACGAACGACGATTAAGGCCAGCAATATCTCGGAACTGAGTAGAAGTACAGAACTGTAATTTTATGTCACTTGATATCAGATTGAAAATAATCAATGGGACAATTAGTCAGCAAATTTTCATATATCTCAAATTTGCCTGTCAAAAAAATACAAGAACTAATATTTATCAAGAATCCATTTTCGAAACTTTCACAAATATTCTCTTTTAGTTTCGTTTTCACGTTCGCTTTTTGTAAATGTCATAAATTTGAGTTTTGACATGTGTCTTTCAAAAGTGGCAGCCAGGCGCCATCCATATCAACAGTTTTCTTTCTTTTTGTGAATAAATTATTCGCATCTGAATGATATACACATATCAAGAGAGAATTTTTGCTGATTATTTGATTTTATTTCACTTCTTTTATATAGTATTGTATTCTTTCAATATTCACATCCACTTTTTTCCAAAACGTTCTTCTCTCCATAAAAATAATCATGAAATTATCAAAATTGAAGAAAATTGCTTGTTTTGCAGTGAAAGCTATGTGCAACGATCTTGCCTTTTGGCGGGGTCGGGAAAAAGAGAGCGTTAGGAATGAAAATGAAAAGTACAATATCACTTTTCTCTCACCTTTGATGGTTATTTTAATTTTAATCAAGAATAGGGTCAGTTGTGAATTGAATTGAACTAATCGACACTTGTTATAAATCTATACCTCAAAAAACTACTAATACAATTTCTTGTACAATTGCAAAACCGCGATACGTATTTTAACGAAATATTTTGGCTCTGGGGAGTAATTGTATATCGAAACACGTGTCGCGGTATTACGAAAATCTGATTTCTTCTCGTGAAATATTGAATATATTAGCAAACTTCAATTGGTTTACTTCAAGCCGACCTAGCATCTTATCTACGCTAGCTTATTCAATCCAACGACGTTGAATCGTTATGAGAACTAAGCCCAACTTGTCACCATATGAACTTCCAAAGTCAGGGCGCAGGATGGGTGTTAGCATCTTCCGTTGATACAGTTGGGTTTTCTACAGTTAAAATAGAATGAATGTACTACCAAAGAACGATAAGTCGCTCCGGAGCAACACGGCAGTTACAATACTAGCCGTCCCTTGGCCTCACAATTCTCCTCTCTTCACTTACTACACTCTGTTTGATAAGGAGTCATATAAAACATGCATAATCCAACTGCGGTGAAACGATACGCCCAATGCTTCCACTGTTTCATTCCCACCGAATACTTCTTGAGCATATTTCATCGGTACGCCATTTGTTATTATGATATCCCATCTATACGGAGCTTTTCCATTGTTGAGAGTGGGAGTATATTAATTACTACGGCGCTGGCGTCTTCGTGTTCGGATGATGATAAAATTAGGAATATGTCCCTCAGGATACTGGATTCTAGTAGATATCTTATTTATCCACTCCGAATGATGTCTTAAGCGAACACTCATTACCGTTTCTACCCCTATTTCGAGAAAATGACGATGAGCGTCAGAGAGAGTTTTTGTGAAGTTTTCAGATAGAAAAAGAGAGTAGGGCGAAGTTGCCCCAAGTAATGTACTGATATCAATGGTTATACGGCATTCAATATACGGCGTTGTTCTCTGAGTGTGCGACAAATTGAAGTTTTTTATCAGTTGCACAATCGCAATTTTGATACCGCGAAATATAAGTGCGTATTCAACACTAACAGCATTGATGGAAGAATATTGAGCGTTCAAGAAAAAGACGTACTTTTATTTCGAAAAGTATAAAAAAATATTGTATTGTAGTATTGTATTGTAAATTTGTTCAGAATATGAAAAGTTCAGCTCGAACCCAGAGTCATAGCCTCCTATTCAAATTCACATTATTTTTGTAAAATCCTGAACCACTGGATGATTTTTTTTGTATTCCGATTCGATAGTTACTGGGAGTAGACAAGATCGAATCACTCAAACATGAATTCTCACAAACTTAAGCGTATCAGTAGAATTCACTTGAGTTCATATTTTTCAAATAGCGCCAAATTCGTGGTTATTACAATGATATTTGACAAAATTCCAAAATTTCAAAAATATTTTTTCAACAAATCAGTCATTCTGCGGGTTCTTCGAACACTCATTTTTGTTTATATGTCTATTCGCGATAGACTTATTATGTTTTATTGACATATGTTCTAAATATTTTTTCATTAGCATTTCGAACACAAATTCAAAACATTATTCCAGTCTTTCAATATGAACAATATTATGAGTGAAGTATTTGCCTGTATGATTCTGCCTGTCGTAAGAGACGACTGAAAAAATAATCCTAGGTGAGAGATGGTCTTCACCATCGCCTGGTGAAATACCACCATATCTGCTCTATTATGTGCTGTGAAGTGATAATTTACGTTTCAGTATATGGTTGATATTAACGGTTTTCCCAATTATCCAATTCAAAAACTGATGGTGATTTCTCCCAGAGTGAAAAACCTCCGGAAATACCTCGGGGGATCCTTCAGCGAAAGTATTGAGAATCGATTATTGTAACATCCGTGTGTTAAATAGAAATATCGATGATATTCATCGCCGTCTTCAAACAGAAATACCTGACATTCTGACTCAGGTCAATCCATATACGTATAAAGTACAAATGCTTTGCCAAGATTATGAATTATATTGTCACTTTCGTTTCAAATTCTCACTATTCAACTCCAATGAATGGTAAACCACCCACACGTCGTGTTCGGCACTAGAAGTTAGCCAAGTGGGAGTCTTTCAATGTTTCTCTCTGATTTCCCTTGAAGGGTCTGTTTTTTATTTGGTGATCTCACTTTATGCTCGAAAGATCTCTGATATCATCATTCAGGTAATAGAGACATTCATTCCAAGTAGTAGGAAGACACCACAGTCTGAGAAAACCTGGTTCAATAGAAGCTGGTCTGAGGCTGTCACATCCAAACAAGCGGCATTCATTCGCTGGCGCCAAAATTCAGGATCAGAAACGAAATCGGAGTATGTCAACGCAAGAAACAGGTGTAGTGAAACCATCTAAGCTGCTAATGAAGCACATAATCATTCAAAATTTCTTGAATGTCCAAACGGTTTTCGTTCATTCTGGTTACTCGCTGAAGCTATTGCTGAAAATTACATTTTCACTTCATTTCCCGCTTCAACCAAAGAGGGTGGATCACAAGCCACCACTGCCCAACTAGAAGCGAATAGGAATGGTTCGGACTTCCATTGTCTATATTATTAACTCTATTGAAACCTGTTGCTAAGAACGAATGGATAAAAATACAAATCAAATAAGGAAATCAAACCCAAACAAAATGTTGAAATGGTTTTTTTGGTCAATAATAAAATTGCGGTTTGATTGATCAAAGAAAATGATGTTGTTACAAATAATCGTGACATCGAATATGAAATATTAATAAAAAAATTCAAATAAAGAATTCAGTGAAATAATATTATGACAGGAAAATTGAAATATCGAATGTGAAATATTAGTCAAGAAAATTCTGATAAAGAAATAAATGGAATAGAATGAAAATTTGTTGAAACCAAGATTCGAATTGAGTGTACTCACGACGTTTCGATTGCTGGTATTCCCAATCGTCTTCGGGTGATGACTGACAATATTTCGAGGTATGGTCGGTTATAAATAACTTGTTCGTGTCTTGTTGTATAATTATTAAGGATATCTTGTAAAAAGTGTTACGGGTTGACATGAAAGCTCACCCTGAAGTTTATGGAGATTATGATATGTTGAGTGAATGGGTAGAGACAAATACGAAAGAAAAAAATTGATCAATGAACCGACAGGGCAATAGATAAAAAGATATTGGATTGGAAGATGCATAATAATGCAATGTTTTACTATGGTGTCACTAGTTTCGAAAAAGTCATATGCGGCATATCGAAATAGAAGTTTTATCATTGAATTATCGAACACACTAAGAGTAAAGAATATCATGTATTTTTTTTTTTGATATGAGAAAGTTGAAATATATGTACTTGCCTAATCTCGTGTATTATTCTGAAGCTCATTTTTTGAATATTTGATCATTCTACCAATTTCAGTTTCAAAATAAATTATTTCTGAAACAGAAAAATAATCAATCACAAGTAATGCAAATGCTTTCTATGGTAACTTGTTAGCAAAGCATAAACATTCAGTTCAACGTTCCGAACCATTCTCCCAAAGAATTTGTTGAAAGATTCTCAAGGTCTAGGTTATGACAAAACCTCATCAATATCATTTATGCTGGAGTAGGCATAACGGATTTCAGGCCGCTGTTTAAGAAATACGACTATGTAATCATTATCATTGTCACGAACGTCGATTGTTTTGTTTCATAAGTAGTGGTTGATGAATAAATAGATAGTTGCTCACTCAATTAATGAATTTCATGAAGTTATATTGCCACCGATTTTTCTTTCTTACCATGTAAAATGTCTCTTCATTTTCAAAACATGCTACCAAACGAAAACAGAGGGAAAGCCAGCCTGTTGTTAAAATTTTTGGACCGCAGAGTAATCCAGGATGCTCGGGAGGAAAGCCAGATCAATAATTGGTTTAGTCACAAGTCAAACCAATCTGTCTGGAAGTCTTCAGAAAAACGCTGGTGAATTGGTGATCATGTGCGTTCAATTTAACTTTGCCGACGGAAAAATACAAGAAAGCGTCTCCGAAGTTGAAAGAGATTTGCCGTGAGTCCATTCTGGCAATGTAACACAAACCACCTAGCGAGCAAGCAGCCTGTAGAAGTCGAAAGCTAAGTAAACAGATCTGAACATAAGGACGCAATCCGTTGCAACAAATATGAAGTTCACTCAAATAATATAAATCTCAGTTATTTTAACAAGTACGCCTCAAATCCGGAAAGATATGCCCAGAGAGATATTTTCGATAAATCCTGAATCATAATAATGGAAAAATATTTCAAACAGGAGTAGGTCAATATTTCACAAAAAAAAAAGGAAATAGTAGACGATGACCCTAAATTTCAGCATATCTTTCAATTCCGAAATACTTTTCCCAATGACATTTTGTATAGCTGCCTCCGTGAAGGAATCAGTTGCTACCTTGTGAACACGAGGTCTTCTGACCACAAAGGAGCAGCGGGTTCCGCTTGTAATGTTCCTTTCAATGTTACCGATACTTGGACTTGGGACCAAGAAACACTTCCCATTCGCATTTATTCTAATTTTGTGATAGATAATACATTGGCATCATCACCAAAGGTTTCACTGATCAGTGCTGGTACCTTCAATTTCAAATGTCGAAAAATCAGTTTTACAGAATGCACTTACAGTCAGATAAAATTGAAGTTTCGCAAATAGTATGTAAGTAGAGTGTGTGTGATTGAAATAAAAGATGCGTGGGAAGAAATATGCACATCATTCATACGGTAGTAAGTAATTACGTCCGTACGGTTACATGTAATCATTCGTATGATACCATTCGAAGAGGAAATATCATTTTAGTTCCTTACTTATATTTCATGAATGGATTACTGCATCGGATGAATATGATTTGTAGTGACTTTGTTTACGGTTAGCTCTAAGATTGTTCTAAATTTGTTGTTCTAAAACAGTTTGTTCCGTTAACCAGCTGACGAACGTTAACCCTCAGAAGTCGATACTTGTGCGAGCAATGGATCAACGAGGCCTTACTTTCTAACGAGCCATTAGCCAGCACGGTGGCTCGGCGAGGATTCGAACCTCGGCCTTCCGCTTGATAGGCAGATATGCTATCCACTACACTACCGAGACCACAATGTCTTCCATAACGAAGCGGAAAATCATTTCTCACGAGAGTTCATCAAGGCTGTATGTAGCCGGTCTTTATCAGATCAAAATTCACCCCCCTTCGGTAATTCCGATTACACTTTGATTGATACGTACCTACTAGTCATTCATATTATTCCTACGTTTCGAATAGTTCAGGAACAATGGTGAGGTTTTAGTTATTTTTCTGTTAATCGACTGCGGCAGTGTTGAAACTATTAACATAATTTCAGGAAAATAATCTTTCGAACAATTCTTTTAGGCCAGTCTCAAACTACCTACATAGTAGGTTTTGGCAGGTACCTGTCAGAAAACAACTACTCCCCTTGCCAATACCACGAATGACATTGCATTATATCCGGCAGGTGCCAATGGAGGTTTCTCCACAGAAGAAAATCCTGCATTTGCTATTGGCGATACAAATGAAGGAATTGATTTGATATTATTGGGTCGGACACACTTGCAGACCGGTTTCGGGCTATTTGGCCACTCGTCGGTACAAGGCAGTGCCATCATCAACATAAAATCGATGACTTCCCTTATTAAATAATCAAAAACTTTCCATGGTAACAAACAAGCCCCGACCAAACACGAAGTCATTGTGCCATCTTCCCCTTGGACGAGGTATTCCAAAAGCAAACCAAATTCACCCATTTGCCCTGCAAGGAAAACGAAAAAACATTCAACATAGTAGATGGGCATACTTGAAGACTGGCGTTGAATCAAATCATCTTTTGAAAATTTCGTTCAGGCCAGCCTCAAACTACCTACACAGTAGGTTTTGGCTGGCACCTACCAGAGGAGTAGTTGTTTTCTAACTGATGCTAGCCAAAACATACTGTGTAGGTAGTTTGACACTGGCCTGAACGAATTGTTCAAAAGATGATTTGATTTAACACCAGTCTTCAAATATACCCATCGACTATGTCGATTTTTTTTTAATTTCAGGTGTTATATGGCGTATGGTTTAGATTTAAAACGAGCCGAATGTTGAACCAACAGAAAAAAGCTGAATCAAATATAATTTCTCATGGTACATGTTTTTGGAGGCTCCACGATAGTGATAAGTAGCACCGAGTGGTTATATTTTTTCGTCTGAGTTTGTTTACTCTTTTTTATACCGATTTTCGCAAATGAACATTGAATATCAGTTCGAGAGGAAACCATTTAATGCTATACATATTCTTTCAGTGAAATTGAGTTACAGAGTTCTTCCCGATTACGCAACACGATTGCTTGTTTTAACCCTACTTAGGTTGAATTTGGTATAGTTTTTTTAATTATCTCTATCGTTTGAGCTGTACTCTCGAGAGTAAAACTATCACGGTTCAACCTTGATTGTTAATTTTTCAAACTCTTATTTCGGAGTAACACTTTGTTGTCTTGGTTAATGTTAAATTAAGTGATTTTTGGAGTTTTTTCTTTGAATCCATCCCGACTCCACTGGGTTATTCAGTCGGAGCATACCCTCAAACCAAACTTAGTCAATAAGACAGAAAACAGTTGATTAGCGCCACAATGCGGGGCCTGTGAATCAGCAAATTTGTAAATAATTATTCTTTCGTGAAGGGTGATTCATTCATAATAAGTATTAGCGAATTGAATGTATATTTTCTGGTTGGTATTATTGGGAAAGCTCTTGAATATCAGTTCTAACCTACGTACTCTAGTTATCCTTCTCGACGTTTGACAATTGGGATGGAAACCTGGGAACCATTACTATCCCATCGAACGAATCCTTCAATTAATCCTTTTCAAATCAGACCTACATCGGGTCCGACCACATGTTCAACATTGCTGGACTCTCATGTAGCAATGAATACCATTCCTCTATCCACAAATCCACAGTGATCACTTTGTCAAGATGAGAGTTGGGGGGTTGAGAAGAGTTAGACCTCGGCATCGAGTCGCGAAGAAGTCTTGATAATGGCTCCAAAGTGGGAGCAGAAACGTCGACAGAAGAACGATTCCAGACGCGATTCAACCGGAAGTTCCAGTAATCACACATCCGACCGCGTAAATCTATCCGAGCATTGAAAACATTTCATCGAACCGAAAATCTGTTAACTTGACTATTTTCGTATTACATATCTTTATTCCCGCAGCCACCTCACAAAAAAATGCTGCATCAGCAGCAGTTTCTTGTTATATGGCTGCGGAAATCAATACAGTAAAGAAAAAACAGCCTTTACTGTTCCGGGAAAGAACTGTTCCAGTTCACTAGAATGCCTTTTGGGCTGCACAATGCGCTTGCAACTATGCAAAGGCTGGTAGGTACAATTTTAGGTCCTCAAACTCAAGATTTTGATTCTCACATTCTTGTTCTTGAAATGGTTTTTGATAGACTCTCACCAGCCAGCTTATCAGTCAAGAAAAATAAATACGAGTTTGTGAAATCTGAACTTCGGTTTTAAGGTTATTTGGTGGATGATGGAACAGATCCATACAAAGTAGACGCTATGATGAACTATCCTACACCCAAAAGTATCAAGTATGTACGGCAGTTTATTGAAATGGTTTCATAGTATAGGAGCTTTTCACTTACGTTTACGCTCTTAAAAGTCAAGGAATCTCAAATATCTGCTCCAGTTTTCGTCCCGATTTTTCTAGAACGTTCTCTTTCGCACAAGGACCGCTAGGGAAAAAAGAATCGCGAGAGAATTGTCGATTGAAAGATATGTGGATGGTTCGCAGTCGAAATACTTTGTGGGTAAGTATTGAACTTTACTCGAAACTTAGTTTTTTCCACTTTCTCACATATGAAGGCGATATAATATGGTATTTTGGATGTATTTGGCCATCTTCTTCTGAGCGTATTCATTGTGGATAAGGTATTTGGTTAGATTATTATTTCAAACGCCTTTGTTTTCCATGGGAAATCAAGTACAAAGGCGAGTTTTTAGTTATTTCTCTGTGAATTGATTGCGGCAGTGTTGAAACTATTAACATAATTTCAGGCGTTGTATGGTTCAGATTCGAACTGAGCTGAATGCTGTTGGATTTCAAAGAATTTCAAAAGTGTCCAGCTGAACCACCGGAAAGAAGTTGAATCGAATATAGTCTCCCATGGTACATATCTTTGGAGGCTCCACGGAGGTGATAAGTAACACCTAGTGGTTATATTTTTTCGAGTTTGTTTATTATTTCTCATACCGATTTTCGCAGATGAACAATGAATATCAGTTCGAGAGGAAACTAGTGAATGATTGTTTTTGAAACCCTACTAAGATTAAGTTAGGTATAGTTTTATTTAATTATCTTTATCGTATAAGCTGCACTCTCGAGAGTAAAAGTATTATTTTTCAACCTCAATAATTTTTTTTCTGACGCTTAATTCGGAGTGTCACCTTGTTGTCTTGGATGATAATTCAGTGATTCTGGGAGTTTTCTCGCTGAAAGTTATGTTCCTATCAAATCACTTGGCACCCATGAATAATTCATAAGAATTGTTATAGGTATGAATGTAAATATATTTTTTTTTTGATTCTACCTTTAACTCCACTGGCGCATTCAACTCGGATGAAAGGTAAGCTACCCACACGTTGTGCCTGGAGTTACAAGTTAGCCGACTGGGACGGTCTTCGATTTTTTCATCTGATTTTCTTTGAAGAAGGGTTTGCTTTGCATCCGGTTATTCTATTCTATGTGCTCAAGAGATCTCTGACACCTTCATTTTGAGAATTCAAGTAGTACAAAGACACTACAGTGTAGAAAACCCTGATCCAATACCAGCTGGCACATTCGAACAAGTAAAGCCGTATAATGTTCAAAGAACAGCGCGTGAATCAATGAACAGGAGATAAGAATCAACATCAACTTCAAATATTTGTTAGCTCCCAGGAAATACCTCCCTCGTAGGGAGTTCCAAACTTCAGCTGTTTCATTGAAGAAATATCACTGAGCAAGAGAGGTTGTTTGACAGGTCCCCAAGCTGACAACGGAGAGCTGAGAATCCTGCACTCGTCGGGTGATCCGTGTTGATACTGTCAAGGGTGGAGCACCGACCGTGGAAATATACGTGGAACAGAGAAAAGTCTCCGACCCTTCTACGATATTCCAATAAAGTGAACGAGTCTGTGAGCGAATCACCAACAAGATGGATTGTCTTTCTCTGAATAGAATCAATAAATTTCAATGAATGTTTTTGGTGTCGAGCCCCACACATGAGAACTATACTCCATATCAGGCTTTCAGTATTTCTTAGCAAGAAATAGATATCCAATCTGTTCCGTAGTTCTCTGGGATTGTAACCTTACAAATCTGAAAAAATGAGAATTGATATTGGAATTTATACAAGTGTAAAAGGGCACATCCAATCTTCTGGGAAGCCCATTCAGCGATCGATCTCACATGGTTTTCTCATGAGAGATTTTTACTAATCGTCATTCCTATCACAAAGATACTTGACTTCGTAGGAATAGTTACTCCTGGTGACTGAATATTGGATCTGATGGAATCCCAGCATTTTTTCTTGAAGTGTGGGCCCCGTTAGTAACGTTACGTCTCTTAACGGATAGTGGAAACCATGTTGTGAAATTAAACGGAAATGATGTGAATGACTGGACTGAGTGTACGCTAACTTTGATGAGTTAATGATTTTTATCTACTCACCATTTTGGCATGAGCCTTGACATGCCTTCGAAATGTAATCAGAGAGGAAGTGGTTATAATCGGATCCGGTACTACAAAGGGTTTTTTATTATTCTATACATATAAAATGCCCTATCTTGAATAACTGACTGACGAATCAACACACAGCCTCAACTAGTATACGTAGATACCTGAAACTTGGAGGATTTCTCCTTTGTATGACGTAGACAACCAATGAGAAATGGTTTTTCGACATTCCACTCCTAAAAGAGAGAAAAACGGGGCGAAGTTGGTGTAGAACAACGTGATGCCTTGGTCCAATCCACTTCAAATTTTGCATAATCATTCTTTAACAGAATGGATGAAAGACGTGTTTCGTATTTTATTGAAATCAATCGCCCAACGGGGTTGAAAAGGTGTAGAGTATTATTTTGGGGGTGAATCAACGCACAGACTGAACCGTTGATCGTAAAGATCTGAAACTTGAAGGGTGTGTTCTTTGTATGACGTATGCATCCGAAAAAAAAAGCTTTCCGAAATTTCACCCCTAAGGGTGTGGAAAACGTGATTCCTTGGTCAAATCTACTTCAAATTCTGTGTGTAACAGAATTGATGGAAGACGTGTTTTGTATTTTATTGAAATTCATCTCCCAACCCAACGGGGCGGAAAAAGGGGTTTATAACATTATCGACTTCTATCAACACTCCATCGAGTGCGCTCCGAAGGCAATCCTCCACAATCTTTGAGAGAGAAGGAGCGAGAGGCGCGTAATGCAGGAAACACAATTCTCAGCATCTGTACGCTCATCTTTCAGCGATGGTTTCAGCTACATTGCTCTATGAAAACCTTGATATTATGTTTTTCGTAATCCTGATGGAATTTCCTTCAAAATAAAAAAAAACTGTCCCACTCGAGTATTTCGAGGTGACGTTCTCTTCACAATGTTGTGATTCGCCATTTCCTTATGACACGCTCAAAATAACATATTATTGCAATTTCACTTTTCGGGATATTTTTAACTCACCATTTCTTGATCTGATACGCTCGAGTTTTTCTGAGGATCAATATTTTTCACTAATCTGACGGACTGCCCCCAACGCACCCCACTTTAATAAGGATACATTGCAGGGTGCAATGTGTCTCCCATGCTTTTCTGACGCGGTCGACTATCACGCAAAATCCTCGCTTGGCTTGACATAGTAAGGGCGGGTTGTTGGAACGAATAAGAAGAATTCAGTGGATAATGCATAGTTCATAGTTCACTATATATCTCTAATGCACAAAGTATAACAGGCTTGAGGTTTACTGAACATATCATGCATATTTCTTTCTCTTCATGAAGTGTTGCATGGTCATTGGTCATTATCTGTATACTATCATTACATGTGACTTGGCATTCTATTGGAAACAGTTACAGATTTACCGAGACAGCGCATGCGCAATTTCAGATTTCTGTACATGTTATAATGTACAAAAGAGTTGAAGATTCCAGGTTATCAATGACGAAAATCCAGGTGAACAATGGATACAATTCGTTTAACTTTCATGCATTGTGCACTGAAGTTATCATTCATCTACTCAGGACCGGTTTTTCAATCTACTTATGAGCAGCAATTCACCAATCGGAGTGATTGGTTGAAACATTTGATTTTGAATTTTCCACATTTTTTTTAATAAGTTCATCATTAATACGACCATTTTAATAAAAATCGATGAATTTTTTTTTCCTTCCGGTGTCTGGGTGACACCATGATCTTTTTGAATTTTTAAATCGATATTCGGTAGTCGAAAACAAGGATTTTATGTGGTACGATTATTTGCATGGTGGTGTAACGGATTAGCAAGCGTGGTGCGAAACTCCATTCTCACCACGGAATTGAAATGGTTAAACAAACAATGTACACTTGCCTATGAGATTTTCAACTGGAAGTGGATGGTTTCCTACAATTTTTATCTCGTCTATGGGCAGATGGTTAACATATTCAGAAGAAATATCAATTTTCTTCTGATGTTGATCTCGTTAGCGAGACGCGCGTCTAATGCAAAAATATCAGTTTGGTGTTATAGTAATTGATCTCTAGAAAAAGTCACAACTTCATTTTTATTTATGAGCTCATTCGTCTCTATTGAAATTAAGCATTTTTTGTTGTATTCCATCCATTGAGAGCTCTGATAGTTTTCCCTTATTCCATTTGGTTTGCGTTGAATATTCAACCAGAAAGATCTATTCGTGATCATTTAGTCTTAATTATGCATTAAGCACCTCAGTTACTACTCGTCAAGTTGAAATATTTGTTATTCTGTTTTACGAATGGATTTCATCGAAACTATATAAAAATCAGTTCGTCCTAAAAATATTAACGAATCCGACAAATCGACAGGTGTGATGCAGTTGACCCACTCTTGATAAGTTTCATGTAACAAATGATGAAATGGTACTTTCATCTCGTATTTGGTGAAAGATCTCTCACAAGAAATACAGTGAAGTACTTAACTCTTTCTCCACAGTGTTGCCAAATCTTGGGATCAACGATGTCGATAGAATGTTGTGGGTATGAGAGCATACTATTTACATATACCTCCATATCTCCTACATGCCTCTTGGCATCTACGGGAAAAAACACTGCCAAAAGACTATTCTTGGAAATGGTTTACATAGCTCATTCAGAAAATCCTTCGAATAAACAAAACACCTAAGTGAGATTGACTCCTACTTGTTTTGTATGGATGATCCTTAATTGAGCAAAAATTATCAGATTTTCTTCACGAATGTTCCAGTTCACAGATTTAATCTTTCAGACTTCTAGACACATCATGAGATGTGTAATGATTCAGGCAGTTTCAGCACAGAAAACTCATTTTTGATAATTCATCCTACATTTTCCCAAATATTGATGTGCTCACACATCAATCTCAGAAATGTTGCTTATATAATCCAGTTTCCAACTCAAATGTTGAAATAAGTTCAAATATTTCATTAAAGTGTTACAATTCTGAACTATGTGGTAGCCGCAGCTATGTGACGTGAGAGTTTGGGTGGCAACCCTGCTATGATCTGATCATCGATTGATGTCAGGTCGAAGACCGCATGAACTTGACTGTCGTCATTAGCTGGTTTCTGCACATGTACGAATTATTCAATTGTCACTTGTCACCTAGTAGTATTTAGATATTTCCGCTTGTTCGGCGTGCTTCGTCATCAGGAAAAAACAGGTGGCCTTGTTTTTTGAAATAACTATCATTTTATTATGTAAAAAGATTGTTTCGAATTCAGCAGAAATACACAAGTTTTGCAATTGAAAAATAAGTTGAAACGACCTTTACAACGTCTTGTTTAATTTTTTTACATGATGAACAATACATTCAGTTCCTATATGAACATACAAATTTCAATAAATCAAAAACAAAAGTGAAATAAAACACTGAGTGAACAGAGCTGTTTTCCAATACCCCCACTCTGTGTTCACTTTCTTGAAGAGATGTATGCAATGAAATTTAATGTCGATATGTTTGGTTTTCCTGTGATGTTCTTGATTTTTATAGCACCTTGATTATGGACGAACAATTCTTCCACTACAATTTTTAATTCGTGTAGAAATGAACGGGTAATATTCCGTTTATCGGGCACACGAAGATAAAGAAAAACGATTTGCGGAAACTTACGTATTTTGAACCACCTGAACAAAAAGTTTCGGCTCTCTCAATTAGTTTCGGAGATACGAGCCAATTTCTGAGTGAAAAATGAGATTTCTCAGTACACGTTTCTGCAGCAAAATAACACTCGAAATGCCTCTTTCTTTTTCATCAGCACAATGTACACACCCTTAATCATCCGTTTCACACAATTTTTCAATCGAAAACACTACTCTTTTAATAAAAAAATGGACTTCTCTTCTACAACATGAAAAACATGTAAAATTCGGCATGTGACAGCTGAGGTGAACAGATACCTGCACTGGAATATTACTCGAATGCCGGTATCTGTTTTTTCCTGATTGCTGAATGAAAGTTGCATTTTTTAATGGAAATAAGTATTTTCAATTGAGAAAATGTGTAAAACGGATCATTGAGGGTGTGAACATTGTGCTGATGAAAAAGAAGGAAACATTTCGAGTGTTATTTTGGCAAACGTGTACTAGAAAATTCCATTTTTCACCCAGAAAGTAGCTTGTATCTCCGAAACTAATTGAGAGCGCCAAAAAATGTAATCTTCGAACATTTTGTTCAGGAGGTCAAAAAACGTTTCCGCAAACCGTTTTTCTTTATCTTCGTGGGCCCGATAAACGGAATTACCAATAAACGTATCCAAACAATTTCTTGGGAGGCATCAGACACTGCAATGTACTTTGATTCGCTTCTTGACCTAGATACACATTTTTGTTGATATGAAGACCATGTTACGATACCTCCATCACAGTTGCGTAGCCAGTTGTTGACTTGCGAGTATCAATGTTCTCGGCAAAATCTGCACCAGAAAAAGCTTGCAAGTTAATTCTTTTTGTTCCATATTCGATACAGACATCTTGAAACATATTGAACTTCCCCAGGATGCTTGAAATATCCCTGCTGGCTTATGAAAATTTGGTTTAGTCCTCTTTCTCGATGTATTCCAATTCCCACAAAGTAATCTGCATTTCCGATAGTTATTTCGAATCGTGATGCAAGTTCCTCCAATACAATATTAATAATTTCAGATGACTTCTTCTTTGAATTTCCGCGCGTGAAACACATTTGTCTGCATTCAGTTATGCAAACAAGAATTTCCTAATGAATATTGCGAAAATTTTATTCCAGCAACGTGGACTCTGCTTCGAACCATACAGGCTTTTTATTAGCTTGCAGACCAAGGAAAGATCACTACTTTCAAATCCTCCTGGTTGACACATGTAAATGTTTTCTTGAAGATCTCCATTCAACAATGCCGTCTTGACATCGAATTGCTTCATTTCCATGTTTTCAGCTGTCGCCAGTGCAAGAAGATTTCGTATTGAGTGATATTTAATCACTGGAGAAAACGTTTCGTGGTAGTCGATTCCAGCCGTTTGTGAATAACGTTCAGCGCACAATCTTGCTTAGAATTCGAGAATATTACCGTCCGCTTCATATTTGACCTCAAAAACCCACTTGCAGCCAATAGCTGTTTGATATGAGAGCGGTTTCTCAAGACTCCGGGTGTTGTTTTTTTTCAATGAGGCCATTTCTTCTTCCATAGCTTTTCTCCATTCTGTTTTGGAATCACTAGACATTGAATCTGAATACGTTCTTCATTCATCGACGACAGCTGCCATTGCTATGTCATAATTTTCACGATATCTCAGTGGTATGTTTATGGAGGCTCGATTTCGAAGTTGAATACTGGATGATTTTTTTGTCGACTCATAATCAATGATTGAATCTTCCTGCATGAAATTCTGTTTCCATTTCATTGTATTCTGTTACAGAGTTCGTACTGTCTTTCCTTTAAAGTTCTAGGTATTCATATTGTGGGCCATTTTCTGCGACTACGTTTTCGTTGAAGTTAACATTTCGCATAATTGATATTTTCTTCGATTAGTTTTCGTTACCTTCTGTAATGGCTAGTTTCAGTCCTGGGATTCGATCTTCATCGGCCATTTTCTTCAACGTTTGGAAATTAACGTCTAATCTTTCATGCTCCCTTGAGGGTTTTCAAATAACATTCTGAAGCAAGAATTGGACTGTTCTCTCCCAGCTGCCACCAACTCTGTAGAGTTATGAATTTGGATCGTATCATATTCAAAAATAACTTTCAAATTTCTCCCAGTCACAGCTCCCACTGAGAGTATATTCTTCTTGAATTTTGCCAAGTACAGGGTAGCCTTTTTTTTCCTAACACAGCTTCCACTTCTATTGAACCAATTCCTTCTGCATATATAAAAGAATTTTTTCCAAGCTGAATTGATATTCGTGGATTTATTGGATGGAGCCCTGCGAATCACTGTTTGTGAAATGTCATGTGCTTTGATGCTGCACTGTCCGCCAACCGAGCATTATCCTAGCCTTTAATTCCGATATTTTTCCACTCGCCACTCAAGGCTTGATTCTTGGATTTCCACTGATGGTTTTTTGATTTACGGTTATCTTTGTTTTTGTTAGCCGACCTGTACCTGCACTCGGACTTATAGTGACGTTTCTTGTAACAGAGAAAACATTCAAAATTCTTCTTTTGCTGAAGATTTGAACAATTAGCATGGCTACTAGAGAAGTAGTATCTTTCTGAATGGTGAGAATTTGATTTTGGAATTCATACAAATAAAGTTAGTCGAGCAAACGAAACATCGAGGGCTCAGCAACTTTGACAGTGCTTGCCACGCCAGGAATTTGGGAATCCTGTACATATCCACATACTCTTCTCAAAAATATCCTATATAGAACCACGAAACGAACCGATATCATTGAGAATAACAATGCTTCTGATACTGCAAGTGCAGATGTTCCAGTCCAAATTGCCAATACCTCTTTCACATCTACCTATATATCAATGATATTATATCACTCATAAAATTTCAAGAATTTCTAAACCTTTCGACAACACTCGAATTGCAAATGAAACAGTTCAAACAATAAACTTTTTACCAAAGTGAATGACAAAATTCCTTTAATTTATCAGTCAGATATTGTTTGCTGTGTCCCATGCACTAGTTGTAGCAGTGAGTATAATGAACAAACAAACTTCTCAAAGACGGAATTCATAAGAGTAACTACAGATTATTATTTTGGTTTCACAAATCACAAATGGAATGGCATTGGGCTGACGACGTTCGGGATACGTTTCTTGATACATAGCCAGAGGTCTGGTGACTTTTCCTCATTTGAAAACTCCATAACGTGTGAATAACTCACCCTTCAGTTTCGAATTAATCAATTTGTAATTTTGCATCCACTTCCTTTTAATCCATGACTCACTACATACATCATGAAGTTTCAAATTTTCCGTTTTAATTTGAAATAGGTTAATACTTATAGGACTCATAGACGGACAAAAAAAATTGCCCATTGCCTAAGAATTGACACATGAGGAAAATAATTCCCGGCTCGAATCAATCGTTCCTTGTTATTCCTCTACTTTTTCATTTCCATCACATTGGATTTGATCTCGATTTGATTTGAAGTTTTGGGATTGGGTTTTGAAGAGTATTTATTCAAGGTAAATTTATTTCAAAGTCAATTCTCGCAACTTAAGTCAAATATCCTTTCACATAAGAAGAAAAATAGAATCAGGACCGTAGTCCGGAAGGGAGAATTCTCATTGTTGTGACCGAGGTTCGGACCTTGATGACGGAATTTATGGACACAAATGTAGAAACAACTACCAGGTAAAAAGCACAGCATCAAAGCACAGCACATCGAAATAGATTCAAAACAGAGAAGAAAGTTTCCTGAAAACATTAGCAGAACGCTTTCGACTAGAACAGTCATCATCAGAGCTTAGTCGTCAGGTGTACAAGAACAAAAACTATATAAATATATGTCTCTGATTGACATTAGTATTTAGAAATCTTTGACAATTTTCAAGAGATCGCATCTGAACAGGATCATCCTGTATACATGAAGCCAACAGACACAAATTCCATTGTAATCCATTCTTTGTTTTTTTTTCCCTGAATATAGAAAAGCTTCGACGAAAATAAAATTCAACCATACGTTGTTTCGAATTACACGTCACTCTGACTTGTCTCAGCATACGACACCGTTACAAGAATGAATGATTAATTTGCCTACTTCTGTTCTCTCGCATAAATCTGAATAAATTATCCCTGGGAACGAAAAATATTCAGTATTAGATTGGTTTTGCTCGTCCCTCAAATTCCACTCAATATGCACCTTGCAATTGCCTTTTCAATGCATTTGAAAGAAGTGATTTACTACGAGGATACCCTCTATTTACCAACAGCCACCCCAAAAATTCGAACAGTTCTCAAACCACACCCCTCTATTGGGGTTAATATCTTTTATTTGTGAACTCCCGCTTCCAATATGCTTCAATTCGTTATTCGATTCTTCACTGAATTATTTTGTCATTTCTGAACGATTTCTTGTCGTATCAATAAGAATTGTGGAGAAATCATGAAGAAGGACACAGTTTATGGCATGATTATTCCATTACCCAAAAAGTTTTCTGTAAGGTTTTCAGTATAATGAGTGGTTATCCTCATTAGTGTGAGAATCCCACACCAAACTATAACGTATTTTTGAAAATAGATTTGAAACGGGCTTTTCTTGCAATTCAGGTTCGGACTCGGTGCATAATCGAAGAGTTGGGTGATTTGAACAACTTAATAATTATAATGTCAATGAACGAATGAGTCTGTGTAAGTGGGCGCCACCAGCTCACTGCCGCAAATTCAAGCTAAAAAATACCCAGATATAATGGCCCCTCACTCCGACAATATTATATGTATGGGAGACTTCAATATTGATGGCCTAGGCAGAGATAGAAACTATATTTTTCTCACTGAAATTTTGGATACTTACGATTTGAAATAATTCATAAACTCGCCAATAAGAGTAACTGCAACTTCATGCTCTTTGTTGGACTGACTATATTATGGAATGTTTGTGGACCATTTTCTAGATTATTGCCATGTATCACAGACTAGAGTAGAGCACAATCCTGACACGCACACTTGCCCAAATTTCAGAAACTTCAATTATCAACAATTGAATCATGATTCAAAATCAATCTCCTGGAATCCAATGTTCCATATCGAAAACATTGATGAAAAAATTATTTTTTTCTGTTCGAACATACACACATTATTCGATAAATACGCACCATATAATACAAAAAAATTAACTGTGCCTTATTCACCGTGGATGACAGATAATGTGAAAATAATGATGGAAATGAGAGATAAAGATAAAAACAAATTCAGAAAACACGGTAGAGTTGCTGATTGGGATGATTACAAGACTCTGAGGAATTCCAGAAAGTCATCTATCGAACGGAAAAAAAGGCTCATCTCGAACACATCGCCACGAGTACGCATAATTAGAATAGAGGTCCATGGTTGAAACTGAAAAACCTACACATTCACAAAAAAAACAGTGATCAAATCTACCTACCAATTCAAGCGAGCCCAATGATTTGAATTATTTTTTCATCCCTTCCTTGCAACAGTGTAATAGGATTGACAACAGAACAATTTACAAAAATAACGTTAACGAGTCACAATGACACTGCTTGAATTCAATCTGATTAACGAAAATGAGTTATTAGCTTTTATGTCACGAGTCGAAAGAAGATCAAAAGGCATAGATAATCTGAATGATTTTCATCTGAACCTTTGCTTCCCTTCTCTATTATCTATTATTCTACATATTATCAATTTTTGCTTATAGAGGAAAGTTTTTCCCAATATGTGAAAGCAGTCTATTGTGATACCAATACCCAAAATGAAGAACCTTAAAAATTTGAAGACTCGCGTCCTATGAGTTTGCTTTCATTCCTTTAAAAAATTTTGGAAAAAGCTATCGCTCAAAAACTGCGTAATCACCTCCACAATAACAACATATTATCACCGACGCAATCAGGTTTTAGGCCAAAATATGGCTACGCAATAGCTTTACTGGAGATATTTGATGATATCGTTACGGCATCTGATATATATACCTTGTCAGAGCTCCGATAAAGAATAAATAGGACCAACGTCCGGGCTGTTGAAGGATCGAATTACAGCGCACAATAGTGACAGTAGATTCCATAGGAGAAGTGTGCATTGAGTGAACATGTCTTTAGAGAGGGACACTGCATCGATTACAATTCAGTGAAAATTTTATTTACAGAAAAAACACTACCAAGAGAAGAGGCTGTCTTTGGAAATGGTTTATATAGCACATCCAGAAAATTCTTCGAATGAAAAAGCAGAGTTGAATCACTGAAATGAGATATACTCTTCTCAATTTGTATAGATAATTTCGAATTGATAGAAAATCATCAGAATTCCTCAACGAATGTTTGTTCATATATTGAATCTTATAGATATCTAGACAAATCATCAAAAATGTAATAATTCAGGCATTTTTTCAGCACATAAAACTCATTTTTGATAATCATCTTACATTTTCCTGAGTATTGATGTGCTCACACATTCATTCTCAGCAATTCAGCTTATACAATTCAATTTTCAATTCAGATTTCAAAATAAGTTCAAATATTTCGTTGAAGTGTAATCAATTCTAAAGCATGTGGTAGCCGCAGCTATGCGACGTGAGAGTTGGTGGCAACCCTGCTATGATCGGATCATAGATCGATGTCAGATCGAAGGTCGCGTGAACTTGAGCCTCGTCATTGGCTGGTTTTTGCACATGTACATTTATCACTCCGTTTTGATATTTCAGCTTGTTCGGGGTGCGTCCTCATCACGGAACAACAGGTAGCCTCTATGTAAAAATTAGGTATCTTAATAATATGGGAAATATTGTTTAAGGCTTTTGCGGCCGAGGTTTTCTGTATCACGACTTTGCCTCGGGTTTGAAGGCCGAATATACAACAAACTTAATAAAGGTAGGAAACATAAAGCACATTTACTGGAAATGTTGAAGGGAGAAATTCCAAAAAACGACGGCCTTCAGACCCGAACCAAAGTAGTGATACTGAATTATTGTTTGTTTGTTATCGTTATTTTATTGTCTCTATGCGTGACATGTTGTGTGCAAATTTTATTCATTCTGCCATTTAACCTAACATACATAGTAAGTTGTTTTCACTAATCTCTTCATGGATCTAGCCGCTTCTTCAATCATATTGTAGCATCCCTGATGATGTTTATAACAAAGATTATCAAAAGCTTGGAATATGTGTTACAACGGTACACTGTTTTGGCCTGCTGCATACCCAAATATTGTCTTACTTATACGAATTGACTAAGCAAAACAAAACAGAGACTTCAATTATTGTCTGTTCGCCAAAGATACCGGGATCTATAATAATTCTCCTCAAAGTTTATCCAACTCTATAATCAATTACGAGAAAACTAGTCCGATATTATTTATGATAATATCATTAACCACTCACGAATACAATACTCGATATAGGGAAGATATGCACGCACCCTTTTCACGACTTTGCTTAGGCCATAACTCTCCCAAGTATATTGGAGCTAAATGCTTCAATAAAATGAAATCACTAATTGATGTCACCACAAACAGATCGTCTTTCAAATCCGATTTATACGGGTTCTTGTGTAATAAAACGTACTACCATATTGATGAATTCCTCAACTCGACACAATTGGCTGTCGATGATTGGAATGGTTCTTTTTAACAAAATTTTTAACCATTCTTTACTATTTTCCATTTTACTTTAGATGTGTTTTTACTGCACGTTTTTTTATATACTTATATATCTTATCCCCTCCCCGATGACTTGACTAGTTGGATATGTTTCATACAATATGTAAGTTTCTTGCATTTCTGTGTAAAATTTGGCAATGAATAAAGACTACTACTACTCTCTAAGGATGACCTGTACGTTCAGGTTTTATGTAGAAATAGATGGTTTCACGGATCATTGTTGTATGCCACATGGTCTTTACGCAGTTTTTATCCGTTTGGTTCCTTCCGAATTGTTCGACGTTTCGACTTCCATTTCGAAGTAATTTTCATGAACTGTCAGACGAATATCCGTCCATACCGCCCTGGCCAATTTCTCCCCTTATGAAATAACTGAGCGAGACAAAGCAGAGACTTCAATTGTCTTTTCGCCAAAGATACTGGTATTCATAATAATTGTCCTCAAAGTTTATCCGACTCTATAGTGTAGCCGCTGAAAAGATAGAATGATCACGTTCTTGAATTAACGTAACACACGTAAATACTAAGCACAAATGAGTACAGTACAGTGTAAACAGTTCTTCATTTATGTCAGTTTAGAAGGCGTGGCATCGTACTCCGCGCAGGCTATATATAGATGCAGGATTCACTGTTCACGCGTCCTTGAATTCTATCTTTTGAACGGCCCGACTATAGAATCAATTACGAGAAAACTAGTCCGATACTATTGATGATTATATCACTCACCACTCTCTAAGGATGTGACCTGCCCGTTCAGGTGTTATGTAGAAATAGATGGTTTCACAGATGACTTCAAAATAAAGTCGAAACGTCGAACCAACCAAGCGGATGACAACCACGTAGGCGGCGTAGCACATTGAAAACTTCCCATGGAAAACAAATACCCTGACAATAAATTGCATCATTCGCGCTCAACAAGCGTCTTGATATTCAAGTAAGAATCTTTAGGAGTAAAAATCGCTACTGATTTCAATATGATGCTAGGGTAATTGAAAGTACTCTCTTTTATTTCACAGGTCCCAATCTTAACGATTTTAGAAGTACTATATTATTTAGGACCCAATTATTTCTCACTGAACATCTGTCACAAAGGAATATATCTAACGATTTATTATGGTACAAACTGAATAAAACTCAAATGGTCAGTCACCTTCTGTAGGAGGCTACCTACGAACACAAAATTTGCATATCAAACAGTTGAAATAATCATTAGAATTTCAAATATTCATGGTTAGTATTCGACAATCATGAATGTTTCAATTTTTTATTTCAATGTGAATTCTACAAATTATCACAATTATGGAAAAACTTTTTTTTCTAGTAGATTTCTACTTGAACAAACATTTCAAAAATGATATTTTCAAACATCTGTATATTCCTGTATGACATTAGTGCCTTCCTTTGATCGAATACAACATTTTCCATTTATTTTCTTGCCATTGGAGTACTTACTCGTTTCAATAAAGATAAATGTATTCCATCCATCGATGAGTTAACACGGAACGCGAATTCACGAAATTTACAGAGAACTTCGAGCAAACAAACCAAACAAGATGAGGTGAATCCGTATTCAATTTGAATTTTCGAAAGTTGAAGCCCCAGGAAGTACATTCCTAGACAATGAGCCTCTAAGAAAAAGAGAGGGACTGGATTTGAACAAAATTTGGCTTCCTGTTTTGAAGACAATACCAATAAAGTCAGGTAGTGCACAAAACTGTCGTTTCGATCAGATTAATCTGACGTCGTTGAAACTTGCACACATGGATATTATAACTAATGGACTTCCTTTCAACCAGCTATTGGTCGCTTCCAGTTCAATTGACAACCATAGTTGTCTTAGTTATTTGTCGTTTACCTGCCGTTGCTTTCAATTATAAGTTGTTTTCCGTTTGTTTAGTAATCGATTGAAGTGTTGTTTCAAATAGTGTTTCACAATGGATATCAAACGATGTTGTATTATTTGTGGACAAAATGATCTATCATCTATATCAAGTTCCGATGGTTAGTACAAAACATTCAATACACATGTTCATGCCCAGTAAGAGGATGCAATAACACAAATTTGAAATCATGGAATAAAAGTCCTTTCGAGAGAGTGTTTCCAAATAAGGTCTTCTTGTACAGCGCCAATATAGCCTGCATTACAGCACTCTTCCTAATGAATTGATATTATTCAGGTTGATCTGGAGTATGGAGGGTCCAATTAATTTCGAACCGAACACAATAATGCTCAATAAACTCTATATCAACGTTCTATTTTTTTCATGTAGTCCAACTCCACTATCTCTCACGTCGATACCAATATTTCGAAGAATCTCATCAAATTATTTGAAAACATTCAGCACCGTATAGTCAGCATCTATATGCATTTTGATATTAATTTCTCATAACATATATCGAGGATATACATATACATCTATCTGTAATATATGTATCAAGATGCATATCTGTATTTACGTCTAAACAGAAACAGACAAACATAAAGAATATAGCGAAAATATCCGAAATTCCTCTGTTTTGGACGAGCTGAAGCAGAAACTTTTTCTAGAGATCAATAACCCTAACACGAAACTCATATTCTTGCACTCGACGCGCGTTTCGCTAACAAGGTTATCATCTTCAGGAGAAGAAAATTGATACCACTGATACTTAGTATCGCACGTCGAGTGCCAAAATATCAATTTGGCATTAAGGTAACTGATCTCTAGGAAATGTTCCAAATTTCACACCAAAGGTTCCAATCTCATCTTTGAGACTTAAGCAGGTTAAGGAACCATTGAAACCCAGAAGCCATCAGCTGAAAACTCTACTGAAGAACCCAATAAACACCCGTGCAGGAAACAGGAAAAATTCGGCGAAGTGAGAACGGAAAATGGATCCTTATATCCGTGATTATGAGAATGTTGCCATAAAAATCAAAAACGCTGATTTATTCAATTTTGATTTTTTTCAAACAAATAGCAAACAACTCAACATATTTCAAATAAATATAAGAAGCCTCAACAAAAATTTCGAACATCTGGAGTTTTTTACTAAATTTCAAGTACGAAAATTTTTACTTCCACTCAACAGCAATGTATATATCTCCACAAAATGATATCGATGTGTTTTGAATAGCTTAGCTCCATTTAATGAAACCATTTCAAGAGGCGCTTATTATTATACTATTTTTATCGGAGATATCAACATAGATATTGAAACAACGAGTACTTTCAGTGAAAGCTACCTTAATAAAATAGGTGAATTTGGTTAAATATCAGTTATAAATGAATTCACACGAATACAAGGGAATAGTATGAGTTGCATTGATCATTGCTTTTCAAAAAGTAAAATGAGGAAAGGTTTGAGGTCATTTGTTATAAAAACACCAATTACGGACCACTACCCAACAGTACTTAATTTGCATATGCATGGAATGAACCAAGACGATCGATAACAAAAATATTTCATTGAAAACTTTGATGAAAAAAAATTTAGTACATATGTGCAAAAAATCAACTGGAAGGATTTCTATTCAACCACTGAAGTCACTCAATTAACGGACATAAATGATGCAATGGAAATGAGTACAGTTAAAATAATGATGAATCACAAACGGAGTAAACAAAAACCATAAATAATAATAGCAGTATTGAACTCGATTAGCACTAGAGATAAACTGTATAAAGCATTGAACATAAATCCCGACAGCGAACTCCTAAAAAAAGTTTTTGTAATACAGGAATAAAATAAATACAATAATAAAGACAGCTAAAAGTCAATATTTTGAAAATGAAATCCTTGAAAATCCCAGTAATAGTAGAAATATCTGGAATGATGTTAGTGAACTGACAAACAGGCAAATCTCGAACCAAAATGTTGAAGAGATCCAGCTGGATGAAAATTCAGTATAGCTCATGCATTTGTGAACAATTTTACAAGTGTTGGAGCTGACTTGGCAAGCAAAATAAAAAAACCTGACTATTCACACCATAGAGAAATCAGAGAGCAATCTGGAGCATCTACAGGAGTGGGATCCAGAGACCTTGGTGGCTATTCTGTATGAACTCTTCTGCCAATCTAGCGACCAGAAAAATGTTCATCCAAAAATTGCCGCACTGGAGCTGCATAATAAGGAGGTACACCATCCTACTGAAAAACTATTTTCTTTTCGAATAAATTTATATCTTCCTCAATTGCCCTATTGATGCACGGTATTATTCTATTCTGTAACATATCCAAATATTCATCACTAGTCAAATCATCATGAAGGTCCTATGATGTGGTCACCTGAAATTCCTGCCCAAACATTCAATTTTTGAGGTCGTTGGGTATGAACTTGGCGGTATACATGAGGATTTGTATCACTCCAATATCGACAATTTTGCCGATTCACCTCTCCATTCAAACTAAACGTACTCTCATCCAAAAAACAATTTTTATACAAGAAATTCTGATTCAAGTTGATCAGTTCAGTGAGACTTTCACAAAACTCGATACGTTTATCGAAATCAAATCTCTTACTAAATTATCTCGAATATCAGGAATCAGTCGTACAAATGTTTCCGGGATTCTTCTTAAGTACAAATATCATCCATATAAGATCAGACTAGTTCCTGAATTGAACGAAGATGATTTCGATATACGTATCGAGTTTTGGAACACGAATTTATCCTTATTCAATTCCACGTTTCTTCTATTCCATTCCATTCCATTCTATGCCATGCTATGCTATGCTATGCTATGCTATGCTATGCTATGCTATGCTATGCTATGCTATGCTATGCTATGCTATGCTATGCTATCCTATCCTATCCTATCCTATCCTATCCTATCCTATCCTATCATATCATATCTTATCGTATCGTATCGTATCGTATCCTATCCTGTCCTATCCTATCCTATCCTATCCTATCCTATCCTATCCTATCCTATCCTATCCTATCCTATCCTATCCTATCCTATCCTATCCTATCCTATCCTATCCTATCCTATCCTATCCTATCCTATCCTATCCTATCCTATCCTATCCTATCCTATCCTATCCTATTCTATTCTATCTATTCCATCCCATTCTATTCTATTGGTTATGATGTCTATGCTTGCACCATACAAATAACCTAGCGACAGTTCATCACAGTTGTTATATGCCAAGTGCCGTCCTATAACGGGTTTGTTGGTATCAAGGACACAACGGCAGGAAAATGCGTTAATTTCGGGTAAATGATAAATTTTTAGGCGTTAAATAGAACTGGATATCTGTTGATTTATTTTTTCTGTTATATTCTAATTCACTTCAGCCTGATACGAGTTCAGAAATGATATCCCAGTATGCATGTTTTACAGTGCTGGGATACCCTTGAGAAAACCTTATTCTGAGAACGATTTCAATAATAATTTCCAAAATTCTCAATTTTCATAGCAAAATACATTCCACATATAGACCAAAGTTTTTCCTGTATAGAGTGTTCCAAAGTAGCAAAAGTTTCATCATTGGCAGTTTTTTCAATCACCCCATGTAATACCTGATTGTAAATAGATGAGAGATAAAATTGTTGAAAAAACAATGTAACCCTGATATGAAGGGTACAGATTTTCTCTCTGAGAGAGAAAAAAAAATGTATTCATAATAACCAGGATCCTATCATCAACAAAACAATGTAGAAAAAAAGATTCGGCTATAACTTCCTATTTTTGCCGTAAATCTCAACTTTTTCCTGTATATGTTCCATTTTAACGCTATAAACTGACGGAAAAATGCTATTTTTTTTTAAATAGCAGCATCATTATGAACATGAATCATGCTGGGTCATTTGACCTCCTAAGAAAGTGTTATGGGCTCATAGTCTATGACTCAAGAGAAACAACATATTCTACTCGCAATTAATTTTAAGTACCTAATCATATGGATGAACAAATCACGTCTGAAACAAGCTCAATATCTGTTTGCCTGGAGTCGCATATTCCATGATATCACAAACTTCAGCTAAGCTCAACACCGTCATGAAGTGATTAATTTTGACATGAAATTTTCAGAACTAATTCAGCCAGTTGGCAATAACGTGGCAAATATATCACTGTGCCTGACATGGTGGATGTGTCTCTGGAGACCAGTAGGGTCCACATCTGTTACTCGATAGATGTGAATAATTTGTTCGTACACCACACTGGTCGCACGCTTCGTCACGAACCAGTGATCTTTATTTGGCAGCGCGTCTTGCAGCATCCCTACCAAAGGACTGTGAAAGTTTACACCCCTCATTTCTTCAGTCTGGTCTTTGATTTTTGGGATAATGTAGAGGATGATGGCATTGATTATAAATGTAGTATAATCTATTTCAAGAATCACGTGGAGTAATATTTCAACGTTATTCACTACACCTCATTCTTAAAATATAGGGTATTGTTGAAAAAATAATCAACATATCGCATACTTCATAGTTGGTAAACGGATCAATACATCATCTAGGTGAAGTTTCAATTTGTATGAATTGCATTCGAGAGAATAAACTGTATAGCTATGAAGTACTTTCAAAAACCCGAAAATGATGTTTCTTGTAAGAATTATGAAAAGTACTGGACGACACTCGGCCGATATTGTAACTAACTGACGCAGAAAATTCATAGCCCAATCCCGACCTTGCTCTCAATGAACCAATAACTAATATCTGTTGATCGAAGTGAGACTGTTCCTCCGACATATATCTGCTGATTTCCATGTATCGTAATGAATGGAATATATGGTATATATATATATATATATATATATATATATATATATATATATATATATATATATATATATATATATATTTCGTAGCGGCAGAAGCGGATATATGTATGGGCACTTAAATCGTTTGAAAAACTGTCCCCACACGTTCGATCCCTGCTGAGTCCTCAAAATATATTTGGATATGGAATAAAAACATTTCCCCTTACTTCAGGAAGAATACTGTCGAATTGCAACATTCTCTGAGGAGCATCAAATGATTTCCATAACCGACCGACTTTACAAAATAAATTGTTCCTATGATATGTTGTTCAAGATTGGTGTTCGAAAATTCAATCCTTCTTTATTACCCTTCACAATTCACTGATACTGAGTATAGCATTCTAATAAGGCGCTTATGAGCCATCTAGTATTTTCTGTAAAATCGAGAGTTAAGACTGTCGATAATCTATAATCGACACTCCAAACTATTTTGGGGCATCATCGACAATTTGAACCGACGTCTATAGTCATAATTGTTATTTTAAAACGGTCGATTATGACTTATCGACAGATTTGATTGTCGATTCCACAGAAAAATACTATGTAGCCCTTTAGCGCTTTCCTAGCATATCCATATTTAGGTCAGTTCGATTATCCCGCTCACTTTTCGGAATTTTTCAAATGATATGTTAGCCTAAAGAAATACTCAGTCTCTAGAAATAAATTATCGCTTGACACAAAAATATGGTTTTCAGCTGCGAATGAGTGCAACTTTAAAAAAATTGCAGCTATAAATCTTTCGAGAGAATGAAACCAAGCATTATTCCCAATCTGAACATTTCCAGGATAGGTGAGCTGAAGTTACAGACCGAACAATCTCGACCACAACGCTTGAAGTTTCTCATTGCCAGTTTATCAATCACCATCAAATTCATAGCTGGGAGCTGAAGTGTTCGACTGAGAAATTGCATTGGCTGTATCCACAATAGGCAATTGGAAGTTGGTCGTCGGCAGTCAGTAGCCAAAGATAAACCCCAGGCATTTTTATGCAGTGGTCTCCAATTGCAGTCGGCAGTTAGCAGTCCACAGTTGGTAGTCGTCAGCCTCGAAATCGAACTTCGACTGCCAACGGCAAAGCGGACTGCATAATTCTGACCAATCAGAGAGCAGCACTTCGTGACAGTGTTCTCAAATTTATCTTCATTTTCTCCTGAAACGCGAAAGCACACCTTAGGAGATATTAATTTATAGGTTAGGTCACAAGATCACATGTACATAAACTAGCAACAGTGGAAAAAGCTACTACATTTCGATTGTAGTGTGCAAAATTAACGACCGATTGTGGTTGGTTTGCTCTCAGCGATCGAATGTTAACGACCAACTACCAACCGCCGACTACCAACTACCGACTGCCTATTGTGGATTCAGCTGCCAGGTAAGTTTCTCAACAGTGAATATAATTTGTGCTTTGCCAACACTTTGCAATTCCTGAGGATTTCGTTGGATATAGTCATCAAAATCAAACTTCGTATCTGCATCTCCACGGAAACTTCATTCCTTCAAGCTAGGTTATTCAATTCACTGTTGAGGAACATATTATACTACTGCTGTAACGTGCCACAAAGAAGATATTCATGGAAATGTCTGAGATATGATGTATTCGATGAAGATATCAATCTCCGCAATCCGAAATATTGTTGTATTCGTATGAGATATTCAACAAGAAAATGGTAATTTCTTTCAACATATTTTAATGGAACTCGGGAAATATGTAATTTAGAAAAAAATGGAATTAACAACTCGCATAGGAGTTGTTATTTCTAATTTTCAAAGTTAAGTAAAATAAAAATATCTCACTCCAACCCATACAATATTTCATTTAGCTCAGAGAAAATTATCCCCTGAGCTCTTCAGTGGAAAAGTGGATAAATTGCTGAATACTTCCACTAGAGACATTTTCGAATTATTCAACTCGTGACAACTCTGTCATCAGTTTCAATTGTCGTTTTCGGTGACATTCATTCATTTGATAACCAAAACCAGCAATAGTTATAATGATAATTAGGAACCTATCAAACATTTTCTGATTTCACTTCTTCCATCGAAGTTGTAATTGAGTTGTATTTATTGATTCGGAGTAAAAATGCCAAAGAATAAATCATCAAACTTCAGTCTCTCCACAAAAATACCTGAGTTTTTTATTATTCTAGAAATGCCTGGAGATGTCTACATGTTTGTTTCTATCTTTCTAAATGATGTGACAAAAACTACCAGTACAACTTGTAAGAAAACAGAGCACTAGCGTAACAGACAGCTCAGATCTTGGGTATATGGTTGAATTCCTCACGATTTGATAGAGTTTGAAAAATCATCAGAATTGGTACAATATTGAATGCGTTACAGCTCAAAAAAAGAAATTTTCCAACTCTCCCAGATCGACCCAAAAGATGACCAAATAGTTCCTTTGCCACGTTCTCATTTCTATAGTATCTCAGAAGTTCTCAGTAACTCGTAGAATACTTCCAACTCTAGAGATATTTCGAACAATTGACATATTGTATCATGAAACTGATGCAGATGGTGTAAACCTCAAAGGAGCAACGCCATCTGCTGGGTGACGACCAAAGTCTCAAACTCCCACCTCCCGAGGCAGAGGACACCTCTTACAGCGGGCCGTCGTACAGCGAAGCCGCAACAAATAGCCTGTCGCGATCGAGTATCGACTTCGGTCAACTTGCAGAAAGCTACAACCCTTCACAAAAATCAGAATTTCCATGTTCGAAATGATTGCATTCACAAATCCAATGACAGACAGCTGTTTCGACCCACCAGGTGAACAAACACATTTCGAACTATCTACTCCTCACGAAGTAAATATCTGAAACTGATGCAGATGGTGTAAACCTCCAAGGAACAACCCAATCTGCTGGGTGACGACGAAATAAGTCTCAAACTCCCACTGGCCGAGGCAGAGGAGACCTTATATATATATATATATATATATATATATATATATATATATATATATATATATATATATATATATATATATAGGAGAATATATCATGATTTCGCTATGATAAACATTCCACAACATCATTTCGAATAGAAAAAAATGTAACTTCAGTTTAATGGTCCACATTATTGAAAAGTGGAGATATTCGAGCCACAATCATACAGCACAATATAACTAATCGATAACGGCACGTTGCAATGATTTGATTTCATGAATGATCGAAGCGGGTTTAGCCTAGAAAATCGAGTGCTCTCACACAGTTCAGTAAACACTGCAGAACCTAACATATTTTTTCGTTTCTGGCTTGAATCTAATAAACTGATGAAAAGCGGTTAAGTTTATTATAGAGCGGGCGCTGCGAAACATTCCGTTTGAAAAAACCGATGACCTCATTCTGATTGATGATTTGAGTTGTGGAAGACTTGATGAATAATATTATGGAGGTTGCCAGACGGAATTATGGTCCAATTTTTTTTTCGGCCCTATAATAGAAGTTTTCGATTCCATCGCTGTAGTTGTGAAAAAATATGTTGTATAGAATGCAGAAACCATTGACCGCTATTTCCCGACTGGAATGTTTTTGCAAAATCCTTCAAACCTGGAACTGAAAGTTGCCAAAATAGCCCGTTGTCAGTTTTATTATAAATCTCCTTCCCAGCGTCACATACCTTCTCTCGAGTTTTGGAGCGGGCCGTGCTTTTCTCAACAGTTTTTGTGACTTCAGTTATAGCTGAACTTCATCCATTATTATAACAGATACAATTTCCATAATTATAAAATAGCAGTGCTTCGAATTTTGTGATAACTTTTTTACAAGTGAATAAATATCGCTATAATTAAAAAATTAAAAAAAAAGGCGAACGAAAAATCATGGTGAACTTGTGAATGAACCAAAAGAAACTATTCAAATGCAGCAAGTCGACGCAAAGACGAAATTTCAGACAAATTCGAGAAGTTGTTTGATCCGAATGCTGATAAAGAACACTTCTCGTGGTATAAAAGTTGCATGGCCAGCTATATCGGCGAAGAAAAAATTCCTTGTCGTCACTGCATAAGAGTGCTGGAAGAAAGAGCTTCATCATCAATACAGGGCGTAGCTGGCCCATCAGCTGACCCGCGAATAAAAAAGAAGCAACAGCGATTCGTCGAGTGACTCATGCTGTTCCATTTGTGGTAATACGACAAAAACTGAAATTTCAGCAGCTTTGCTGTTTTTTAATACTTCGCGTCTAAAATACTATGAAATTTTCACAAAAATTTGTTATACGAAACACCGGAAGATTTGTTTTCAGAAACTTCCTATATAATACATCGTGTTACAGAAATTACGTTTCTTAACTAAAATCTTCTAGTAACGAAAGAGGTCGACCAACAACAAACATCACAAAAACAGTTACTGGCTGCTTTTGACAAATTAATGGCGGATATGATCGTGATCTCAAAGTGATGCTGATCGATAAATTTGGTGACAAGGTTTTATTCTCATATCTTACTGTGAGGAAGCAATCTTCTTTGGTTTTCATAGCAGGAAGTTCATTAAGGAAATAGCTGAACGTGTACGTCGGCTAGATGTAGCAGAATCGGCATGTGTGCTAAAGATTTACGGAAAGAACTATCCACTACTGAACTTACACCAGGGGACAAGTTGTGTGATGAAATTCTTATAGAAGATGCCGCGAAGAAATGCACATTTACGCCGAAATGGAAGACTTTCATACAAGCCTCTTTCAGCAATCAAAATCTAAAATTGTCAGGCAATACACTCCATGAAGCATTAGCGGTGTTTAGTGATATATATCAGTGTAACGAACAGAAAGACACCGCAACATACAGCTCTAGCCGAATTCATTCACCACCTACCTAACTAAATCGAAACATATTCTACACTGTTGAACAATCTTAGACACTGTGACAATGACTTTCAAGGGAACATTAAGTGGCGAAAATTCTATGCACGTTACAATCATTATAGTTAATCAACAATAGAATGATGGAAAGAATACCTCACGGGCATAGCCTAGCTCTTCAGATTGACTAGTCATTCGATATCTTGAGCTAAGCAGCAGGGAAAGACCGCGTCGAAAGCTCATAAAACTGTAGCAAAGTATTATATCATATCTCGCAGGCAATATATCAATGAACACAAGATATATTGGGGATATTCTGTCCTTCGGAGGAGACATAAAGCTGACGGTCCTGAGTCCATGGTTGTTGGACTCGTAAAGTTAAATTTAAATTATTTATTTAAAAAAAAGAACACCTCACACACTGTTAAACCGAAACTAACTGAAATGGACTGAAAATATTTATATCAAGTCGTTCAACCAAAATCCCAGCTGGCTGCAAAAGTTTTTTTTTTGTTTGAAGAATAAACTGCAGCTCGTTTGATACCTCTGCAAGTATTCTCCAACTTTTCAAAAATCAATGCTGAAACAGAACTTTTTATTACCGGTGGATATGAAGACTCCAAAAAAATCTTCCAGCTCCAAGGTAATAGGTCTTCTGAATTGCTAGACTTGAAGTCCAATCGCCTAGAAGCAGATTGAAGGATTTTCAGCCATATTTTTGTTGTTGTTAGTGGAGGAATTGAACAAATTTTTATAAATTGTGCAGATTCCCATGTTTTCGTACTCAACATCCACTTTTGTCATAAGCTATCGAATAGTGGTTGTTGAGGGACTTGGTTTCAAGGATCGGACAAAAATACTCTTTCAAGCTGGGATTCAATTCAAATGTGTCTGAAATTATAAGAACTTTTGATGTTTTGTAATTACATTGCTGAAAGGCTGCAATACATGGGCCTCCGAACTTACTCCAATTCGGTTATGAAAGACGAGATGGAAAGTTGTACCCGGTGCAAATGGCAAAACCACATATGCCAAATTCTTTGATTGGGCTCTGCAAATATAATGCTGAATGCCTGATAATGTTTTGCACTCGTAGAAAAAGCGATATCGATTGTATTTCCCTTTGCAAATGCATCGGAAATAATTATCAAAACTTACCTGAATGAATTTTTCACTACTTATTAATAGGTAAACCACTTTTTTCATTAAATTTGCATTGAATCAGATCATGCCGTTCCTTCCATACGTCACCTATACCAGGTGTCAATAGTAAATAACAATTTTTTTTTTCGCAGCTACAGCGATGGAATCGAAACCTATTATAGGGCCGAAAAAAAAATTGGACCATAATTCCGTCCGGCAACCTCCAAAATATTATTCATCAAGTCTTCCTCAACTCAAATCATCAATCAGAATGAGGTCATCGGTTTTTTCAAACGGAATGTTTTGCAGCGCTTGCACTATTATTAGATTACGTGAGTTTCACGCTTCGCGCACAAAAAATGTGTCGGGAATTTTTATTTCAATGTAATTTGAAGAGCATTGGTTGAAATGTATTTTTTTTCAAATATTTGTGGTTTACACTGGTAGAATCCACACTCACATATCACAAGAGACTACCATCCTCAGTCCACTGAATGGAAAAAAGATAATAAATGATCTCACTTTCCTTCAATACTTCTAAAATGTCTTTCAACTCTGATTCAAGCAAGATATTCCAATAACTTATTCCGCATCTAATTTTTTAAGTAGTCTGAATGTTTGTAGGTAATTGTAGTAGTAAACGTGATTTATGGTATTATATACTAAACGCCATCGACTTCTTTCTAAGTCCTTCAGCAAGTTGTTACTACCTACGCCCTACGCCATACCTCAGAAGCAGCATGGTTATTTACGGACCCGTCAACCATGAAACGTAGCACAGTCATTTCCCAACATGTCAGAAAAAATTCTCAAAGAGAGATCTCTGGGCCGTTGGGAATCGAACCCACGACCCTCGGATCGTGAATCGAATGCGGAACCATAGCGTCAAATCCCTAGCCATGATGTAGGTATATTCCCATATCTTCACTTCCAAGAAAGACTGATTCGATATGGATAGATAACTAAGGAATACTTATGAAACATCTTTCTCCTGAGCACCGGCATGAGATGAAAAATACATTAGCTATATGGAGGTACCTATGCGTTATGAAAATATTGCTCATATATTTCAAACGAAATAAATCGTCAAAACAAATAATTACCATTTCACACAATGTGTTTTTGAAAATACTTGTGAAGAGCAGAAAATATTAATGTACCAATACAAAAATTGATTGCCAATTATCAGAAGTAGACTCAGAAAATATGATATCGAAACATATTATCTTCCATATATTATACTATCACTTGAGGAAGAATATATGATATTTCAGAACATCATAAACACCTACCTTCATCCATATACATTTGAACAAAACCTAAAGACCTAAAAATGTTGTGACTTTAATTGAGGAAAAAAATTTATAATCTAATCACATTGTTGACAATATCTCCAATATTAATTCACAATCAACTCTGTAGGAAATAGCAAATAAATTTACCTCAGAAACTGATATTTAGTGGTTGATTTAAACCTTTTGCTCTTACTCTGTGGCTGTCCCTGATTTGCGGAAGAGCCTAGGTGGGTTTCTGCCAATGCAATGAAAATACTTCTGAGTTCCCCTACAGTTGAAATGGCATATGTGTATGTATGTTAAAAAAAATAGTGAGAAGCAGTGGAGCACTTTGGCACCTAAGCTAATTGACCGAATCTTGCCCGCACAAGGCTCCGCCTTCTGGGCGCACTCGTAAGAGTGTTCAGTAGAGGGATAATATAAAGAAAAGTGCTATACTTCGCCAAATTCGAATGGGCAACTTCTAGACTCCATAGTTAAAGTTACTTGTAGTAAAACATATGGTATTCAAGATGATCTCGGTAGTGTAGTGGTTAGCATATCTGCCTATCAAGCGGAAGGCCGGGGTTCGAATCCTCGCCGGGCCACCGTGCTGGGTAATCGCACGTTAAAAGGTAAGGCCTCGTTGATCCATTGCTCGCACAAGTTTCGACTTCTGAGGGTTGACGTTCGTCAGCTGGTTAACGGAAACGAACAATTTTAGAACAATTTTAGAACAATAATATAATAATAATGAAGTGTATTCATGAGGGACTGAGTTCAACCAAAGTCTGCTGTCATGATGGTAGTATCGCGATGTTTACGGAGGATTCAAAGGCTGATATGAATTTGATTGAATTCCCAGATGCAAAAACATGTTGCTTGATTTCGACTATCGTCACTCACTATGTTAAAGGCGGATCTTTATACAAACATCAGCTTTGGTATTTCTAGACAATTTTTCCATAGAAAAAATATAACATCATTCAAGTGTTCGGTTGGATGTAGGTACAGATAACATTGAGAGAGAACGGCTTTTATCAGTGCAAATTGAGATATCTTCAATGCTGAGGAGCTCTTCCGGGAGAACCCGAGTTGATGCAGCAATAAGCAATAATCCTCCAAAACTTAATGAGAATTTCCTTTTAGTATATTTTGTATAAATATTAGGCGATCATGTGTCTGTTATATACTCTATTCAAACCATGAACAATTCAGGTACCAACCATGGAATAGAATAGAGTATCAACGATCACTGAATAGGGATATGTGGGACCTTATTGATCCCAATCTGTCACATGCCAATTATTTTCAATTTGAAAACTGAGGTGACGAGGTCTAACTATGAGAAGTGAGAAACATTGTATATGGATTTTTTGAGATTCTTCGAAACCTAGATTTATTTCAATTGTGGTGGGTTCTTTTGGATTTCAAAATAATATTTTTTTTCCACAGAAAAGACATTTAATCTCTGACCAGAGACATCATCAGATTATTCAAACAAGTAATTCCCAGCAATCGTCTGAAAAAAAATATTTTGCAATTGATAATTAAAATTGTTTGATAGGTGTGATTTGAATAACTTTCTAGGGAAGTGTATTGGCAAGAAGAACTCAATCCATCATCCCAGACAGGCTCTATCAAGACCTTGGGAGAGAGGACAAAGGAAATCTGGAAAAAGACTGCAATTCTAGGAAACGGTTACAGCGGGGCTGAATTCAACTGAGCTCTACGACCCGGTCGAAACCGCTACACTGACGCGCCAGAACGGACAATCAATGAATCTAGCTTTTATCGGTGGTGTAACCGATCGTATTGAGAGGTTTTTAGAAAAACGAGGGGTGAGAATAATTCCCAACCCATGAAAACAATAGGGAATGTCCTCAAATCAGCGAAAGACCCTAGAGACCAACTTACTACACCAGAATTATACCAAATACCTTGTAGGTAGTTTTGTTTTCGTCTACATTGAAACTAGAGAGTATGACAACACGTTTGACGGAAAACAAAAAGAGTTCCTGCTATGGGCAAAGAGACAAATCAGCAGTTGCAAACCACACCCCTTCAGAAGATATTCGTAACATTGCATTCGGTTGAACGCCAGTTATGGATAGGACCAGAGGCTATTATCCGCGACTGTACACGAAGACCAAAGTAAACATAAATCATCATATTCGTATATTACTCGAATTGTTTCAGATAAAACAATTATTCTATAAAATGCGAAAAAAGTAAAACTGTAACAAACAATACAACAATTCACTCAACTGACAACACAGCGTCTGTCGTCTGTCAAATCATCAGTCTGCACAGCATCGAATATGAAAGCGTCAGAATCGGATTTCATCAGAATGCGGTGTTGCCGGTGTTTTCTTTCGTAACAAAACTGTAGTATTTTTGTTTCATGTGATGTATTTGGAAGTCCATCGTCCAGATACGTCTCTATCGAAAAATATTTGAACTATTTCAGCAATAACAAAGTTCTGTCAGTGTGTCAGTGGTGCATTTTTGGTTATGTTCTTTTGCTTTCTTCTGCTCTGCGATTTGATTGATTTCTAATTTATTTATAACAATTTCGACAATAAGTAATCTGAGCTGTTGTGTGGATGGATGTTTCAGCTGAAAAATCTCAAACTTTCCTTTCACTACTTTCCCTTGTATTTGGCTGGTGAAGGGAAACTGGAAAGAAATAGGGCTTGGATTGAACCATTGAATAATCCAAAACGTGTCTCCAAATCATCAAGAGTACCTATGTTCCTTACATTACAAGAGAGACGATTTCATACTGCCTGGTAGGAAATTTCAAACAGTTCAACTTTGACTGATTTTCATCCGAATCAAGCAGTATTCTTATTTGAAAGTGTGAATTTGATTTCAGAATGTCCAACGAAAAAACCTCATTTAAAAAAACTTCTGTGCCTAGTTTGGGCAATGCTTATGAAAATTTGGATGGAGATAGAGATGACACAAGTATACCATCAGTTGCAGCCCAAGGAGAATGTGAGTATCCATAAATAGTGAGTCAACATATTGTCTACTTTTCTAGTTAAATCAATAATTTCAATCGAATGTTCAGATGGTGTAGCTAAAAAGTCTAGATCAAAGAAGACCGAAGTGCATTGTACTTCAAATATGAGTACAGATGGCATACCTAGACCATCATGTTCATCTCGAAGAGAAGGTAAATATTCAACCTGAAATCAAGTATTTTCGTTCAGTGACAAAACTTGACACTGAGTATTCTATAGTTGAATGCAATTTCATCAAGTTTTTCTACCGAAAAAGATAGTCTACCCATTGTAAGTTATGTTTCTTAGAAATACTGAATTGAGTTATTAAATATTTAAAATTTTTCAGATGAAGTAACACCTGCTGAAGCTTTGATAGAGCTGCACAATAGGTACCGTCAAATGGGGTAACTTCTGACGAATAATGGAGTTTTCCTCAAAAAACAAAAAAGTGAAGGGAGAAAAAATATCGAATGAGTTAATGTAGATTCTTTGGTATCTCCGCTAAACAAATTTCACATAAAAATATTTTTGAAATGAGGGAAAGTATTTTTTTTTTTATTAAATAAATAGTGTTCGAATTTCCCCGCACTGGTGGGGTAATTTCGGACAGCATCTAAATTGCACGTGAATTGAAGTAACCTTGTGTGTTTAGTGAATTCGGACACCAAAACTAGTAGAATAAGCATGTTTTAGCAGTTTTCAATGGGAAATTGAAATGAGGAAACATGTTTGGATATTTTAAAACCACTTTTTTGTCCAGAAAAAATTAAAATTGGCCTATTTCAACATTAAACAAATATAAAACAGAAGATTATTTCACAACTTTGAAAATAACAGGAAAACTTGTTAGGACATATTATGTATATCAACATTCGCAATTTTGAAAACAATTCCAACCGTAAAGAGGATGGAATAAATATAAACATAACTTGGATACCGGTACTTCATGATATACGAACTGTGGAATATTGGGTACATTCAGGAGGTTCCAGCGGCTGAGACCGCTTAGTAAGCGGTCTATCTATCGCCTCCTTTCGCCGCTTTTCTCTTCCTCTTTTTTTTCTTTCCCCGCCCTGGGACCCCACCCAGACAATACAATGACAACGCACCACTCAACAAAATACAATCGCATTCTAGTTTCTCATTATCACAACTATTTTACTTCTTTCTGAAAGTTTTTTTGTCAACATCTGTGGAGTAATGGAACAAAATTATCCACCGTACATTTTTCACCTATTCATGTGCCGCCGTTTTTGTAGTTTATTCGATTGATTTTTATTATTATTATAGGTAAATGTACGCTTTTTCAGATAAATTTATTGGATCGAAGATTTTCCTCCATAAAATTGAAATATCAGGGGAACTCAACATTTCAGCTGGGAATGAGAATTTGAAACATTCAAAGATTGAGGTTCGCTACATTCAGATAACACAACATATGATTAGGTATTCTACACGTACATACAAAATATGGACTGATTTGATTTTCGCGTAGCTTGTTAATTCAAAAACACTACGGATCTACAGAACTTGATATTTCATTTGTATTATCCCTGTTATGTTGTTTCATCAACGTTATCATGATTATTTCTGCTGTGAAAGAAAATTTTTTATTTCAAATAATAGTAGACATCTCAAATTAGATGTCATCGAAAAGTGCATTTTCAACCTGATTTTGTTGAAAAATATTGAAAAATATCTGTCATTTCAAAGTTTTGGGGTGTGGACCATCGGGGGTAATCCGCTTCTTACTTTGTAGCCAAACAACTGACTCTTGCATGAAAGCTATCAAAACAATTCATTTGTTCAGTCAATCACCAAAATCTGATTGATTTTGAATATTCACATGAAAAGTTATCAAAGAAAAACTTTTTTCATTTTGTAACTTCAAGAGCCCGTAACTTGGTAACGAAGGCTTTCAGGAACGAAAGTTATATGAAGAACTGGTTATGTTTGGACCCCATCTATACATTTCCGGGAGGAAAAGAGGAAGTCCAGGGACACCCTGTATTTATACATATTACCTGAACGGGCAGGCAAATCCTTAGAGACTGGTGAGTGATATAATCATCAATAGTAACGGACCCGGACCAGTTTTCTCGTAATTGATTCTAGAGTCGGATGAAATTTGTGAAGAATTATTATAAATAACAGTATCTTTGGAGAACAGATAATTGAAGTCTTTGCTTTGTCTTGCTTCCTCCGAGGTCGAAACTCTAGACATCACCTAGAAGATGGCAAATGAGAGTTTACATAAACTTTGTGAAATGAAGATCCATTTCTACCTGTATATGAATCATAGATGGATAATGGCCTCTGGGCTTACCTTTTTACAGGATTGAGATGTGTGGGAAATACATTCATTACTGCATCGTCTGTGCACAGCTTACACCAATCCTTATAATGTAATTCCTTGATGACGTTTCAGTCTTAGTCGTATGATAAATCAACTTTTTACTTGTATTTATAGAACTTACCCTCTAAATGACAAGGACTGAATAATGACAAATCAGTCTCCGGGTGATTTACGAATACAAATATATACCCAGAAAGATAATCAAATGATATTCGTTGATACCAAGAGCAAAATCTTTTCAAGTTCATTTACTCAATAACGTCATCGTTGTTGAGCTGTTGAACATTTCGTAGACAAATATTTTTCGCAATAATGGTCACTAAACATTCCAGGTTAGATTACGTGATTGCACCGGTTAGAAATATGCGTTTTATCGCGGAATTTGATCCGCTATTCCAACGGAACACTCTGGGCTGTCTGGTTCACCTGAAAAACGTCTGCAGTGAACTTGTTCACCCCATTTCACCGACATGCTCAATCGTAGAGAATTCAGATTAAAGATTCCATTATGTTCCTGGGTTCATACAGAATTCACAATTTCAACTGCTTTGGTGATTTGTACGAATTAGCATCAAAACGCTTATTGAACATTTTCCAAATAATTCCCACGTGCCGAACTCATGCGATTAATACTGCCAGAACTGTAGCGCAATGAAGTCATTGGGTTATAAGGGTGAATAAATGAAATTGCAGACATACAATGTACCTCATTGATCTATCAGGGATAGATAAGATGAAGCAGTTTTGTGTTTTGGCCGTGGAAAAAAATGCTTTTTCGCATGTGTCAGCAATGAGCGTGAAAATATAATTATTGCACATGAAATTTTGATGAGAAGAATGAATATACTATGATATTTATTGATTTTTCGAACCCTTCACTTCGAAAGTGTAGTGAATAATATCAAAATTGAAAGTACAAACCGCACCACTATCTGAGTTATTACCTCAAACATTGATATGCTTCCTAAAATATAACGCAATGCCTTACTTTTTCATATGCGCAATGCAAGTCATTTATAACAAGTTATTACTAGAATTCTACCAACCAAGTCGTTGAAACTGTTTCAATATCTGTAAATATGTTTTCGATCTCAATTCAAGTTTGTCGAATTTTCCAATAATTCATATTATCAATATTCACTTATCATCAATATATTTAATCACTTCCATTATCAATTTGTCCATTTTTCAAAATAAATGTTATTCAATTATGGTTCAATTTTCATTTGTAATATTTTGATTTCATTATTCATAATTTCAATTCTATTTTTTCACTTTTTGTTATTTTATTTCTTTTCACTGGAATTTTTCATGTTTGATTTTTTCACTCCCAATTCTCTTTATATCTTTCACAAATTTTGATAAATTTCTCATTCCATCTCATTTCATCAATTTTTTTTGTCAGGTTTTTTGTCAAGGTTTAGTCAATGGACTTCTCTTGGAAGCAGAGATCTTCTAGACTTCACTTGGCGACTTCAATCATTCTTCAGTCTTCAAGAAATAACACTCATTCAATTTTTCCGAATTATTTATAAATAGATATTTTTTTAAATACATTTCTTGATGTCGATAGTTTATTGGCGAGGTCGACTGTAGGAGTTTCAAAGTCACACATATCAAACGAGTGATTATCGTTCCAACGATAAATTGGCCATCAAAACTTAGAGAGCGGAACAAGTTGGAAACCCAGTCAATCGAGGACCTGCAGAAGATCTTTTCTAGAAGCTATTTTCGAAAAGTGGAACTTCATCGTCCCCTTCTGCAGGAAAGAATTGCTCGGTGAAGACAAGAACTGCTTAATCAAAGCAGATTCCTTATAGTGGTTAAGAAGACGATGGCCAAAGGATTGCTTTTATTGTGAGTACACTGAATTTATATGTCAGTTGGAAATATTTTCGAACAATTCGAGCATACCAAAATGGCAAATACTTACCTTCACACCAGAATATCTCGAGTTCCACAGTTTTATGGATACCCAAATGAACTGAGTAGATACTTGAGTACATGTGATTGTGTCATTGGCAATTTTTATGAAAAACTTTCAAAATACATATTTTTCGAATTGTTTGATTTGTAAATTGTCAGGAGATACAAATTTTGTTCTTAATATCCATAATGTCACAACTTAGAACGTTTTGAAAACCATTCCAACTAATATGGATGACTTGATACACCGCATCAGGCAAGAGATAAATCAAATCACCGCAGATATGTTCTAAAACGTTGTCAAAGAATTTCACCATCGTCCTTTTTTTTTGTCAAGAAATTAAAAGTTCCCATTTTGAGCATAACCTTCAGACTGTTATTATTTCAAATGTTGTTGGAAGTGTTAAACTTCATTTTGTTCCTGGTACCATTAATGAACTGTACAAATTGAGCAATCAATTTTTTTTTTGTTACCAACGTCCACTTATACAACTTGATACAGGTAATCTCGTACTGGTGTAATGTGGTGTAGCTCCATCCTGTTGAAACCATATGTAACTGGCCCCTGTTGATATCTCGTCCAAAAAATATGGCCCAACCACTGTGTTATTCAGTATACCAGCCCAAACGTGACTGTGATGTTTCCTCATCCACTGCAGATTTTGCGTACTCCAATACCGACAATTTTGCTTGTTCAGTATTGTTCACCGTTCCATGTAAGTTAAACGTTGCCTCATCGGAAAAAAGAATATTTTTCGGAAACATCGAATTCCGTTGACATCTAGTTCACAAAATTCTAATCTACGATCGGGGTCATCCTCATTACTCATTTAGTGCTTGATGTAGTTGAATTTTATATGGATGGTATTTGTGTGATTTCAAAATTCTCAATATAGAAGTTTTACATACATCATTGTCACCAGCTACTCATCCTGTAGGTGTCTTTGGGTACGATAATAGTACATCCAAATTCTTGTCGTCGTTCAGTTTTGATCTCCCAGCTCTGTGAAGATCTTGAACAGTTTCAAATTCACGTTTTTTTTCTTCTGTTCTACTCACCCTGGACTGGTATATGTTGTTGTCATGATACTTCTCATTAAATATTCTGCATTCCTCAGATTGTGTTCTGGTTTAATCACCAAACCCAAGCGATATGGATATCTGAATTCTTTGATATAGATATAATTTAAAAACGTCATGAATATTGGAGAGCATTATTCATTTTGCGCATGCCTCTGACTGTTTCAGACCAATTTCCAAACGGTCGAATGTGTTGCTAGAACAAACCTATTGAAAGTCGCTCAGAGCCGTTGATTCTTATTTCAAGGGAGAACACCCCCATCAAATATATCACCTCCAGCACCCCTACTTCAGAATTCTCAACGGGACTACTATACTTGTGATACATCAGTTTGAAGGGAATTGAATTCCAGATACATGAGTGTACTGAAATTTAGGATCGATCAAGTGTTGTTGAAGTTTTAATGAAAACTAACTTGCATAAAGTTATTCTTATTTTTCATCACCTGAAATGTTATCATCACGTGAAAGGTTCAAAATGTGAACCATTGAGTTCCATACAGAAGTATAAGCGATTATCGAACTGTTGTCGCACATTTCTCAACATTTCTGGAGTCACTGCATGACACTCTATAACAATTAGATCATCGAAAAGAATTTGGCTGTGTGATATGAACTTAGGATTTCAAATGACTCCATGAAAAAAGTCTAATGGTGATAAATCAGGAGACCTCTTTATTGGCCCTCGCCTTCCAATCCATCTTCATGTAAACTTGCCATCTAAACGTTGACGTACAGTTGCAATGAAATGTGGAGAGATCCATCTTGTTGGAAGGTGAGCTGACCTCCAAGTAGACTATCATCGTCTTCAACTAACTGAATGATTCTGGGGTTCACAGTTTACATCAATAAAATATGGACCTACAATATAATCTTCCAGAATACCAGCCCAAACATTCAATTCCTGAGGAGTTTGTAAATGGGTTTCCCTGTACCAATGGGGACTTTTGTCAGTCCAGTCAGTATCTGCAGTTGTTCCCGTTCACACGTCCATTCAAATAAGAAAAGAACGCATTGTAAAGGTAATTATTATCACCGATCAATAATTGACTCATGATTTCACAAAACTCTATACGTTTGTCAGGATCATCTTCACTTAATTCTTGTACATTCTGCATTTTGTAAGGATAGAATTTTGCTTCTTTCAAAATTCGATGTACGCTGGTAAGAGAAACTCCAGAAATAGTCGCAAGTTGTCTTAAAGACTGAATGTTGTCCATCACTGTATGTCCTACAACTGCAACAGCGACCCCTCCATTACTCATCGGCTTGTCGCGTTCTTTTTTTTATTCAGCACTGATCCAGACTCCATGAACTCATTCATCAATTGAATCACGTACTGGTATGATGTGGTTTTTTCTGGAGCCGTAGCTCTAGCACAGCGTCCATTTTCAAAATACGCAGCTACAATGGATATTCTCTTTTGTATAGTATAAATCATTTTCAGGACTCAGTAAAAAAGGTAAAATTTTTTCAAGACGTGAATATATTGAAAAAATAAAAGTTAAACGTCAAACATTACAATTTTCTGCACGCCTTCGTAGCGCAAAGTGTTGATGGGGAATGTAGGTGTTATTTCGATTACCCGGCGTCAGAGACATTTTTTAATTTTGTTTTCAACTCTTTGTTTTGTAGGTTCTTCTAATTTTTGGGAATTTCAAAAGCATACTATACTGTACCTTCTTAGCTTCAGTTCTTCATGAAATTTTATTTTTTTGGTTTCATAAATATTTTTTTCAAATGACTTGTTACTCGAGGGAGGCGAACAAATCATATGTACAACATGGGAGTGAAGGGCATTTTTATCCGTTGAACGACTACTGACCGACGCGAAGCGGAGGACAGTAGAGTTCATCCTCCTAAGTAGGAGATTTCATTCAACTGAATTATTATTTTATATCCACACAAGGTAGGTTGTAGATTTCACCAATCACAAAGAACAAAATACTTGGTTACCAGGGAAAATCTCGTGAAAACATCACAATTCTGATCTGTCTACCTACGAACAAGAAATCCTAGTTTATTGAATCAAGTTTAAATTGTCATAATTGATGATGGGTTGTGGTTTTCGTGGAATTGAAGGATACACATCTACTCTCTGCATTAATAATCATCAACAGAAATTGTACATTCATAATAGCCTAGTTGGTTGAAGCGTACGCCCTCTGAGAAAATTCACTTTATAGCCATTGGTTCGAGTCTCACCAAAACCTAATATTTTTGTACTGTTTCAATTCAATAAAGTTTCTTTCCTTTGAAATTTCCGTAAATGTCGAAAAAATACACAATATCTAAAATTGATGCTTCCTTGGAAGAGAGTTCTGAAATATTTACCTTGTCGAGGAAAAAATCAACTGTATTGGATGGATATTGGCAATTTCGTCTTCGAGCGATATGGCCACCATATCCATTAAAGCTGTACTAACTACTATTTACTGCTCAATTTGTATACTGAGCATATAAAAATTAGATCGAATATATAGCAAACATAGGAATATCTACACAAAGCAATATAGAGAGCTATTTGTAGATATACATACATGTACCTATCAACACAAAGTATTCGTAATTTTTCCTATTTCACTTCTCTAGAAAGTGTTATTTCTATATTTTGATTCGGAGAAGAAGAAAGCTAGTTCGTAGTAACTCTTTTGCATAATTTCAATTTAGTTCTCAAGTACACAGGAAGAGACATACCAGAATTTTTTTAAGACAATTTTGATTATCAAAAAATTAAAACTTGAGAGACCTGAGATAAAGAACAAATCAATAATGAATTAGAAAAAATACTCGAGGGACTATGCTGTATAAAAGCTTAACGAGTGGGTAGTTCAATATGAGATCATGAAACAGGTAAGTCTTGAAATTGATTTTTCAATAAATAACAATCCTTCAGTGTTGAAGTGAATCAGGACTAGGCTACCACTATCACGAGTCTCCATAAAGATAAGGTAGGTAGAAAATTCTTTTCATGTATCTTGAGTTATATGGAATCAATGTAGATGACGTTTTATTCATCAGCTTCATATAAGGTGAGGTTTGTTGGTGTTGCACACACGTGACTTATTTAAATATCAGCAACTTTTATTTATAACTTCATTATAAAATTTTCCCAACGTGCTGCATGACGAGCAAGAATGGTGACAGGAAGTGAAATTCGACATTGACTTCATCAAGCAAAATTGAAAAAGAAGATACACGAATTTCACACTGATTTTAAAACTAATCGGTTTGTTTATTGTTTGCTCCCCAGGCATCACGTATCTGGAATGCCTGATTATATTATAAAATGATCGAATCACTAGCAGGGCTTTGATCATTTGCAACTCCAAAAGATTGATTTCTGCTCCGATTGAATGTACAGATTCATATTCATTTCGAAAGGGAGAGTTGCCGATTCTTTCGATAATTAAACAATTATATTTCATGAACGTCATCCGGTTATTGGGCGAATGCGCTTGAGATAAAACGAAAGATGAAAATTCACTTATGAAATGTAGTGTGAGAAACGTTATAGCCGAGAAATGGTTGAGAAGAAAAATCAAACATAATAAAATGAATAGTATCAGCCAATGACATCAAAAATATAACAAGAAAACCCACTGTAGTTTCGGGACGAAAGGCTTGAATGTATTAAAGTAATAATATAATATTGACATAACCTTGCCAAAAAACTTCGATGGCCCATGCGTTAATGAAGCTGACTGAATATGCTCTTTGAACACTAAGTACTACTCCGCTTTGGTATGTACTTTGGTACTCAACTTTCAGTCTCCACTGTACTACAATTTTCAGCTTGGTGTAGTCAGGTATTGGCTCTGGAATGGTTTCATGGTAGAATTATATCTATATTCATGTTTGGAGATTGGGTAGGGAGCAGATCAACTTCTATTGAAGTATTTCCATCAAAATCAATAATTTTTCTGCACAGCTTGTGAATATCTGTTGAATATTATGTGAATTTACGAAAACGAAGATGAATTTTTGACTAGCTGTCAGTAAAAAACTTCAACTAAACAATAACATGACCTTGAAAGACAGCTGTCAATGGAAAACTTCGGTTTGTCAACTGCCACCACACAGCGTATCTCTTTCCTTGAACTCCCAATAGAATGATGGAAATACACCGTGTTTGATTCATAGGGACTGACCCTAAGAGAGAGAACTACTGAGTGAGCGAGAGAGTATACTTCAAATATAACCTCTAAGCGAATTCCTTCCTCAATGTAGCAGATAAGCTGGGTTAAGAAGGATACAGTAATTCAAGTCTAGAATTATCATTCTGTCCTTTGCAACATCACTTCAATGTGTACATCCTTTCTCTCTCTATAGTATTCTGCATCGTATCATATGGAAAACTGTCACAAAGGCCAGACCTTTAGTATAATGTATAATGTCTTGTGGTTCGATCACGATACCTGATTTGAAATACCAAAAAGGGGTGAACACAGAATTGTCACTTATGAATTTGTCAATTGAATAATATTAGATTTGAAATGAAGTGAACAATATCGAGAGTGTTAATCTCAAAGAATAACAGGTGCAAAATTTGAAATTCAATTCTACTGTTCCACTGAGTTACCATCAGTGCGTTGAATTCATGTCTTCATCAATGACATGATAGTTTTCGAATTGTATACACTTTATATGTTATCTCTTATTGACCACAGAGAATAGAGAATTAATTTGGAATCCATATACAGGTGTGAAAGGGCGAACTTTCAATCAGAACATGAAGAAGTTATCCCCAGCGTTTTCATTCCATGGAGCATTAAGACCCCAGTAGGTACAGAACCTATCCGGATATGTGATTTCGAGTATGCATGCTCCATATATTTCGGCAGTTGGAATGCAAATTTTTAATTTCATTCTGTTTGGATACATGACAAGTGAACTAACAAAGGTGAATCGAAGAAGAAAAGGTGTTTCTTTTTATCATGGTACAAATATGTAAAAACTATTTGTATAACAAGAGGGGAATGTAGTGCTTTTCCTCCCGAGGATGAAGTTTACTGCCCGACGCGTCATAACCAAAACTCAATCAATTTCATTTAAATAAATAATGTTCTTCGAACTCTTTCTAGAAATCAATTACCCTAACACCAAACTGATATTTTTGCACTCGACGCGCGTTTCGCTAACAAGTTTAGCATCTTCAGGAAAAGAAAATTGATACTGTTCTTCAACATGAAAATGTGAGCCGAGGCAGACAATGGAATGCAATTGAGTGCCGAGTACATCTTAAGGCGCGACTATATTATTATATTATAAATGCGACCCTAAATCCAACCATTCAAAAATCCACACAGTAAGTTGTTTACCTTGTGGATTCGCACTGTGAAAATATATCTGATTCAAATGAATTGCTTATCGCGTCCACATAAGCAGAAATCATTGTCATGGTCTACCATCACAACCTGTCTAGGTACAAATTGAGCACCTTATAATTTATGTGATAGTATCGTGATACGTATTCACTGTGTCAATGCCAATGATGAACACTCGAGACTCATAGTAAGCAGAAGGTTACAAGGTCACCGACTTTTGACCCTCAATTACATAACGTCTTCAAGAGGAGTTATACCAGGTGATAAATATTGGAGCAACTTACCATTTAACTGTGATCAAAGAAAGGTGAGCGTTGAAATCTGATGAAAATAATAATGCGGTTGGGCTAATTAACAAACAATGAATATCGGGCCGTTCATATTTTTGCTGGTGACTTTGCATTTTCGAATTTTCGCTATTGGTACAGGAGTCGTGCAGATGAACTTTTGTGAATATACTGACTAATTCATATGTCTGCATGACATGTTTCACGAACTCCATGAATCATCGATAAAATTCTAATGCTGACTAGGTACCTTACAAATTTATAATTTTTATTAATAAACATGTATTCTATTTTTCTGATATTACTCTCATGGAAACTCCATTCAACACCAGCAATAAAATTTAAGTGATATTATTCTGGTGGCTGTCGTGTACGTGCAAATATAAAGATTTCATTTTTTCTATGTGAGTATGAGGACCCCTACTATAATATGCATCCGAAGCAATCAAAGAACTATTCTGATGTCTTTTTTTGTGGAGTAATTGTAAATAAAAATAGAAAAAATATGATACGTCAATATCTATTGAAGAAAAGCCGTTCTTCTCTTGAACATGCTAAGCTTGTTAGCAAAACGGGCGTAGAGAGCAAAATCAGTTTGGTATTAAGGTGATTGATCTCTAGCAAAGTTTTCAATTTTTACACCAAAGTTTCTAATATTTATAAAATCATTATTCATTCTAGTCCATTGAAAAATTACATCAATTACATTACAGTGTATCTGCCAAACGATTCATCCTACAGAGATGGTGATATGTTTTGTTGAAAATTGATTTCCCAACAACTTTATTTTATTTTCTATGAAATAATTTTTTCACTAAATTTTTTTTCGATTTCGTTCATCTGTTATTAAAGTTTTACAGCGCTCCGAAGTTGCCGATAATCTCAAAAACTCCTTATATATATATATATATATATATATATATATATAAGAAAGGGTTAATTAGACTTATTTTTTTTACTTTTTCATTATCTACATATATATTTCACAATTTGATCGACATTGCTATTTCATTATTGAATATTTATCGACCCTTTTCCCCACTATATATTTTAATGATTCTTAAAACAATTTCGAACCCGAGTGTACATTCACGAGAATCCGATGCAGGTAAGAAAGGCCCAGGTGACCGTTTAGGGATGAAAACCGGATTATCCTTTTTACTATCAGTATGATAATGGTAACATGCAATATGTACAGTAACCTCCGGAACATTTCGTAATAATTGTTCATTATCCATATCATTTTTTGCGACTGCTCGATCAAGCCAGGTTTTACTCCTTTACAATTCGTATTTTAATTTCTCCTATGAGTTGCTCACAAATGACACAATCAAACAGTCGAAATGGTTATCACCAAATGAAAAATCTTGCCTACAAAAATGAAGAACTCGAGCAAAACTCAAAATACTTTTCACAAATAACTACGACTGTACGTGGCGAAATACGTAGCAAAACTGGAAGAATAAGTAGAGTTAAAAATGACAAAGAGAATAATTGTTGTAAAATTGTTCGTTCCGTTAACCAGCTGACGAACGTCAACCCTCAGAAGTCGAAACTTGTGCGAGCAATGGATCAACGAGGCCTTAACTTTTAACGTGCGATTACCCAGCACGGTGGCCCGGCGAGGATTCGATCCCCGGCCTTCTGCTTGATAGGCAGTTATGCTAACTACTACACTACCGAGACCACAAAGAGGATAATGATTATAATGATAATAGCAGTTGTTTTTTATACCCAAACGGTTACCTGGAAACTCTTAAATGTACAAAATTATTGTAGAAACTAATGAAATGAAACAAAAGTTTCATTATGGGAAAAAGGGTCGATAACTAATCAATATAACATAGCAATGTTGAAAAAGTTATGAATTAAATGTATAATGAAACAGTGATAGGAAACTGAGCTGAATTATTTATTTTTGTTTGTATCCTATTGAGTAGCTGAAAATATGGCCAACTTCGGAGAGCTGTAAAACTATAATGAACGAAGAGAATTATAAAAATTCATAGTGAAAACTATTTGTTAAAACCCCCTCTACATAAATTTTTGGATGTCATTTCATTGTAAAATGACTAGAAAAAAAATTATTTTGCCGAAAGGTAAATTTGTTACAAAATTATCAACTAATATCGTTCATAACTTTGTTATTTTTGATTTTACGATAAAGAATGAGGAATATGAAGTTGCGGAGGATTGAACTTTCAACAAAAAACATCTGAAAACTTTTTTGTATGATGGTTGATTTGGCAGATGAAGCCCGAAAACCATCTGCTGCACCGATTTTTCCAATATGGCGTCCGCGAGACATGGGGTGACGATCCCACAAATTTGGATTCAAGCTCACCATCACCTCCCTCACGCATCAAGGAAATCGAATTGCGTCCTCTGATGAACGCACGCTGAGGCCTAAAAAATGGACCATTTCAATAACCTATTCGGTTATGAAGTTATTCGATTCCTAATGAAATTCACACGAGCAAATAATTTAGATGAAACTAATAAAAATAATAAATTGTTTTTGTCAAAATGACATACATGAACAAATAAGTATTATTGAAATACTATAGGGCAATAGCCATAACCCAAAAAAGTTCATCGTGAAACCTCTTCGTTATGTTTAACAAAATCCAAAAAAACTGATGGCGTGCGCCGTTGCAATAAAAAAACTCGAGGAAAAAACAATCCGACGAATTTGTATTGTCAGTATTTGCCACCATTTTTCTTGAAAAATATCACAAAAACCGTGAGAGATGAAACTTTCCGGTAAATAAAGAATAATAATAAGTACCATTCGAACGAAGCCAAATATGGTGACTGATGTGAATATCGAAAGAAAAATCAGTAGAATTATTCATTCAGTAATCAGAGAAAATGTTGTTCTATCAGTAGTCAGTCTGTTCCATTGATCTATAAAACTCAGTGATCGAATGGTATTTTTGATTCGCCCTCGTATCCAAAAAGAGGCCCTTGGCTGCTTCCTCATAATGTTTTATTCAAACTGTTGACAATTTCTTCCTCATTTTCAACCGGAGTCCGCAGCAGCAAATCTCATTTATCGACCAATGAACAGGCCATATTTGTGCATTGTTGGTAGTTGCATCAGGTTCATTGCATTAAATTTGCCATAATAAGTTGGATAGAACGGGAGCTGATGCATTCAAAACAGAAGCCGTGGCATCATTATTCAGGAAAACCACGTAGGTTCAATTATCTCATATATCAAGAAAACAATGTTTTCAGAAGATGGGAGGGTGGAGGAGTGGAATTTCTCTCGGACCCGGCGAAGTCGAGACGACACTGCTGGCCTGCCAGATGAAGTTCATCGAGTTTTGGGTCATCAGCCGATCTACGATCAACAGAAATCCCTATTACAGATTTTAGAGAATCGGCTTCAATTACTCAACCCAACCACTGCTGCTTTAAAACAATTTGAAGAAGACTCAACAACGAATGAACATTCAACTCAACAAAATGTACACAGCTCAATGAGCCTAGTCCTCGATTTTCGAGATCCTACTTTCGACAAACGTTTCGATCTGAATAACGTAGAGCTAGGTATATGGAATATGCATGTTGAACTGCGATAGAGCATCACTAGCGTAAAAGTTCAGTGCCAGAAAATCGGGAACCTGAAGGAATTTTGAAGTTCGGCAATCGAATACTAATGAATAATAAAAGAACAGCAATACAGTGTGTGTCACATCGAACTTTCATCAAAACTTTGAGGTGGAGAAGAAAGAATATCGATAAATGTTTCATATTGAAGATTCAGATATCAGCAAATTTTCAATTGATTTAGCAATATACAGGGTGTTCATTGAAAACCTAGCGTATCAAAGTAATGTTTTTCAAATGGAACAACATATATTGCTTTCCATCTTCGCATTCCTCTTGAAAACCTTCGAAAAATGTAGCGTTTTATGCTTGAATGTGATTGACAATGTTCCTTGCTGAATGGTAATGGTTCAGACTTTCCTCATCTATATTATTAACTCTATTGAAACCTGTTGCTAAGAACGAAAAAATGAAAATATATATCAAATGAGGTAATCCAATCGAAACAGAAGGTTGAAATGGATTTTTCGGTCGAAAAAATAAATAAAAATGAAATGAAAAAATTAAAAATGGAATAAATAAATCTGGTGACGATACATTCATTACCCGCTCAAAACTGTTCAGCACACTTCTAGTAGCGCCTCATTATCAGTACCCATAGGGAAATTGGGTCTTTATAACCGACTCCACCTCGAAATATTGTCAGTCATCACCCGAAGACGATTGCAACAATCGAAACGTCGTGAGTAAATTCAAATTGAAACTTGGTTTCAACATTTATTCATACTATTTCATTCATTACTCTATTCAAACTTTTCGACAAATATTTCACATTCTATATCTCAATTTTTTTCTTGATTTTTGTCGTTTGCTTGAATGTGGTTGACAATGTTCCTTGCTGAATGGTAATGGTTCGGAATTCCATTGTCTATATTATAAACTCTATTGGAACCTGTTGCTGTTAATAATATAGACAATGGAAGTCCGAACCATTACCACTCAATTTTCTTGTCACAATATTATTTTATTTTATTTCTTCGAATAATTTTTTGACTAATATTTCATATTCGATAATTCAATTTTTTGTCACAACATTATTTTCTTTGATCAATCAAAACTTTAATTCATTTATTGACAAAAAAATTCATTCCAATTTTTTGTTTGGATTCGATTAACTTATTTGACTTGTATTTTTAGGTTTCCAGCAAAAATCGTTCAGTTTTTATAACACTGATTGAATCAGGAAACGGAACATTTCCTCCCGATTTCCTCATATATGGAATACCCTTTATATTATTTATTTCATGTGAACCCTTGAAAATAACTCCATGAAGATATTGGTTCATATGGTTATATATGGTAGTGGTATGATAGTTCTACCACAACAAGTGCAAAAAAAATAAATTGTTTTTTTTAGCAAAGCTCTCCATCGAACACTTTGATGATATTGAGTTGAATTATCACACCATTGTTTTACTGGATCCACTGGAATATGCAAAAAAGATACCTTTGTTTTGTCAATTTTCCCAGAAAACTTCATCTTGATACTGCTGGAAAATGAACGAAAAACTTCATGATGTCTCATGATATCATGACTAACATAAGATATGACTTCATTCGTAAAACGATAATTAGTAAAACTGCTATGGGGTCGTGTTATAAGTGATAATGAGCGGTAATAGAAGGGAATATAACCACATAGTATGAACGGTTTTGAGTGGTACTCAACTCGCAAAAATCTCGTAGTTCACTTGATAATTATTGTTACACTTTTTGTTTTCTGATATACAGGGTGTTTCAAATTCGATCCTCATCATTGGGATCTCGGAAACTAAGAGAGATACGAAGATGGTTAAATTGGGGCGAAGTTCTATATTTACCTGACTGACAATATGCCGTCGAGTAAGGAAAAAATTTCGAGTATATCCGAAGATATCCGAAAAAAAAAACAGAAATTTCGGAAAATGGTTTTTATTTTTTTCTGGCTTTATTTTGATTCAAAAATGAATTGCACTCCAAAATTGCCACATTATGCTTGTTACGTAATGATGTTTTCAGACTTGCTATCCGACGTTTCGTCTTCCGGCCACCATCATCAACTTTATCTTTTCTTATGGGCGCTACATTGTATTCTTTCTGTTTTGAATAGAACCAGATTTTACCTTTTCGATGTTGTATCATAAGTTATTGAATTTTTGGCGGAAAATGGCTTTCACTAATGAAGAAAAAAGAGATATGATACAAATTTATTACAAATACGATAGCAACAGTGTAAGGACATCGGAAATGTATTTAAACCTGTATCCCGAAAAACGGCAACCACATCGAACTATGTTCAAGTTATTATATCAAAGTATTGTTAGAGTTGGTGGTTGGAGTTTGGTTCATTTGAAAAAAACTTGAGAAAAGGACCAGGCAGCCGGCTTATGGAAAAATGGGCATCGGTGAAATTGCATAAATTTTTAGTACCTATATTGTAGTCGACGACTTTGTGAACAATAGTGTCCATGGGCCCAACTCGATTCTATGACCAGTTTCAGAGATACAGGGTGTTGAAGTTGGAAAATTGCTATTTTTTTGAAATTATGTATTTCATAAATGTAATAAGAATTTTTATCTGTGATATTGTACTAATGACAGTGAATATCAGTCCCTCAGGAGAGTGAGTTTCATTTCTTACAGGGATACTCGAAAATTAAAAAACGGAACGTTGACTTCAAATTCAATTCAACTTTCAGGAAAATCAATATCTGGTTGGATTTGCTTCTGGAGTTTATTGGTCGGATGTAAAAGTTTTGTCAACTTGCTATGATCAGTTTTTTATCCTGACAGTATGATGACAAGCCTATCATTATACGTTCTCTCAATCGACCATACGTGGTAAATGATCTGTTTCAATGTCTCCATTGCCTTCCAACAGCTGCAATCGAATCACGATCGAAACTATTGAAATAAGGACGATTTCACAGACGATGAATTCGAATCATTAACATCAATTTCAAAAAATTATTTCAATGAATTGAATGAGAACTGTAATTTACATGAGCATGACAAAAATTATATAGTTTTTTCAAGAAAACTCTTGACTACTTTCCTCCTGAAAAAGCCACATGGTTCATCAGATGATTCATTGAAGATATTATTTCATTATCTTTCTCGACAAGTAACTAGTTCGATTATAAATAAGGTACGGTTGTGTTTGATACAACGGATTGGACCCATATAATATAGGATTTGAGGCACTCACCAGAGAAACTTTTTAGAAAGACATGTCTCGGGATTTACCAACATCTATTATAATTCGCAGCCTGGCGATCCCAAAGCTATAGTATATATAGACAATGCGTATAACAAAATAGAAAAAAAGTTCCAATTTGCGAGTAGTGAGATAATCGTAATGTTATTGTAAAATGCAGCATATGGTAAAACCCGAATTGGTAGTCGCCCCCGATGGACCATACTTTTCCGACGTACGAAATAATGATGCCACTATAAAACTGTTCGAGCTGAACATGGATATAAATGGAATGAGACACTAGTTTGGAGAAAGAGACATTGAAATTGTGGGCAGAGGGTATCGACTGTCTCATGTCTCCTCTTCTTAGGAGAGGACAGACTCAATTGGAAACTCGTGATGCTAATTTTGCACGATATATTACAACTACACGTTGGATAGTGGAATCTTGTGAAGGACAGTTAAATTCAATATTCAAATTATCGAAAAATACAATTTCGATACACCATGCTGCTAATATGAAAAATATCATCAGATAGCTGGAGCTCTAATAGATAAAATTGTATTTTTCAAGAATTTGAATGACTTCAACTGTCCATTACGAGATTCCACTATCCAACGTGTAGTTGTATTGTATCGTGCAAAATTCGAATCACGAGTTTCCAATCGAGTCTCTCCTCTAGCAAGTAGAGGAGGCATGAGACAGTTGATATCAATCTCTTGCAATAACGGAACTGAATCTCTATACCCTCTGTTCACAATTTCCAAACTGATTCCTCATTTCATTTATATTCTTGTTTAGCTTGAACTGTGGAACAGTGGCATCATTATTTCGGATGTCGGGAAAATATAGTCCATTAATAGCTAGGATGTAGCGAGTACCAATTCCGGTTTTACCATATTATGCTGCATTTCATAATAACAGTACGATTGTCTTGGTACTCAAAAATTGAAACTTTTTTCTATTTTATTATACGTACAGTCTACATATACTATAGCTTCGAGAACGCAGGCTGCGAATTATAAAGGATGTTGGTAAATTCCAAAATATGTCTTTCTTTGAAGTTTTTTCTGGTGATTGCATCAAATCATCAAATCCTATATCATATGGGTACAATCCGTTGCATTGAACACAACCATACCTTATTTTCAATCGAACTAGTTGTTTGTTGGAAAGAATAATGAACTATTTTTTTCAAAAAATCATCTGATGAGCCATGTCTCATTTTCAGGAGGATAGTCAAGTGTTTTCTTGTGATAACTATACGAATTCCGTCATTCTCAAATAAATTACAGGTCTCATACAATTTATCAAAATTATTTTTTGGAATCGATGTTGATGATATGAATTCTTCGTCTGTGAAATCAACCATATTTCCATAGTTTTTTCATAGTTTCGACCGTGATTCGTGGTTGCAGCTATTCGAAGACACTGGAGAAATTGAAACAGATCGTTAACCACGTATTGTCGGTTGAGAGAACGTATAATGATAGGCCTGTCAATATAATAACAATTCCTAAAATTCAACGTCAAGTTTTTTCGATATCTTAGATTACTCTTCCTCTGGATTGCTGATTTTGAGAAAATCTCATTTTTCTTGTCCTTCTTTATCTACATGTTATTGACAATAACGCTCCAGTTGAAAACATCAATGCAACAAAATTTCTTGGATTCGTTAATAACGAAAACATCACCTGAAAGAGTCATTGCGAATATCTGAACAATAGATTGAATATATTGTTAATTGTTCAGAAAGAATATATTGTGATTTGTTCAGGAACCTCAAAGAATGGGCCCCAACTGATATCCCTGCACCTCTCAAGTAGCATCCAGGTTGACATAAAATATTAGGTTTGTATGGTAATACCACTTCAATTGGTGTATTTCCAAATCACAGAAAAAAGTTCTAAGGATAGTGGGTACGTGTACCCTAGCCACTTTATTGCAGAGGATTGTTCATGAAATTTCATATATCGAACTTATTCTCATTGTACGTATACGAAATGTGCATCTGTCGTCATAAAAACAAAACTGAATTTTGAAGAATTAAGAATCTGCATAATGTGAAAACTCATCAAAAAAATGTTTTCACGTGCCATTACGTAAGTATAGTGGCTGTTCGTTCGTTCGTTCGTTAGAAAAGAATCCTATATTTCTAAAATGATTTCTTGAATCGTAATATACATATGGAATAATATGGTGTGTTTCAGTTGAATAATGGTTCCTGGGTTACATGAAATTGTATATTAGTGTCAATTATTTTTCCTGAAGATATCACTTTTCTGAAGGTTTCAGATCTTGGATTAGCTTGTCAAAGGCTGGATCCTGCTTCAGCAAAAGACTAGAATGAACACTCAATGAAGTTTTTATCCAATTCAAGTGGTATGCGAATTTTCATAGGTCCGATTATCTACATTCTTGAAATGATTCTGCCGTAATACTGATTCTGAAATTAATATAGAATAATAACTCATTCCGAAAATACGGAGTCGTGCTCATTCGAATTTGATACTGAGATCAACTGAGGTGAATATTTGACAACAAACAATATATTCACTTAAACAATAGTTCGGTTTTTCTTCGTCACTGGTCACCAACATTACTGAGCACAACATCAATTTTCTGTTTATGATTAGGCAAAAAAGCATTTTCGCTGTTGAGAATCATCTAGTGGTCTTTCTGTAAAATGAAAATGTATTATAAGTTTTCTGACTATACTACAAACTTGAGAAAGAAAATCAATGTGGTATAGTACATGTAATGAAATCAATTCCCGATATTTAAACTATTTGATAATTACTGGGTTTCAAAAGTCTTTTTTCCGATATATCTCAGCCGAATATCAATGTGGTGGAGACATGTAAAATGTGCATTTTTATTTCACTTCTCGTTTGGAATTCCGAGAACCTGTAGAAATTCTTTGCATTCATACTAAAGTAATAAAAAGCTATATAACAATATCATAAATCAACACGTTTCTCTATTTATCCTACCATAACTGTTACTGCATGTGGTCATCCATCTTTTATTCACCTTTTGGCTTCTCACAAAATCGCTGGCCACAGTATTGTAGCAAACGGTATGTATAGCTGTTTGTTATAATTTTTATGGTAGGTAACACATTCCACGAAGAATTCAGGCTCAGCATGCATATAAAAATTGATGAAATGAAATACAGGAGTTAAATGAGGCGTTGAATGTTGATCAAAGAAATTAATCTGGGCCATTCTTCTCGGTGATTTTCAACTCATCAAGCTTTCTAGGTTTCAACTTAAACCAAACGGAAATAGTGGATGATTCGATTTGGCGAGCTGAAATTGATTTCTGTTTCCTTGGCATATTTGAGATGGTATAATGACTCGGTACTGAAGTGGAAAATGTGGTCAGTGTACGGTTAATCCCCAATCTATTGAAAGATGTACTGTGATATTTCTAAATAGTTCGAATCGGCAAAGCTGATTGTTTGTTGAACTTTATCATATGATAAGTGACTTTTTTATCGAATGAACAAAGCTTTGGAATAGTTGACACTGGGAGTTGAAGTATTTCACAACTATACACCTTTCAATAACATTAATTCACGGTCATTCCATCATACTTAGTATCGGGTTCATACCTATACTATATTCCACAGTCCATTAGTGTTGTTACGAAATCGTCGAACAAGAATAATTTTGCTTAACAATGAATCCTTTTCTCTATCCCCTATAACCTGTCTATGTGATTCGGAGCAGACCACACCCATTGACCGTCTTGGCATCATCGAGAATATCCGAGAGAGATATCATTGACGCCAACTAAAATGAGTCGGCGCAGAAACGTGAAACGGTTCTGTGTTGAAAGACTCCGCCCACGTAAGTAATATTTTGCATTGTCAGTGACCGCAACAGCCGGCAGTAAATATTCTTGAATAGTAGCTATCTTCTGGGGCGTGTACTATGCGTGACGCCGGGAAGAAGAAGAGGTTGAAGAGCAACGACGCCGGGAAAAGAAGAGGTTGACGAACAGCGTCACCGAGAATAAAAAGAAGCTTAGGAACAGCGACGACAGGAAGAACAACGTCCCAGGGTGGAGAAGGAAGCTGAAGAGCAACGACGCTGGAGAGAAAAAGAAGCGTTAGAGGCCATAGAGTCGCGGACAGAAAGATGGCGGCGGAAAGAAAAAGATGCTGAAGGACCGGGAAAAAGAGCAACGTTGCAGGGGAGAGAGAGGAGCTGAGGAACAACGACGCCAAGAAGGTGAAGAGGCTGAAGAACAAAGACGAGAGGCGAAGATAGAGACATGTTCCTGAGAATATTCCACGAGTTGAGAGAAACCAAAGTCAATGAAGAATAACTCAAGGAAATGGAATAAGAGCTACGGAAACGATTCAAGGAAACGAAGTTAGAACTCCAGGAAGAATTCTCAGGGAAAAATTCGAAGCAGTAACTCTCAGGATGACCATTCGAAAAGATCGCATTCGACATACTAGGACCATTTTCATTCGAAAAATACCTGATGGTCGTTATGGACTACTCGAAATGGTCTGAAGTTGAAACTGTACCCAACCACGAAACGGAAACGGTTACCAAAGCTTTTCTGCAAAATGAAATCTCCAGATATAGGGTACCCTTTGAAATGCACTCTGATAAGGTCCGTAATTTCGAATCGGATATTTGAAGGGAGATGATGGGCCTGCTGGGGATGAGCTATCCATCTCCAGTCAGATGGAATGGAAGAGAGATACAACGGAACGATGAACAATTACCTGCCAACGTTCGTGTCCGAAAACCAGAATGATTGGGACAAGCCTGTTGCTGTACCTCTGATCCTGTACCGAAGTTTCTACCATGAAGCTACTGGGTACACACCCTCCATATTGCTAATCGGTAGGGAGATGAAACTTCCAATCAGACTAGGGGCTGATAAAACCGAAGATGTGTCGCTGCCAGACTATGTGAAGGACCTGAAAGGAAGATTGAGTACGGTCCACGACTTTGACAGGTACGGCTTTGACAGTGACAAAATGAAGATCAGGTTAGACAAGAAGTCGATACCGATAAGCTTCAAGAAGGGAGATGCAGTCTGGTTATATCAGCCACAGCGAAAAAAAGAATTGGGTCCCGAATCACAGCGGCTTTGGGAAAGACCCTATTCGGTGAAAGAGAAAATACACGACCTAGTGTACCGTTCATATCAAAAGAATGAGCCCCTACAAAGGGCGTGACCCCCCATATGGAATAAATGTTGTTCGGGACGAACAACTCCAGGAAGGGGAGTAGTGTTGCGAATTCGTCAATCAGGTCAATTTTGTGAAACAATGGAACCATTTCTCAACAACCATGAATTCCTCTACGCCTATGCCTATGTAATTTGAAGAAGACCACGCCCACGACCGTTATCGCGATTCATAGAGAGTGTTCGAGAGAGATACCAACCAACCGCATTTGTGTACAAGCGAAGAGAACTATGGCGAAGGCTCCAGAAATATTAATACCCTTTCGTATACGGAAAATTCCAGGAACATGGACCTATATAGCGGACAGAGAACAGTATGGAGTAAGTTGATTACAGACAGCGATCAAGTGAATAAACAGTTATAGTTGAGTGAATTTATCGTGTTGTGAATCTCGATTTTATTGTCTGAACGTAAATAGTATATCACATGCCAAGGCGGAGAGTGCACCAATTATGTCGAGACAAAAATATTGTCAACTGGATTGCTGTTAGGGTAATTGATTTCCACAGAAAGTATCCAGGTCATGGTTATTGAAGAGGTTCATATTTTCAAGGAAGATACTGGGTACCTTTATATTTTTGTCCGTTTGGTACTGAAATAATGATATTTTGTCGGGGCTAGCTTATTTCGCATAGCTACCTTAGCGTCCTAAATTCTGATGAGCAGAATGACGTGAGCTTCAAATTCTTGTACTGTCTGTTTTTAGGGCAAATTGGTATATTTGCTCCGATACGTTTATGCAATATTAAAAAGAGGAAAAACCGACTATATATTTTGTCAGTTACTTATCGTATTTGTTTGTGAATATGGTGATTCAATTGATTCTTTTTGGAAAAGTGCATATCTTGGCGACGTTTCGGCGGGCAAGTCTGTTTCCTCTTTCAATCCTTTGTGAAAATTTCTCATGCGGTTCTAGTTATTGGTGACTAGTGTCGAAATGTGACACTCGCATGACTAATTCGTCAATAGTTCTTTCTATCTAGTGTTCATTTCGACACAACTGAATCTTCCCAGTTCAAATTGCCTTTTCAGAAGAGGCATGCAAACATCGATCTTAATTTAAAGTAGCAATATCTTCATTTTCGTTTAACGTTAATGTCATGAATGAATTGATATTATTACATTCAACCGTGTGTGTCCCATTTGTTGATCGTATGTGTTCAATAAATTCAGACCTACCAATTTCTTGCCATATCGAGTTGTTTCTATTTTTAGCTGTTCTCATTCTTGATGGTTACCATGTTTCACCAGTATAAACATACATATGGATACTGTAATAGTATATCACGTAATGGGGGGTGAGTGCCGATTACATACAAGCAACAAATTTTAAGCACGAGGCGTTAGCCGAATGCAGTAATTCGCGAGTGCACGTAATTGGCCTTATGTTCCAGTAGAAATGTACATGATTTGGACGAGATCTATTCAACAGCCGTGCTATATCGCCAATTGTTTTGTAGGTAGTTTGGACATCAAAGAATATGGTGCGAAATTTGTGGGATCGCGAAATGACGACTTTTGTCCAAAAACATTTTTTAAATAAACAAATGTCACTATTTTGATGTTATTATCTTCGAAACGGGATTTATCGAAAAATTTTTCCTACTGTGCGCCGTAATGAAATTCACAAAATGAGTTCTATGCAAAAATCAAAGAGAATTATTAGTTTGGCGGTAAACAATTGTTAAACAAAAACTTTTCAAAAACTCATCCACCACCTAAAACGATTTTTCCTGGAGAGATATCGGTAAGTTTCATCCAGCCATGTTATATAGTTCAGCAATAATGACCGATATTCGTTTATCCGGCGTGTCGATATAGCACATGTTCCACATGGCCGAGAAGGTACAAAAAATTCTCTCCAGTATGTACATTCGATATTCAACTGAAAAGAATACATTTTTGCTTTGAATATGTTTTTTGGAGACATAAAATTTCAGCTTACCTATAAACAAATAGGATTACGCCTCGAATATTGAAGTTGTTCAAAATGTTTTTCAGGATTCTCATAGGTCTTTATTGAGAGCCGAGATACAGTCGTTTTTACGTTTGTTCAATTTATTACTGTTTAAATTAACATTTTCGGGAATTTCAAATTTGTAATAGTGTTAGGCATGATATTGGATATTATAGAAACCGTTTTGAGCATTAATCTCATGGCAGATCATGATTGCATTCGGTCGCTTGCGTCTGGTATATAGTCCAATCAAACAGTAGTTTGTAGTGGAAACTTTTGGTGTAATTGTTTTGATTGGTTTATTTTGTTTTTTGGGGTGCTGAACACGAATCTGAAATTGTCTAACAAATGAGAGAAAACATCAGAAAACAATGCAATAGTGTTTATGTGGTGAAATATAGACGAAAAAAAATTTCTATAATTTTTGTTTCGCTAAATTTATTCGTAAGTCGTATGGTTTCCACGCAGAAAAAATGCTGAAATATAGGAGAAATTAGCATTGAAAAAAATTACCAGAAGACATCATTAGTTTATATTCCTCATTTCATTTGGGTGAACGTTATCTGATAGATTAATGAAAGAGGCAAATTTCAGTACATTTTAGTATTTATGACCTAATACGAGCCCTTTTAGACACCGGGTTAAAAGATTCCAGTTCTCATGGATCTGAAACAAAAATCATTGACTTAATTGCAAAATATTCGATAATCTATTGAATAGCAATGAAAAATACTCGGAAAAATATCAATTTATTTTTTCGAATAGAAATGAAAAATACTCGAAAAAATATTGATTTATCTATTTACTTACACTTATAGGTACCGGTTCCATGCTTTCTTCAGGCCAGCCATCCAGTAATTCAACGCCTGAAACAAATAGGAGACAAAATTTCGAACACTTGTCAACAAATTGATTAGATATGAAGCAGTAGAAACATATCTTGACACACAAATAGTGAATAGATAAATGATGGTAAGATAGAAATCATCCATATACATTTACCTTCAAGTAACTCCGGATCATCCTCTGCTTCTTCCCCAATTTCTGCAATGGGCCTATTATCGCAGCCGTTCTCAAAGTTAAGGCAGATACTGGAACAGTTGAGGACAGCTTTCCGACATCCACAGATGGTCTGACAGGTTTTTATGCATTTGCAAGCTATTAGTTTCAATATTGCGTCTGGTGCTGGTGGTTGAAATGTTGTTACTGGTTGTAGACCTCCTTTGGTTTTCTTTCAACCCCATTGCTCAGGATTTTTCTCATTTCCAAGCCATTGTTGTACTCGAATGTAAACTGTTGCTGTGCTAAAGCTTCGGTAGGAGGTGGCAACACAACGCAACGCATTTTTACCGAGGAGTTCTTCACTTCCGTAAAGTATGTACACCAAATGAGGATTTCTAGTGGATTTTAGGGTTTCTTCAAGGATTTCTGGTGGGATTTCAGGATTTCAATATGGATTTCATGGATTTGAACAAGATTTCCAATGAATTTTGTACACCAGATTTCCGCAGTGAAACACCCCCCGATTTTTACCTCAATTTGTTCAAGGCCGCGCTTTCCTTCTCAGTTAATTGGTACAATGCAGTGAAGAAGGTGAGACCAGTATCAGTGACAGCGTCAGCATGTGCCGTAGGATCTTCAAAAATTTGAATAGTCTTCATTAGGGCAGGATTTTTCTTGAGAATTGAAGAAACCTTTTTTTCAACAAGGCTGAAGTTGTGTCATATCACCCCATGGCATGCAAAAATAATATGTTATCACTCATTAGGGCAGGATTTTTCTTGAGAATTGAAGGAACCTTTTTTTTAACAAGGCTGAAGTTATGTCACATCACTCCATGGCATGCAAAAACAATATGTTATCACTCATGGATTGGTCTGGATCGCAGTCAGAGAAAAAAAATGAGTCGTGAAACTGTCCCTTCACCTGGATTCAGAAAATGTAGATTTTAATGTACACCCCGACAACGACCAATCATGGTCACCAGCAGGTCCACATCTTCACCCACAATTCCTTGATCTATTGATTTTGTAACAATAACAGTCTCCGAATCCTGCTTGCGTGCCTGCTTTGTGTGAATTCCAGCTGCGGCAAAGTTATCCTTCAACATTGAGATGAGACAGACTCTGTTTTTAATATTGCCTAGAATTTTTTCTCGTGGTATTGTCGGGATCATTGTTATGTCGAACATGACATCCACTGACATCTGTTTGCGTTATCTTCTCTCACTGAGCATATTCAGTACCTTCTTGGGGGTAACCATCGAAGACAACTTCAGCAATGTCCTAGTACTTGGACTTGACAAATGAAACATAGCTTCCACAAATGGATGAGATTGATTGATCCCTGGTCCACACAATTATGTGCAGCAAATATCCCCTATCTATGAGGTACACACACCCTCGGAGATTCGCCTCTTGAGTTGGTGTGAATGCCTTGTATAAAGTGGACTTGATTCCTTTTCTCATACCATAGTCGACAAAAAGAGGCAACGGATAAGGCCTCAGTTCATATTTCAAATCCTTTCAATTGGAAGACGTCCAATCTACTTTGCTATGAGCAGTTTATCTCCTACAACACCAAAAAGTGAGAGATGAGATGTCTGCAACATTAGGAAAAAGATGGTGTTGCCTAAACCAGTCCGTCAACTTTTTTCGAATCACTTCGTATGCCTGTTAATTCTTGATTCTCTCATCTCCACATAATGTTCTGAGCTAGTGAATGCTACTTCACACATCTTCTCCATTTCCTCAGAAATATTTTGGAGGGAAGACATTCATTCAGTCCACCTACAGAGGATACTTTCACTTACCCCACGACCATGAGTCAGCCCACCAGCAAGTTTTCGTTATTCTCATTGAAGACTACAGGAAAATTGCAGTGATTCATTCATTATTTTCTGCTTTCTTCCAAAAATTACTGATTTCTCCCATATGTCAGCACTACTTTGCGTGAAAAACATTCGACGTACAAAAAAATGTCATGAAGACATGAGTTACAGGGAATTTTTCGTTCTTTATTTTACTGAATAACTATTTTTTGCCTAAATAACTTGCCTTGCAAGTTGTACGCTGAAAACCACTGAAGAACAAGATTTTTAGTGGTTTTTTGATGATTCCTCATATCTGCCGAGCAAATTTTGGTTGGACAACTTCAGATTCGTGTTCAGCACCCCGAAAAAAACCTGAAATGAACCATTTAAAACAACTACACCAAAACTTTCCACTTCGACTCTTTTTTGCGCACCTTTTTATCAGGCGTAGTGCTTAGCTATTTCCATGTCTTCCTTATGAATTGTCGTGAACAATTTTTTTTTGATACAAGATATTTTTTTCTCACGAATTCAAAAATGCTCATGAGAATTAATATTCTACATCATCATCATCATTTATTGTTTTTTACAACCATAGTGTATAACAAAGAGTTTGGTGCCATACAGTTTTCCTACAAGCCTTACGCGGCTCAAAAAACTATTTTCATATCTCCCTCATAACTTGTGGTAAACAACGTAGGTTTTTTTCAAGAATTCTAAAATTTTCGTGAAAATCAATATTTTTCAATACGTGCCCCGAACGCTAGTTTTTAAATTCAATGCTGATGTTGAGAGGCCTACAAACTAGTGTAAAAATGATTGTATCTCGGCTTGTAATGAAGAAACTGAGTTTTTTTTTTCATTTCGCGTCTTGCTAAGACCTATGAGGATATTGAAGAACATTTTGAATCAATTAAATAGTTGAGGGGTAACCTCTATTTGCAAACATTTTATATCACCGAGAATTTTTTTTAAAACTTTTCTTCTCAGTTAAATCCTGAATGTACATGCTGAAAGATATCACCGAAAAACATATTCGAACCAAAAATTCATTCTTTTCAGTCGAGTATCGAATGTACACACTGGAGAGAATTTTTTGTACCTTCTGGGCCATGTGGAATAAGTGCTATATCGACACGCCGAATGTACGAAAATCGGTCATCGTTGCTAAAAATATATAACATGGCTGGATACAACTTACCGATATCTGTTGAGGACAGTTTCTTTTAAATGGTGGATGGGTTTCAGAACAGTACTTCATAAATAAACCACGTAAATACAATTATAAATTTTTAAAGAATTGTTGTTCAACAATGATTTACCGCCACACTAATGAATCTCTTTGATTTTTGCATAGGACTCATTTTGTGAATTTCATTCTCTCTCCTTTCACATCTACTATATAAGAAGATGGCCCAGTTTGACTAATGATATTTCCAGGTATTGATCCTTTCTCTAGTGGATTATTCACCCAAACAGGCTGATCTTCGGAGAAGTCTTGGGAACGTGTACCTTTCTCAACATTTCGATGTGGATCTGGTTTGAGTTGATCGAATATAGTTCTTGATTTCCTTGAAAGCATTAGCTGACTAGGTGTTCTTTCAGTTGATCGCTGAATAGTATTTCGATAAGAAAAAAGAAAATGGTTCAAACGTATGTTCATGTCTGTGTTCTTATCACTCGCGTTCATTCGTTCCTTGAATGTTCGAACTGCGCGTTCTGCCAATCCGTTTTATTTCGGATGATATGGTGTCACCTTGATGTGAATGATGTGATTTTCATCACGAAAACTTTCGGAATCTCCTGACACGAGTTGTGGACCATTATCGGATACAATGAATTTTGGAAGTCCAAACCTCGCAAAAACTTTTTTTTCTCAATGCATATATAGTTGAATCAGTGGTTATGTTTTTCATTGGAATAACTTCTAACCAACGTGTATATCTATCCACTATGATAAACCACATTTTGCCTTCGTAAGGTCCAGCAAAATCAATGTGGATTAGAGACCATGGTTCTGGTGGTGCGCTCCAGGGATATAATGGAAAATTGTGATCGTTTTGTCTTGATTCCTGGCAGGGAACACACATTTTTATATGATTCACTAGGTCCACATCAATATTTGGCCAATAGATATGATATCTGGCCATAGATTGCATGGCACTCATTCCGGGATGACCATCGTGTAGTAACTACAAAATTTCAAATTGTAGTGATTCAGGTATACATACCCTTCCTTTCCATAGTAGTATGTTCTCCTCAAAAGACAATTCACCTCGTTTTTCATAAAAGGGTAGAATTGTAATGTCAAACCTTCTGCAAAATCTTATCCGTGATAGTTTCATGTCGTAATTTGCGCTTACTGATTTGTAATTGACGTACACGTAAATGCAACAGGTGTCCTCTCTCTGGTAATCCTTCTTCCTCGATAGGTGATACAGTTTCATCATCAATCGTGCTCTAGACAGGACATCTGCTGCAGCATTTTCTTTTCCTGCGTGGTATGCTATTGTGAAGCTGTAACTGTTCAGCAGAATCGCCCAACGGAGTAATCTATTACTTGTTATTTTCGGAGATTCTCGATTCTCCCCAAAAATCCTTTCCAATGGTTTGTGATCTTTCAGTAACGTGAATCATCTTCCATATACATACTGATGAAATTTTGTGGCTGCAAAAATCAGCGCCAAAGCTTCCTTGTCTATTGTAGAGTAACGCATTTCAACTTCTGTGAATTTTCGAAAGGCGAAAGCTGTGGGCCTCATTTGTCCGTTGGAATATATATGGAAAAAAACTGCGCCTGCACCATTGTTGCTTGCATCACTTGATATAACCAATGGCAGATCGTGACTATAATGAACTAATGTATCTGATGTTGTCAATTTATTTTTCAGATTTGTTATTATCTGTTCATCTTCTGAGGTCCGTTTCCAATGTTGGCTTTTTTCCAGCAATCTGTACGAAGGTACACACTATATGTGAAGATTCTCAATAAAACGACTATAATAAGTTATTGCACCAAGATATGAGCGGAGTTCAGTGGTATTTGTTGTTGATGGCATGTTTCGAACTGCTTGTATGCGATCCTCTGTTGGGTGTAGGCCTCCTGCATCAATTCTATGGCCCAAAAATGTGACACTATTTTAAAGCCAATGACATTTCGTAATTTGTGTTTTAATTCCGACAGATCGTAGTCTATGTAGTACCTCCCGCACTCGCTGATTATGGACGCTGATATCTGGAGCAGTTATCAGGATATCATCCAGGTGATAGACTACTCCTTCTGATCCTGCTAAAACCTGGTCCATTGTGCGTTGGAATGGGGCTGGGGCAAATGAAACATCGTAAGGAAGTCGCTTGTACGCAAAATATCCTTTGTGCGTAATGATCACTAGATATTTCCTGGATTCAGGATGGACTTTCAACTGTAGGTAGGCGTCCTTCAAGTCTATTGTTGAAAAATATTTTTTCCCACTGAATTTTGCCGTTACATCCATCCTCGAATCTTGGCAGCGGGTAATTTCTATTTGAACATAAGGATTTATAGTTACACGGAAATCCCCACATATTCTTATATTTCCATTGGATTTCATTGCAATGACTACAGGTGAGGCCTATTCGATACGGTTAATTGAAGTGTCGATTTGTCATCTTCTTCAACCAATCTTTCAATTTCTGCAGACACATGTTCTTGTGAGGGTGAGAGTACATTTCGTGCTGGAAATGTTTTTGAAACAACTGCATCATCAATATGGATTTTGGCTAAATAACCTTGATTTCTCCCAACCTACCATCAAAAAGTTCCTTGAAATCTTTCAAGATGTTATTTTTCGCATCTGTTCCGTTATATACTTCAATTGTCTTGCTGGGATGAGATTTGCTTCCAGAAAATGATTCTAGTGATTTTGTATTGATTTCACAGATTTTTGACCCTTGTGGAAACGTCGAGCCAAATTCAAGGCATCAATCTAACCCAAAGAGTGGAACATTCGTTGTTTCTGTCACATGGAGTGGAAGTACACGAAGTTCACCATTGAATGCCTGAACATTTACATTTGTTATGCCTAATGTTGGTATTTCTATATAAGTATAAGCAATAAGGTTCGGGGTTCGGTTCAATTTCGGTTCACCAAGTTTTTTCCAGAGTTTTTTTCCAATCACCGAGTGAGCTGCACCGGTATCATATACCATGTTCACTTCCTGATTGTCAATGATAGTTTGTATTAATACTTCATTTCCTGAGCTGACATTCGTAACATTTGCAAATCCACTTCCATTAGAATCACTTTTAGAATTATCCTGAGCTGTTTTATGATGTTCGCCTATGCTTTCTCGAATATGTCGTGTGTTATGATGCTTTTCTTTTATTACTTTTGCGTTTCCAACAGAAATGCATACCCGGGCAATAATGATTTTTTTTCAGAACACTCCGAACATATTTTTCCAACGGCTGGACAATCATTTTTGTTTTTTTGTTTCGGGTAACCACAAAAAATGCAATGCGTATGGGGATTCAACAAAATTTATTTACGTGAAGTCCCGGCTTGTGTCTTACTGATTGTTTTCTCCATTCAGTACGTTCATTTGTACTTTTACTAATATAATTTGTGTTTCCATTCGATCTAGATACTGCATTGAGTTGTTTGTCTTGTATGGATGATGCCTGTTCAAAAACAGTTGTGGAAGCTTGAACCTGTTCGAGTGTTGCTGCATTTTTAGGATGAGTTCTTATATGTTGCTCTTGCCACTCTGGACAATTTATTCCAATTATGAGTTGGTCACGTAATCTTTCCTGTAAACTATTACCGAACTCATAGTTTCCAGCAAGGCCACGTAACGTCGTTACAAACTGAGTAATAGGTTCTCCCTCCATTCGGAATCTTGATGCGAATTGTATGCGTTCAGCAAAAATATAAGTTTGTTTCCCATAATATCAATTCAACACCCCTTTCAAATCCTCGTACGACTTCGTTGACTCGAATTGAAAATGTTTCGCATACTCGTTGGCCATTTTTCACATGCAAATTCGACCTCCTCGTCACCAAAATGTAGTATGATACGGTACTCAAGGAGTGGAAAGACTAATGTTGAAAACAATTCAATAAAGAATCGAACGAGAACAAACTATGACATTACATTCATGCTATGACATCTCAACGACAACTTTCCTGTTATATTATTGGAAACCTTAGGGTTGCTTCAAATATTAAATCAACTTTACTACGCTTATCATACAAGGTCCGAATCGAAATAAAGTAAGAATCTGGTGAAAGCAAAAATTATCAGAATTGTTACTGGCATCATATTCAAATGAAATTGTTTTGAAACAAAATCAAAATAAATTCTTGATCTTCATTATATCCCAGAAACAACTAATTGATGCGTTGCATGTATATTTCCGTACACTTGAATTTCATAATAGAATAGCTAGTATAAAAGGGTAACTTATAATTCAATACTCTTTCAGGTAGAATTTTTCAATTAATTTTACAGAGGTCTTCGTAGTACGGAATACACAAAGACTGCAAGAGCTGTAAGCGTGGATAAATATAGGTAGAACTCACACCTGCAGTAGGTACTATAAGCGGCAATTTCATATTGTATTGAATACAATTATAGGCAATGCTACAATTCGCCAAGAAATAACGAATGTTGGAAGTAATACTTTTCAGGTAAATAAATACATAATAGGTACAAAAAAGTTTTGAGAGAGGCCCGATCCTAGGGGCTTGAGTTGTCGTATCCCGGAATATGGGTATTGCCCAATTGATGTAGGTAGTACTGGGTGGAAATATCAAATGATCGTTATGAATTGCTCAGATAACCGTTTCAGTTTCGGATGTTGGATTCGTTGAAATATTGGGATTCCATTAAAAAAAAATAATGGAGTATCGAATATGGTATAATACAATTTGAAAACTGTGAGACATACCTGTATGAAGATGGGATTACAAATATCGCTAAAAGATGAAATTGTGTTTCATACAAACTCTCATTCACGGGTCTCAGGAAATCTTAAAATTTTCATTCGCTTCGTGAATATTCAAATTAGTTAATTGTCATCAGAGAATACTAAATAGTCGATAATATTCGTTTTCCATACGCTATATTCTCAACATTCAATAACAGACTTATTCAAAACGCGATAATAAGCTATCTATTCCACCTCATACCATAACTGTGAGTAAGTTTTGCTTGGAGCGACTCTTGCGATGATCGCAGAGCGATACGTGACGATAATCGCGGACCAATGCTTCTTATGTTTCGTTTCCTTCGGGCGACTATCTCTACAGCCGCTGGCGTTTATTACGGGCGTCTGTTCCTAGAGCAAATATAATCGCCAGTGGCGAACGATTTACTGGAAGGTGGTGGCTGAAGATTGCAGTTTTTAGACAACTTCATATCTTCTTGAATTGTTTTGAACAACAAATCAAACTGAGTTATACACAGTCTCAAGAATTCTGATAGCTTAATTTCGTCAGCACACAAATGATTCGTACCAGCAAAAGGTATTCCAAAATCTTTTTTTTTTGTTAGATCCAGCGTGAGGTTCAATAAAACAGCCTACTGACGAATGAATACAAATTTTACTGTAAATATAAACGCTCCGGCTGGCTATCAACGCCAGCGATTATCGTAGCGCTATTTTTGCTCCGCGATCATCGCAAGAGTCGCTCCAATCAAAACGTACCTTGAAGGCACACGTAAAAGTAGACACGCATCTTCATCTTGAAAGCAACCATTTTCCACCGAACTGATTTCGAGCGGGAATTGTAGGAGTAAATTCGAGCGGGAATTTCAAAAGGAAGGCTTCTAGTGGAGTTTCATGTCTGTCGCATGTCTATTGATGGAGTTGAGGTGACCTCAATCCATTTATCGATTCTCTCTTGAAAAATACAGCAGACACCAAATAGTTTCTTTCTTTTCTACGCTCTTCGCACACGTCTAGACATGTACAGGGTGGGGCACCGAAAACGAAACAGATTGAATATCTTCAAAACACATATTTCCTGAAAAATATGCAAAAACGCATCGATTTTTAAGTCAAAGGGGACATCTTCATATCAACAACTGTCATACCTCTCCCCCCACCCCTCGGTCACTATTACCCAAACAATTTGAATAGGAAAGTAAATAAGTGTGACATGTCATTATAAAGCGTAATTGCCTCAGGAATTCAATCACTTTTCGCTACTTAACTCTTTATTTTGGCGCCCTCATGCGAGAAAAAAAACTGTTTCGTATTCCAAATCATGATACTTCAGTTGAAAGCTAATTTGACATAAATTTGGTGACAACGCATTACGGAAGTGAAAAAACAAAATGGCGGCTCCACAATGGCGGACAAGATTATGGTCCGATTTGATTCAAACTTGATATGTAGTGATTTCCAGGGTCCCAAATTATGATTTGTTTGTGAATGCAAAAAAACAATATAGTGGCTCTGAGATGGCGGACGATATTTGTAATTGTGGTTCTATTCGGGTTTTACAAGTTTCCAGTATGACCAAAAAGTATTATTTCAATTGATAAAAAAAAGCTTCGATACAAATGCGCTGAAAAAAAATGCATTTTATTCGATGTGTGACGTAGTTTATTCTGTGCATAACAGAATCAAAAGTTCAAAAGTTATAAAAAGCTTTCTATTCAATTTATCTCAATTCTTATTAGCCATAATGAAAATATGTCCCAGCTCGAGAAACAAAAATTCAAAGAAACATTCACGTCGATAAAATTAACGATAACTTGGTAAAAATAATAGAATGGGGTTAAATTAACATAGTGGAATTTAATGCTAGGAAAACCCAGGCATGTCTCTTCTCAAGGAAAGCTGATCTATCATCATCTAGTATTCAGATGTCACTAGTAACTATTCCTACAAAGTCAAGTATCTCGATGCTAGGAATTACGATCAGTAATAATCTCTCATGGGAAAGCCATGCGAGATCAATGGCTGAAGGTGCTTCCCAGTTACTTGGATTTCTATTTCGTCCGAAGAAATACCTCACTTCTCGTCAGCTTTTGATTATCTACAAGGCTCAGATAGGACCTGTCTTGGAATATAGTTCTCATGTATGGAGTTCGGCAGCCAAACATTCATCGAAGCTTCTCTACTCTATTGAGAGAAAGGCAATCCGTCTTGTCGGTGATTCTTCGCTCGCAGACTCGCTCACTTCATTGGAGCATCTTAGAAGGGTCGGAGACTTGTGTCTCTCTTCTCGAGAAATTTTCATGGTCGGTGCTCTTCTAAATTGTTATCAATTGTTCCACGGTTGGCAAAATCTAGACGAATGACTCGAGTACAGAATTCCCACCCCTTTGCGACCCCTTTGTTGTGAACCTCGAGACCTGTCGAACCTCTCTCGCTCAGGGATCTTTTTCCAATAGAACAGCTGAGCTTTGGAACTCCTTTGCCGAGAGAGGTTTTTCCTGAGGCTTACAAACTTCAGAAACTTTTAGTGAATGTTAATTCGTATCTCCTGTCCCTTGATTCACGCGGTGTTCTTCATAATCCATTTATTAGATGAAACTACTTCTTTCCAATGAAATGATACCGCATTTTATTGAAATTGTAAACCAAACTGATAATAATACAAGCAGAAGAATAATTCCTAGAGGAAATTTGTTGCTTGGAATATTTTTTGATGAAATCATCTCATTTGGCATGCTTGTAAGCCCCAATAGGGTCGCTGATTTCAATTTAAGGGTAGACGGGGATGTATTTTTGCGAGACAAAATCAGCGTCCCTATTGGGGCTAACAAGCATGCCAAATACGATGATTTCGTCAAAAAATATTCCCAGCAATGTGTTTCTACAAGGAATTATGATTTTTTAATGAAAACTAAATTATGGGCTAGAAGGGGGTGTATTTTTGCCAGACAAAATCAGAGATCTTATTGGGGCTAACAAGCATGCCAAATAAGATGATTTCATCAAAAAATATTCCAAGCAACAAATTTTCCCTAGGAATTATTCTTCTGCTTGTATTATTATCAGTTTGGTTTACAATTTCAATAAAATGCGGTATCATTCCAAAAAAGTACTTTCATCATCATTTGAGTCGTTATCAATCACATCAGTTCGTTTCCAGCAACTAGTCTACAATGGGGTAATTTATGCAGTGAAACGACCTATGGCGGAATAGCGCGCGCGCCCCTCTTTTACCAAACACATGGACAAAAAGCATGGTCCCTTCACACTGGTAAAGTGACAATCGAGGTGACAATGGTTTACCTGATGGTATTTTATTTCTCGAGTAAGTGGGTAGGTATCACACGTAGCATCTAAAAAATATAAGTCTTGTGGTACTGTAAATATTGTCTTGGTAGACGAGGCAGAACATAATAATAATTTTATTCACAGTCACAAATGCCTTATCTTGAATTTCATATCAGTTATACTATACCCGCTCCAATACCAATATACTTGCCAATACCTATGTAGAAATAATTTCTTCATTTATTTCCAAGTAGTGAAACACTCGTTGGAAACAATGAAAAGAATATACATTCTTTAACATAATAGATGGAAGACGTATTTTATTGAATTTCATTGTCTAGCGGGGTAAAAAAAAAGGTTTATAACATTTTCGACTTCTTCCAAACGCTCTTTCGAGTGTGCTCAGGAGTGGGTTGGTGTTAGTAATTAATCGATTGGTAATAAAACATTTTCTGTTCAATGAATGAATATTGATATATCAAATCTCAACTAGAAATAAAAATAGCACTCAACAGAGTATCCAACATAAACTTAGCATAGAGGGAATCGGCACTGTATTTCAAAATATATATTTTTCTTAACCCTAATAACTCGAAACATATGCGAGCTGATGCTCAAGATCTCATCGCCTAATTAGACCGGGAGGTCATTACAGGTGATGTTTCACCATTTTTTCGTGTATGCCTTTTTGAGGCTTGATAACTAACCCTAAAATATCAAATATAGTCGGGGTTTTAGCCCCCCGCGCGTCCTCTTCATAAGGAAAAACGCTTTTTTTTCTGTAGCGAATGTTCGTGTTTTTCCGTGATATTTTACTGCATGCCATTGTAATATACGGAAGTTCAAACTAATTGAAGCTGTAATAATTGATGGCATGCACCCCGCAGCGGCCCAAGATGATCAAAGGGTTATGAAAACCTGGAAAAATTTAAAGAAAATTCCGTGTTTCCAAATTGCATGCCGATGTGAAGAATTGAAGTTTTTGTAATGAAAACACTATGGAAAAATTGACATGCACCCCTCGTAGGACCAACGGTGAAAAATTTCCGGAAAATTCTGTAAAATTTTGACACCGATTTTCCGTGATTCCAAACTGCATGCCATTGAAAAAATACTTAATTCGTACCATTAATCGATAGAAGGAAAATTGGCATGCACACCAGGGTGTTGCAAAATAGAGGCATGCATGACGAAAGTTGCAAAAAGCACTGAGCAAATTTAGGTGACTTGTTTTTGCATGCCGTTTTGTATTTGATGAATTTACCTTATTTCAAGTCATGAATGTTAATGGCATGCATGTAGCTACAGCCCAATACACAAAAATTGTGAAAAAATTGAATAAACATCAAATTTTGAATTGAAAAAAAAATCTGAAAAATGCCGTGACTTCTTTTTTGCATGCCGCTATGTGTTTTGTTAGTAGATACTTTTTTGAGCCAGAATGCAAAATATCATGCATGTAGCTTTATGACAATCGGTTAAATAAACAAAAGGTCATAAATACAGACCGAAGAGAAAAAAATCCGAATTCAAGTAAAATAATGGTCTCTTAGCTCAGGTATCCGCTTGGGTATCCGGCTCGGTTGTATGATGCCACAAACAGAACTGTTTACACAGTTCAGGATAAAGCATGCACAATATGCTTCTATACGGTGTGGTGGTATAGGCAATGGCATAGCGTGTAGCGTCTATCATAGGGTAGTAGTAACCTCTCGTGCTAGTCGACGAAAGACTAGAGAACGGGAGGTTCGAGTCATTTAAATTGATTTTTTTTACAATTCTTGAAGGTTGGACTGTGATAACATGTATGTTATTTCAGCCATCAACTTGAAATAATGTTTATTCGAACAATTTTCATAGAGCTACATGCATGCCATTTTATATTTCAACTCAAAATAGTATCTACCAACAAAATACAAAGCGGCATGCAAAAAGTCACGGCATTTTTTAGATATTTTTTTTCAATTAAAAAATTGATGTTTATTTTATTTTTTCACAATTTTTGTTTAATGGGCTGTAGCTACATGCATGCCATTTACATTCATGACTTCAAATAAGGTAAATCCATCAAATACAAAACGGCATGCAAAAACAAGTCACCTAAATTTGCACTGTTTTTTTGCAACTTTTATTATTATTCATAATACGATGGGCTTAATCAACATGCATGCCATTTGAATTAGATAATTATTTCGTTATAAAATTGATATTCATCCTTATTAGGAGTGATTTGGAATCACGGAAAATCGGTGTTGAAATTTTACAGAATTTTCCGGAAATTTTTCACCGTTGGTCATACGAGGGGTGCATGCCAATTTTTCAATAGTGTTTTTATCACATAAACTTCAATTCTTCACATCGGCATGCAATTTGGAAACACGGAATTTTCTTTGATTTTTTTTCAGGTTTTCATAACCCTCTGATCATCTTGGGCCGCTGCGGGGTGCATGCCATCAATTATTAGAGCTTCCATTAGTTTGAACTTCCATATATTACAATGGCATGCAGTAAAATATCACGGAAAACACGAAAATTCGCTACAGAAAGAAAAGCGTTTTTCCTTATGAAGAGGACGCGCGGGGGGGCTAAAACCCCGACTATCTTTGATATTTTAGGGTTAGTTATCAAGCCTCAAAAGGGGCATGCACGAAAAAATGGTGGAACGTCACCTGTCATGACCTCCCGGTCTACATGTGCATATCCCAGCATTAGCAGCTGATTGATTATTTACTCATTGACGGTTTGGCTGTTGAAGACTCAAGTGACAACCAATAATTTCTTGAATATTGATAAACCGGACAATAAAAACCGATCACAAGGAATTGATATCTGTGCAGCACACATCAGTAACGTTCTTATAGCAAGGCATACACTAGTATATAAATATATCCGTATTCGAAGCAAGAATTGAAAATCTTGCCGGCCGCGGTACCTGAACCCATGGCCGATGAGTATGTATTCAATGGCTTGGCCATCAACTCGTCATCATCATATTATTAGTATAACTACTTCTCTTCGGGCTTGAAGGCCGTCGTACTTCGGAATTTTTTCCTGACGTTTCGCTAGCGCGAGTGGCCAGCTTCTTCAGAGGCTTATTCATCTCCGATGACTAAACAGTTCGATTTCTCAAGGCGTATTTTGCACTTGAGAAATCGAACTGTTTAGTCATCGGAGATGAATAAGCCTCTGAAGAAGCTGGCCACTCGCGCTAGCGAAACGTCAGGAAGAAATTCCGAAGTACGACGGCCTTCAAGCCCGAAGAGAAGTAGTTATACTAATAACCTCGGCCGCGAAAGCCTTAACCATTTTATCATCATATTACTTCACCGTACACACCGGTTCATACAAATGTATCAAGACAAAAAAATGTTCTGGCAAAATTGGAAAAATACCTTTTCTTATTTATTTCAGGTTCATATTATGAATTTTTGCTATTCTTATTTCCATCATTTCCACATGTGTTATGAACTGTTAATTTCTTGTATCGTTCTTTTATATTTTGAAAGTTTCACTGCATCGGCTTTGCATTAAAATATGTTATTCAAACACATTTGTGCATTCAACGCGATAAAAGACTATCTGCAAGACTCTTCAGATGCATGATCATTAGTTATCAAAAAAAAAAAAAATACAGGGAGTGATGCACAATTTTCTTTCGAAAGATTCATCGACTATTTATATACCCAATCATTTTCTGTTCTCGGTTCTGCTACTCTGAGTGAATAAGGAATTTGATTCCAAAAATACGAGAAAAAATCCATAAATGCAAACATTTTTCAAACCGCACAACCTGATTTAATTGGTTTGTATGAAAGGAAAGACGGATAGGCGAAGTTGATGAGAACAAATGGTTGAATTTTTGCCCCAAAATAAATTTTTTCTTCATATCAATCCTGCGTCTTACCAGACACTCATAGACAAAAACCTTCCTCCACTTCACGATTATCAGTAGAATGCAGAGAACAATGTCATATCACATGTATTTTGTATTTTTATTTTCGTTCAATATTTTTCATACTGTAGAAGGTAATCATATCTTCACATTGATTGTGAATGAAAATGGAAAATATTGATCTAACCGTAAAATCCAATTTTCTTGAAGAATTTCATGTGAGATATTCTTTGAATCTATTTCAACAACTATTTGAATCAATGTTTTCTCTTCATAGGTTCATTCGTTTATCTAATGCTAGAGAAATGACGGCTTACCAGAAATATATAGGCGAAAAACCACCCCCCACACAACTCATTCGGATTCATGATCTCCAAGAAAACGCTAAAATGAAAGAAAATCACGAAAGTCGTTGCTGATTTGTTTCTGCCACAAACACTCAACAATGATTTCGCGGCCGTTCGTTTATACGCGAAGTCGTAAAATATCGCAAGTCGCTGTGACAAGTTCTTCGGCGTGTTGTTGGCGGAAGGCGCGCGCGATGAATGATCGCCAAAGATGATACTCCTGCCAGCCAGGATGGTGTGTTAGTAGTCTGTGTAGTAACATACAGGGAGGACCATGCAGCGAAAAGGTCGGCCTTTGAAGCGGCGCGGTGCCTTGAGTGTGCTTAGGGTACACACGGCCGCGCTAGGAGATTATCGAGTTAGTGGAGCGCCTGGGGGTTTCGACCTCAGACTACAGTAACAGTCAATGAATTTATATTTTTGAAGTGGGATTCATTTTTATACTTCAATGGCAATTTTCACCAAAAATTTCATTTTTTAAACCAACTACATTCTATGAAAAAATCATTTTCCGATATCAAATTTTGCTTTAAATACGAGTAGTATTTTTTTTCATTTATATGTGAAAATTCACCTGAATAGATAAAGAGAAACATCTATTGAAAAATAACTTTGTATATCAAGAATCGTAAAAACTTTGAACAGGAAATATAAACATGTAGGGGGGAGCGGCAATGTACAACGGATCTAACAGGTAGTTGTTTAGAGTTGCAATTTCGGTATAATTTAAATGAACTCAGGACCAACATAATGAAAGCACACTATTTCGGTAAAACTTGTTTGTTTCATTTGAATTTTCGCAATTCAGTACATTTTTCGCAAATTCAGTGCAATTTTTCTCGAACATATAGTAGGTCAATGTGAAAAGAGTGCGGTTTTCTTATAAATGACCTATAACTCTGGATCAACCACCAGCGGATAATATATTGCAAATATTATTCTGTAAGTGTGAAAAAGATTGTGCAACTTTTTGTGGATGTCCAAAGAGTGAATTATACTTCAGTGTGACATGTTCAAAGTGTAGCGAGAATAGTAGTTCCAATACTCGAAGAAAATATTCAATGTATAATTTTTGAAATATAAATGTTTAGGTATATGCCAGAGATTGTGCTATAAGGTTTTTTCTTTACATTCCATACTCCTTGATATGCTGATTTTCATTGAATATACACATCTTTCACAGAGCACGTGTCATTTAAAATCAACCTGACAGAAAAATTCCGTTGTACATCACAACCGTTATTCTGTTCTCCCCTACACGTTCTGTTTCCTGTTCAAGGTCTCTACGACCTTTGATACACAGGTATCGTGAATAAATATAAATACCATTCATAGCAAAATCATATGCCCAAAATGAATATTTTATAGGAATATATATAAAAATTTTAGAGCACAAAGCAATCATGGTAAACATTATGAAAAAGAAAATCCCACATTAAAAATACAAATTCATTCACTGTAACAGTAATCCGAAGTTTCAACGTTTAGCATGCTTCAGGCACATCCTTTTTCGTGAGGGATCATCTTTCAATATGACGAACAAGCTATGGAACTTATCACAGGTAGATTTTTTTTGTATCAACCCATAATGAAAAAATTTTTAAAAATGAATTTGATCGTCACTACAGGTTGGTTTAACTGTGGTAAAGTTGCGTTACTCATTTCTCAGCGATACTCCGAAAAAATCCTATCATTAAGCTGGTTCATGAAAAGAAAATCCAGAATAATTCAAGTATCCAGAAATTCAAGACCCTTTTCCATTTTATTGTTATCGATAAGTATTTGTTTGAGAAAGATAAAAAAAGAGCGGGCTACGATGTTTCGAGTTCTTCCGCGACCACCACCATATTAAAAACAGTTACAATTCGTGTATGTATAATTGAGATGTCTTGGAAAATGTTTCACTAACATCTTATGTCTTGACAGATATGGTACCTATAATCCCTCAAAAATAAGTATTCATTTAATCCTTCAGAGGTCCCAAATGTAAACGGTAGATAAAGTCGGTACAATTGTTAAAAAGTGGTCCAGTTTAATGATCAGTGATACTCTAATTTTGTTGGTAATAATAGGCCCGTGCCAAAACTTTTCCGAAATTGATAGCATGATGAATGACAGGAAGGGAATTGAAAATTGTGCTATTGCGAAAAAATAAACCAAACTCTATTCAAGTTACGGAGTTTTCAGAGGTGAATATGGTTTTCAACACTTTCTAGCAGATTTAGACTTTTTATCTTCAAACGATTGAAGTTGTGAGTAATAAAAAGTCTATAACTTTTGTTGAAATCATATTTTCAAAACACCTAAAATTTTTGAAGAAAAATCGAGAAAACGGCTGTTTTTGTTTATCATATATTCATTTTTTTTCAAAATTAGCAGTGGTCTTATTCTTCTTGAAATATTTCATTTCAGATGATGTGAGAAAATATCAACATAGCTAATAGAGAAGTTTTCAAATGATAGTTCGGAATTTTCAACTATACAGCGTTATTCACAGTAGAAATCTTCAAGAATTACTACCCCTACTTCTGAGGAGAGAATGACGATCACCGTTTTCCCGAGTGGGGGGGGGGGCAACACAAAAATTATTCAACAATGTTATCACGCTAGCTTTTGAAAACAGGAGATAGGAGTAGGTCTTTGATTGAGAGGGTGAAGGTGCGTTGTGAATGGTCAGTAAATTGAAAGAAATTCTTGTGAGATAACTTGCAGTAGATATTTTATTGAGTCATGTTGATTATTTCGAGAACAATAAATAAGTACAAGTATTTTGTATCCTACTAAGAGCGTATTCGCATAAATCACGGTAAGTCAAAATTAAGATGTCTAGAAACCCTGGTGTAGGGATTCATACCTGGGAAAGTTTGGGGTCTTAGTGGCCTACTATGATAATAAGCAACATGACTCCTTGACATCAAATCAGTTCAGATGGCGTTTGCAACAAAAAGAGTTACAAATTTCCTAGGAAATGTATAAACGGTCGACCTGACGGCTGGCTATACTTTTACTTTTGGACGCTGACTGATCAACAACCTATATTATTCGTTTAGAATACTGGCCAAATTCCCTATAATTGTGTTCCTTTCATTCGATTTTGTTTTTCATGAGTATGACATTAGATTTTGCTCATTTTGTTGACTGCTCGAGTCAAAGAATTTAGTTTGTCGATCGATCGGTTGACTATGCACTTCCACTTAGCGACAACTAGCGATGAAATTGAGGAACACAACACGATACGTAAAATTGACACTAATGATAGAAAAGTGTCGCCATAAAATTCTAAACAATATCGCATCAGTCCCAGCACCATCCTTCTCGACATCTTAGTCAAAATCAACCCGTAACAGAATGTCAACTTCAATGTCAAAATAATAAGAATACACAACACACTGGAATGGTTTCAGCTGAAAAAATGATTTATGCAATATTCTTTGGAATAAGGAGCTGGGTTAGCTTAGTTAACCTTACCTATAGGCAGTTCCATGGCTCAACCGAGATTGAGACAAATTATTTAACTGTCGACTTGCATCGGATGAGCTGTAGACTGTAGATTATGTAATTGATTATTGAAAGTCGTATCCATGTTATATCTGGATTTCTCTCTTTTACTTTTTGAAAAAATGATGCAAGGGTGGTCACTACCACCGTGAAAAACACTTGATGAACTTCTACTGATTTATTTCAAACACTTGTTTGACAATGAAGGACTGTGTCTAAAATATGGGTACTACTTAACCACTAACTGCTCGTGGTCACTCAGGACCTATTTATAAGGTTGGAAATATAGTGTCAGCATTGGCATTGAGGGAAATGAAATGCGACCACTTGCTGATGCTGCACTATCAGCAGTTTCACAAGAAGTTGTTATCGCTTGTAATTTGATATATGTGAGACATTGTCGTGAGACTGTAATCTTATCATATAACAACTTCCCTTTATAATGAAAAGTTGTTGCTTTGGCTGCAACTTTTATCAAGCCCTTTTTTTGAAATAGTTCGTGTTGAGTTGAATTCCTTCTTCTATTGGTTCTTGAATGTTGATGCTCGGTCTTCTCCTCGAAATGAACCTTGCTAAGGGACGAGGTGTCCTGCTAGGCCTTGAATCTGGTGGTGGTTGGTCTTCAAGGCGGCTATACCAATTCGGATGGGTCCTCTGCGTCGGCATTTGCAACAGATGTAGAGAACGATCAAGGCAATGATCAGAGCTGAACTGCAATATGTGAACCAAGAGATATGCTTGTTCACAAATGGTTCGTTCATCATTTTATCAATTTCGTCTGAGTATTGACTCAATTTGTGTTGGGCTATATTGGGTTCATCCATGTTAATTTCATTGAGTTTCAGGGGTTATGAGTCAGGAAGGTGTCGTTTTTCAAGAAGCTGAAGCGTGTTGAAATTATTGGAACTCTAAACGACCCTTTCGATTCGGCTTCTGTCGAATAGGTGGCCCAGAGGTACTAACACGCTTTTACTGCCCGATTTCAATGAAGGATTTTATTGTCGTGGAATGGTAGGAATCTTTCCTTGTTCCCTGACTCTTTCCAAATTTTAATAACATACGTAACACCCATACAGTTGGTTGTCGCTACCCATCATTGAATTAAATAATTTACTGCGGAGCAGGCTAGGCCATTTTGAGTTCCATTCCTTTTCTGTTCGAAACTCGATCAACCGTGGGTCGAGATTAGTTTTGTTCGACAAAAAGCATTTGTCTAGGTGATTTAGGGTTGAAATTGATCTGTTTATGCGTTATTTAGCGACACAAACGCAAATAATGTTATGGATCCTGTTCCTGGATACCCCAGGAAAATTTTTATTGCAATTTGGAGCAGCTATCCACGCTGTTGAAAGTGGTTAACCTCCGCGAGGGGTATGTATAAAAAAAATAACTCCATTTTTGCAAATTTCTAATTTCTCTTTCGTTTTCAAAAGGTTTTAAGGAGGGGTTTCGCCTTCATCCCTTGAAGTGGGCATGCCCTACGTTTTCCAGTTGGAAGATTATTTCATTTGAGAATGGAATTTATGCCGGGTCCCGGTGGAAAACTGGTAACTGTCATTTTCTTGTTTGTCTGAATCAGCCATTTTTTTGGAGACAATTGAGTTTGTCACTTCAATGGTTTTGGATTTAGGATTAGTTTTGGAGTTCCAATGATGGATTATTTTCCCAGTTACAATCATCTTTCCGGCTTGTACCTGGTTATGAGGATTTGAGGGTTCACCTAGGACGGAAAATAACCCAATTTTGCAACCCAATTTTATCGTGACAGCTGAATCACTTTCTCCAGGGATTCGTCTTTCCGGCTTTTACCTGGATAAGAGGATTGAGAAGGTGGTCCACCTATCAAACCGAGCAGCCCAAGAGTGATTCATCTACTCCACCAGTTCGTCTTCCCTTTTTATATCTGGTTATGACCTACGCGAACAGAGTGGATGACACAACTTTCGGCTTCGTGGGATGTTAGACTCCGCTTAGTCTAGACAGGACAGTACATCATTACCTTCCAACCTTTATTTATGAATTCATGAACTACTTACTCATCTGACCTGATGTTCTCATATCAATTTATGCATTTATAATTATACCTGAATATTAGCCCAGCCCTCGTACAGTACTGAACGAAAGCTAACCTTGAAATATTCCAACTCAGTTATGTAAGGTATTTACTAGTAATTTCTGGTTAAATTGAGTAAGAGCAAAACATCAACCCTACTGAATCTAGTCCAGGCGGACTATACGCTTGTTATACCCACATTGTATAATGTTTCTACTTATTTTCAGTCAATAGAAGGGATTCAAAGGAATATTTTTGTTTTCTTCAGGTTTCTTCCACATCTTTTTCAGGAATATGTTAATAATGATGTGCAGTCAATTTTCACCTTACACTAAGTGTATTACAACTTTTTTGAATCGTGTTTTCCCATTTCGGACATGGTCATAGAAATCTTTTAAAGGAGAATTGGGTGGCGTCCGGTTCAGTATAAATTTTGATTGCCTTCGCATAACCTCGACCACATGCTCTACCGTGATTATAGCTAACGGCACAAACTTTTTCTTCCAGAAAAGAAAGAGTCGCAGTAGCGCCCACTGATGGGGCCTCGTGTTTGGCAAATCAATTATCATTATTAAGTTTTTGGCTTCACATCGGCGATCAACTTATTTCTTAAAATTATGAAACGAGAACCTGAAGATCAATTTGGGCCAGGCAGAGTTTGATAGATTGATAGGTACTTTTCAGTTTTTTTCATTTCTATATTCAATTCCAGATCATGGAAGATACTTTAAAACCAGTACATTTACTCTACGAAGAGTGCACTTATTAATTGGCTTTTAGAAGTGTAGTTTACGCAAAAAATCAAGACGAACGAAGAGAAATTCTTGGTCGTATGCTTGATGAAGAAAATAATGAACTCCAACGTCCTGGTGCTTTAATTCAACTTTCTTCGTATGAATTAGACTGTCAAACAAAGGAAAGATCTATAAGTGATTCAATTCCTTTTATCAAGCTCATTTTAAATGATTTTGAAGGTACCTACTTCTGAGGATTCAATTTTCGAACGTATAAAGTCTCGACTAGCCCATGTAACTGGACGAGTCAAACGACTTCCAGTTCCTGCAGATGATGAGGAAGAATCAACTGAATTTAAAAATGAAACCTAAGGTGAATGTTTCTCATTAGATGCCGAACTACATGAGAAAGCCCAAACCGCAACCTGTGCAACCTGTTTTTAATGTTCTAACAGCAATTGTTTCCTATAGCCCAAGACAATTACCTGTATCCGATTGGGGTTTAACATTTTCAGGTGATTCTAAAGAACTGTATACTTTTGTTGACAAAGCGACTGAATATGCGAAAGCAAGGGGGCTTACAAAATTAGAACTTTTCAAAGCTGCAGCTGCAGCTATTCTCAGGTAATGCTTTTTTGTGGTTTTACAAATCGAGCACACTGATTTTTTACCTCCACATGAGGAAGATGACATTTGGGAATCTATCAAAGCTAGAAAACAACACAAAAGTGAAACTATCGTTATTTATTCTGCTATAATGGAAAGCTTTTTCAAACGTCTCAGTAGATAACCTTTGGAAGTTACCGAAGTAAACATTCTCAGAAGAAATATTCTTCCAGAATACATTCCTCATTTAGCTCTATCAGAAACCGACACTGTTGAAGAATTAGTGAAGCTTTGCAAACTCCTTGAAGAGCCCAATTATATAAGAAAAAGCTACTTGTTCATGTTTCCAAGTTGAAAATTCTGTCTCAACAGTTCAACATCTAATTTCATCAACCTCCAATTCAATAGTAGTCACTCAACCCAGTGGGTCAACTTTTCATAATTATCAAAGGAATTTCAATACAAATGAAAATCGTTTCAAGGGTTACATTAAAAACGCTGGTTTCAAAAAGCTCTTCAACAAGAACTATAAGAGTGAAAATCAGTCATCCGTTAAAAATGAGAATGCAAATAGAGAAGAAGCTCCTTGTTCATCGAAACGCTCATCAAATGAAATATCTTCAAGAAAAGAAAGAACATTGTTATGTTGTAATTGCCGTTTTCCTAATCATACTTACCATAATTGCACAATGAAAAGAACATTGTTTTGTTTTAAATGCGGTGCGCAAGGAGAAATGAGCAAGACTTGTAAAGTTTGTCAGGGAAACTAAGTGGGAGTGGGTGTTTTCCAGGCCAGCACTTCTCTCCAAATTTTTCTAAGGCCAAAAATTCCAAAATTCGCCAAGTTACTTGAAGAAGAAGCTTGAATAAAGTCAGATGTTTTCATAAAACGAATCCTGTATGCAATGCTCGAGTTTCCCCTTTATTCATTGAGAAAAAAATTACAATAGACCTTATATATCAGTTTGTATCCTTGATGAAAAAATCATTGCACGTTTTGATTCTGGTTCTACCGCCAGTATTGTTGGTGGAGAAGGTTTGTCTCTTTTGAGCAAATTGGGACTCGAGGTTACCAGTAATTATAGTAATATGAAACATATCACGACTGCAGATGGTACCGAAAATAATGTTATTGGATTTGTTGGTAGTCCCCTCAATCAAGCTCTCTTTCATTCTAGGCAGTGATTTTGCACAATACTTTGGAGCAGTTGTTAATTTTCAAGACAATTCTTGGCATGTTAGGAGTAATGAGTGTAACATTAACTTATCTGTGAACAAAAACGAGTTTGAATTTCTTTGTCCTGAATTATTTTCTTTGGATAATTCAACTGTTGAAGACAGAGAGGAAGCTGATAGGGTTATATCAACTTTCGAAATCATAAATGGAGATTTACGTTTAGGTAGAACAGATAAAGTTAGCATGCACATAGATACAGGAGATGCTCGCCCAGTTAGGCGAAGACAATATCCTATGCCACCTTTTGTGAAACAGATGAATGAAGAACTTGACGAAATGTTAAAATTAGGAGTAGTAGAAGAATCTCAGAGTGATTGGTGTTCACCAGTTATTTTAGTGAACAAGGCTAATAACGAAAAACTTCTGTTTTGATGGTAAAAAACTCAACAGCCCTACTTAACATGACATTCGTAGCCAGGATTTTGATCAGGAGGGGCAGGAAAGGAAAAACCAATAATGAGTATCATAGAAATATATAAAAAAAAATTATTGTACTAATAATGACCGAAGAGGTTTTTCGCAACCGTTTCATAACTTCACTTTCAATGACGTCCCTATTTTCTTGAACCATTTTTCTGTGTACACTCAGCATACACAAACCATTCAAACGGTTCTTTAACATCGTTGATCCCAGCCATGTTTCGACGCGGCAAAGTGTAGAGATGAACTTCTCTATATTACTGGTAGTACAAGGCTTTGGCTGGCAAATTATTATTCCTCTTTTGTAGCAGGAAAGAATATTTTTGCCTCTTTCGATACTCTTATAAAATCCAGTTCTTTCAGCTCTTTTTTTGTCATGCCTTTGTCCTTCCGAAGTTTATACCACAGTTAAGGTTCATTATCGTTACATTATAAATCGTAATATTGGCAGAAGCTTTGTGATTTCTCTTCAAAATAAAAAAATTGCATATTCATCATAGAACTGGAATGTATAGCAACATCAAACTGAAAGCAGGCAAATTTTCATTGGCAAAATGCTGCTCCAGTGCGGATAACAGGTAATCTGAATAAGGTATGGAAATAGATCGCTTTCAAAAATCTGACTCAGCAGGGTGGTTGTTGTTGGCGAGATAAAATTCAAGGGACTCGTGAATCAGTTCCAATAGCAGCTGCAGTTCTGGTAGAAATATTCAAAACATTTTGAATCTCATTGTTCGCGTTGCTGCGATGGTCTTTCATAACAGACGTTATTCTTTGTATATGATTCATGCATGTATTCAAGTCGGAAGTCTTTGACTCTAACGTATTGTCAACAGGTTCCAATATGCCTCAGTATTTGGCTATCAACCCAACGCATATAATTAATTCGGTTTCAGAAGCAGTGCAATGCAACTGGTTTGCAGCTTTCCTCGCTGCCGCATTCCCTTCTTTAGAAATATTTGAAAGACCCTCGACAATATTTTCAAAATTTTCTTAAAAAATAGCAACACTCTTATATTTTTGTGACCAGCGTGTCACATAAAGCTGGAATGTTTGGCACGTACTTTTTCCGAAGCAAAGATTCTCGGAAAAAGTTTATAATATCCTTCATAGTGCTTATACTATTCCGAATTTCTGGAACTTCATTCAAATCATTCACGACTATGTTCAATTTGTGGCTTGCACGATGAAAATACAAGGCTTTTTTATATTTCACTCTCTTTGTACACGATAGAGATGCGTTCGGGTTTTGAGACTATCAAAGAAACGTATACTGAGTTTCATAGATAAATGAACTCTGCTGAACACAGAACAGGAACCAGAGAGAAGATAACAGGAACTGCTGAATTCACTACCCGTGTGGCCGTGTACCAACTCGTCGTCAAGCCTAGGCAGTATCATCCCTGCCATCCGTCTTTTGTCTTGGATCCCCGCATTCCATTGTTTAGAGATGGGTATTGGATACGCCAACATCTACAGCCCGGTATAGAGATAGGTGGCTACCGCTTTTGCAAGGTTGATTCCTGTCACTGACAACGTTGAAAATTATCAGAGTTCATTTCCATAAGGTTATTATTTATTCTTTGGGTTGGGAACTCTACGACCAAGCGCTAATGCCCAGCTAGGGGGGGGGGCAGCAGCCTCCCCCTGCCCATGCCTGGCTACGCCCTTGATGACAGTTATCCACTTCCACTTGTGGACAGGATTCTAGCAATGCTACGCAACGCAAAATTTATATCTTCTATTGACTAAAGAAAAGCAGAAAACTGCGTTCACTATCCCTGGTAGAGGGTTGTTTCATTTAAAAGTCGTTCCGTTTGGTCTTAGAAACTCAGCTCAATTTCTTTGTCGTCTCGTAGATTCAATTTTTGGCCCTAAATATGAACCATTCATTTTCACATATCTTAATGATATAATTGTTATTTCTTCCACCCTGGAAGAACATTCAGACTTATGCACAGTAAGAGATCGCCTCACAGAGGCAAAATTAACAGTTAATTTAAAGAAATGCAAATTTTTACAACCTCCTTTGAAATACTTAGGTTTTCTCATTGACGAGTATGGCATTAGAACCGATCCTGTAAAGATCTCAGCTATGGCAAATTACCCTCGACCTACCACTGCTACAGAGGTGAAACGATTGATCGGTTTAACCTCCTGGTATCGCCGTTTCATTCAGAACTATTCGACCTTAATGGCTCCGATCAATGCACTACATGGTCGTAGAAAAAACCAGTCCATTGAACGGACCAATGAAGCTGAGAAATCATTTATTGAAATCAAAGAGGCCCTTGTTTCGGCTCCTATTTTATCTCCTCCTGATTTTTCTCAACCGTTCACCATTGAATGTGATGCCAGCGATACCGGTATAGGTGAGGTACTGCTACAAAATATAGAAGGGGCGGAAAAGGTGATTGCTTATCGTTATCCGTCGTTCGTTATCTCGCACTGAACGGAATTGGTCTGTAACTCAACGTGAGTTGATGGTAGTTATATTCTGTGTAGAGAAATTTGGATTTTTTATTGAAGGTACACATTCTTCAGTGATCACAGATCATCATTTTCTGTTATATTTGGATGATATGAAGAATCCAACCGGAAAACTTGCTCGGTGGGTTCTACGCTTGAGACAATTTTCATTTGACATAAAGTTCCGGAAAGGTTCCTCAAATGTTGTACCGGATGCTCTATCACGTATGCCTCAAAATAACTCTGTTCTAGACATTTCCCCTGATATTTCAGATAATTGGTATAATAACATGAAAACTAAAATCGGTGAGAATCCTGACCAGTGGAAAATAGATAATGATCAAATTTTCAAATTCATAGCTTTCAAAATTGTTCCTAAGTCTAATGTCAGAGAGTGGAAAATTTTAGTACCAAAATCTCAGAGAATACCCCTTATAAAATCATTGCATGACCCTCCTACAAGTGCTCATTTCCGTTTCTTCAAAACTTTGTCCCAAGTTCAAGAATTATATTACTGGCCTAAGATGCGCCAAGACATCTTGAAATACATCAGAAAGTGTAGTATCTGCGCTTCTCAAAAATTGCCAACCACCACACGTTTTGGTTCAATGGGCAAAGAAAAATCTGTTGATTGTCCGTGGTAAGTGATAGCCACCGACGATCTTATGGGACCTTTTCCCCGATCGAAAAACGGAAACGCTTATCTTCTGGTTATCGGTGACTGGTTCAGTAAATATGTTACCCTGCATCCTATGCGTAAGGCTACAGCCAAAGGTATAGCAGAATTTGTAGAAAATGATGTCTTTTGAAGGTTTGGGGTTCCACAGTGTAACGCTTTTACTTCGCAATCGTTACTATGACGCCCTAGTCCAGGTTCTTCTCGGTCGCCACCTTCTGTTTAACGTGGGAAGGACACTGCTTCGGGCAGCTTCAGTGGAGTAAATGAATTCCAGGGGTCAAATAAAGGTTTTGTAAGGATGGAAGTTTCATTTCTTCCCTCCCGCTTGGAGGAGAGCTGCTCCTAAGCTTTTATAATTAAAAACACTTATATACCAAGTCTAGATTTATTTAGGGGATACAGTTAATGAACACAAAAAGCAATCAATCGGTCAAGCAAGCAAACAAGCAGGTAAGCAAGCAATCGGGCTTGGCTCTAAGGTATCAGTTAAAGCTCTACGGTGGTACGACCCTCACCAGTACGAATAGTTAGTTAAGTGGCCTTTATTATTATCAGCTCAGTTCTGTTCAAAACACACGCCTTTATATAAATGTCCCAAATATTGTTAATTCACAGTACACACTTATTACACCCACGATGATCACCGATGGGCGTAAAAAGTGTTCCTGGAGGAAATACACCTATCAACACTTACAGTAAACACCGATAAGTTTTGACAGCAGTCTCCCCCAACGGTCAAATAAAAAAATATATAATGAAAGCAAACAACTCATAGTACAGACTTCTCACACCCACGGTAAACACCGATGGGCGCAAAAATCGTTCCTAGAGAAGAACACCTACCAGTACTTACGGTGAGCACCTATAGATACTGGCAGCAGTCCCCCCTACAGTAGGCCAATAATTTACGGAAAATGTATAAAAATAAAGTACAGACTTCTCACACCCACGGTGAACACCGATGGGCGCAAAAAGCGTTCCTAGAGGAAAACACCTACCAGTACTTAAGGTGAGCACCTATATATACTGGCAGCAGTCCCCCCTATAGTAGGCCAATATTTTACGGATAATGTATAAAGTACAGACTTCTCACACCCACGGTAAACACCGATGGGCGCAAAAAGCGTTCCGAGAGAAGAACACCTACCAGTACTTACGGTGAGCACCTATAGATACTGGCAGCAGTCCCCCCTAACGGTCAATAGACATGAAATGAAAGCGAACAATTTAAATTATAGGTTTGACGGAAAATCGGAACTAATGCTGATAACCGAATGAATAATAAATGAAAAGAAAGCACTCGGTTGACAATCTACCTGGTTTATTGTTACCACCTATTACCCTTACACTACGGATCTGTCTTGGCACTTTCTTCCACTCTGGACGGCTGGCTGAACGGCTGGCTGGTCTGCTGGCTGGACTGCTGACTGGGCTGCTAGCTGGGCTGTTGGCTGGGCTGCTGCTCGGTCTCATACTGAATTTTACACCTCGCTCTCGTGTATATCTATTCTCGCGTCCCCACTTCCATTGCGCGGTCGTGTGTCGCGCCGTTGCTGGAGTGGCGTATGGTCATATGTGTCACGTACTGATGATTCGAGGCGAAGTTCTTTGTAACTGGATGTCTATACCAGCAAGGCATTCCGGACTAGTCCGGGTTCCGGTGTTTACGGGAGGGATTCATTGATCGAATGGAGACGGCGGTATTTTTCTGAGTATAATCCCGAAAGAATGGTGTTCATTAATAACTAATTTGCAAGTGAAGTGGTTTCAATACCGGACTTAGCGTATATTTACCCTAGTTACTGCATAGTAATATTCAGGGAAAATAGTAACTTCGTTACAACAGTATTCTCTCGTTGACAATAGGACATAATTTGCAGGAACAGTTTTCAAAAAATTATGTGATACTTATCGAGTCCAGAAGGTTCGGTTTAATGCTCGTTATCACTCCCGAGTTAACTTTGTCGAACGCATGAATAAAACGATTGGCACAGCCATCCGTTGTTATGTCCATCAACACACTGATTGGGACCAACACTTCCCAAAAATTGCGCAAGCAATAAACACAGCGAAGCACGAGGTAACTGGGCATACTTCCCCATTTTTGAATTTTGCAAAACATGTACCTTAATCAGGAAAGTACTATGGAGTAATCCAAAGTACTGCTGACATGGAAGTTCGAAAAAGCCTGTATTATGAGAACAATGCCAGCAGATATAATTCACGTAGGAGACATTCAACGTTCGAAGTCGAAGATAAGGTGTATAAAAGAAATAAAGTTCTTTCTAGTGCGGTTGACAAGTTTTCAGCCAAGCTCGCCTCAAAGTATTGTTCAAAACCGTACACTGTAGTTCAAAAAATGTCTAAACTTGTTTATAAATTGAAATGCCCAGATGGATCACCAGGCGGTGAATGGCATGTTAACGATTTGAAGCCTCATTTTGGCTCAAACTCCAGCGTTTCGGTTGGATAGAACATCCTCCGAATATTTTCTTGCTTCCCATGGAGGCGACATAATTTTGTACGTTAAAATTTTGAGTACCATGTAAGTTGTATATATTTTTCAGAATTTCCTTTCGCTTGGTCAACAAAAGATACATTTAGTTAGGTAGTAGTGGTAAGAGGTTTTTACTACATAAACCACCAGACTCTGTTGTCTAGATTGTCCAGGTTTATAACTTGTCTAGAGTTCAGTAGGCTAGTACATCCCGTGTATTCGAAAGAGTTTTTACTTCACCCGATCGCATTGTGCAAATGAGCTGCCTCGGAAAAAAGCATTCGATAGTGAAGCTTGGGAATCTAATCCTTACTTCATTGGATGGGAAGCTGAAGGTTGGTAGTGTCTTGGTGGCATTCTAATCTGTTCCCTATGCGTTACCATGGTAACCTCGGATGTTTAAATTAGGGAAATAGTGTTGATTACCAACCTCGACACGAACGCCTGTTTTTCTCCAGATCCATGATATAGTACCATTGATTCGTCTTGTTTTGAACCTGTTGTGTCTTGAGGGGGTATCACAGAGCTCTCAAAATATGTTGCTAAAAGCAGTTTCGGATGTTAAATTTAGAAAGTGACGTGTAACATCCTCATTATAAATAGTTTTCTTTATCTTGAGGTTTCTTTAGGTCTAACATTCTTGTATTTTAGATTTCAGCTAGGTATAGAAGCATTCGATGAGAAAATCGTAGTTTTTTATTATGTTTGTGAGAAAAGCCTCTACAGTAATTTTTTTTTGTTCGTGTTAGTTAGATATGAAACTATGAATTTGAGTGTACTCTTATGTTGCGTAGATATCCCAATTTGATTATGAACTTTTTGAATTTTGACTTTACCCGACTTAAAGATTTTCATGATTTTGGCTTTTTCCCGATTGTGTCTCCTTTTATAGGCGTGAGGTACGCGAAGTTACCAATGAGCAACTGAATACATATTAACTCCTTTTCTTTTTGGAAGGGGGTGGTGTAGCGTGTCGAAATTACTAGAACTCTAAACCACCTTTTTGATTCGGCTTCTGTCCAATAGGTGGCCCAGAGGTACTAACACGCTTTTACTGCCCGATTTCATTGAAGGATTTTAGTGTCGTGGAATGGTAAAAATCTTTTCTTGTTCCCTGACTCTTCCCAAATTTTAATAACCTACTTAACACCCATACAGTTGGATGTCGCTACCCATCATTAAATCAAATAATTTTCTGCGGAGCAGGCTAGGCCATTTTGGATTCCATTCCTTTTCTGTTCGAAACGCGTTCGACCGTGGGTCGAGATTAGTTTTGTTCGACAAAAAGCATTTGCCTAAGTGATTTAGGGTTGAAATCGATTAGTTTATGCGTTATTTTGCGACACAAATGCAAATAATGTTATGGATCCTGTTCCTGGATACCCAAGGAAATTTTTTATTGGAATTTGGAGCAGGTAACCACGCTGTTAAAAGTGGTTAACCTCCTCGAGGGGTATGTATAAAAAAAACTAACTTCATTCCAGCAAATTGCTAATTTTTCTTTCGTTTTCGAAAGGTTTCAAGGAGGGGTTTCGCCTTCATCCCTTGTTTTCCAGTTGGAAGATTATTTTATTTGAGCATGGAAATCATGCCGGGTTCCGGTGGAAAACGGGTAGCTGTCATTTTCTTCTTCAGCTGAAGTAGCAATTTTTGTGGAGACAATTGAGTTTGTTACTTCAATGGTTTTGGATTCAGGATTAGTTTTGGAGTTCCAATGATTGATTATTTTCCCAGTTCCAATCATCTCTCCGGCTTGTACCTGGTTATGAGGTTTTGAGGGTTCACCTAGGACGGAAGATAATCCAATTTTGCAACCCAATTTTATCGTGGCAGCTGAATTACTTTCTCCAGAGATTCGTCTTTCTGGCTTATACCTGCATTAGAGGATTGAGAAGGTGGTCTACCTTTCACACCGATCAAACCGAGCAGCCCAAGATTGATTCATCTACTCCACCAGTTCGGCTTTCCTTTCTATATCTGGTTATGACCTACGCGAACAGAGTGGATGACACAACTTTCGGCTTCGTGGGATGTTAGACTCCGCTTAGTCTAGACAGGACAGTATATCTAACCTTAATTTATGAATTCAAGAACTACTTTCTTATTTGACCTGATGTTCTCATATCAATTTATGCATTTATAATAATACCTTAATATCAGCGCAGCCCTCGTACAGTACTGAACGAAAGCTAACCTTAAAATATTCCAACTCAGTTATGTAAGGTATTTACTAGTAATTTCTGGTTAAATTGAGTAAGAGAAAAACATCAACCCTACTCTTATCTAGTCCAGGCGGACTCTACGTTTGTTATACCCACATTGTATAATTCTTTTACTTATTTTCAGTCAATAGAAGGGATTAAAAGGGATATATTTGTTTTCTCCAGGTTTTTTCCACATCTTCTTCAGGAATATGTAAATAACGATATGCAGCCAATTTCCACCTTACACTAAGTGTATTACAACTTTTTTTGAATCGTGTTTTCCCATTTCGGACATGGTCATAGAAATCTTTTGAAGGAGAATTGAGTGGCGTCCAGTTCAGTATAAATTTTGATTGCCTTCGCATAATCTCGACCACATGCTCTACCGTGATTATAGCTAACGGCACAAACTTTTTCTTCCAGAGAAGAAAGAGTTAAAGTGCTCACAGCAGCTATAGGGTATCTGCACTGCGTGATTCCTGTAGGTGATATTTTTGTATCTGTCGACGAGGAATTTGGAATGGACTCTCGTGCTCCCAACGAATGAACTACATCCAGGTTGGTGTTTCAGCAAAGAATCAGTTTTGACTAATTTAGTTATTGGTTCCATATTGGTACATTTGATGCTGATCGGTAATACTTCGGATACTGTAATGAGCCATAGGTTGTCATCTAGTTCTTCGATATTGTAATCTTTGGCGTAGATGATAGAAGAATGTCAGGATTTCGGAGGAGTTGTCAATGTTCTAAGCAGCTGGGCTTCACAAATGGCTTCGCTATTCAACGGGTAGGGTAATACTTAAGAACAAATTCTCACGCCATGAATTTTGATTTTACATTTTTCTAAGTTTTGAAGTGGAAAATACAACAAAGATTCATCATCTCTCGCGACATATTTTTGGAATGTCAGCAAAATGTAGTGAAACCCTGTTCTATTATCTGGTATAGGTATCGGAAATAGTCGATAAAGAGGGTACGTTTCTGGCTCGACTAATGGTATTTTCAAGACGAAAATTATTCTAGAATCGAGGTGGTATGCTTCAAGTTCAATGATTTCAATATATTGGGCAACATTTGAAAGTTGAATCGGTAAAGGCAAGTTATTTTTCTGAAGCGATTGAGAGATTCCTTGAAGTGAGTTGATCAAATCATCTGGGGTAATTATTGATCTATGGAGTATTTTCAATCGAGCAAATGTGATTGAATTCAATATGTCATCGAGAGTAGTTTCTAGGGAAAGATAGCTTTCCATTAATGTTTCGCTTACTTCTAATGTCTTCAATTGTGCTTCGTAAAGAAGGTTATAGATGGATTTTTCTATTTCTTTTATATCGCGATTGAAAGTTCCTTCATCGATCTGTAATTTCTGAATAGTTGAGTTGAAATTTTTGATCACCGACGTGGTTACAGATATTTGATTCTTCAAGAGATTTTCTATTTGGTGTTTGTCTCGCGAAATTTTTTCAATACAGCTAGAATAATATTCACCGTCTGATGCATCTAGGTTTCCGGTAATTGCTCACCAGAAAGTTCCTACGCCGTTAATTAGGCCACGTTGCGGACTCTTTTAAAATTTTTCGCTATCAGCGAATATTTCTTGATATTTCAAGTTGAGTGAGGATATCTAAGTCAAGAGACTGATGTGTGTTTTCACTTCAGTTTTCAAAGAAGTCATTATGGGGTTTGATTGTTCAAACGTGTACAACATATTTTCTAGAATCCTATCATTGTTAATCAGGGCTGAGTTCATGGAATCTAGGTCTTTATAAACAAGTAGAGTCCATTTATCGTTGGAAATTTTCAGAGTGGTTTCTTCATGTAGGAAGACGCCAATAGTATTAATAATGGGTTGAATGGAGTATTGTGAAAACGCTGCTGGAATTAGCAGGAGAAGCCTGAAAATAAAATTAATTTTCAATGTATGGTTTTGATCTATCAAAGTTTACTTTTGTTTTCTGCTTAGTTTTCCAATTGACTAACAGTGCTGAATTTTGGAAAATTTCTAGTATTTCAAATGGACCATTGAATTTATTTCCAAGTTTATTTTGTATCTGAGATTCTTCAACATACACCTTGTCTCCTACTGTATATTCAGGTACAGAGGGTAAAATGTGTCTGTCGAATCTAATTTCGATTGTTCCTTTTGTTTCTGTGTTCTTTCTCAATCAATCTTGTAATAATACGAGATTTTGTTATTAAGAACAGAAGTTTGTTTACTGCATCTGGGTTGGAAGGTAATAAAACTATGTGATGTTTCCTACCTTCAACTGATCTACTCCATAGGACTCCATAGGACTCTATTGTTTTGAAATTCAGCATTCTCTTCAAAAATATCGTCTATGATCTTTTCGTAGAGATCCTCTGATTTATTTTGTCGAAAAAACGTAAGAATATGTTTATGTTGTCTAATAGTTGACTGTTATCGGAATTTATTTTTGAATAGTCAATAAGAGATTGAGTTCGGTACAAATCAATAAAGGTGTAAAATTCATTTTGAATTTCCTCAAGGAGAGCTTCTTCGTTTTCTTGAGATTGTGGAGTGTCTTGGGATTCACTTGGTCCTGGAACGGGTTGTTCGTATGTCTGTTCGTTTGGGTTTTCGTTCGACGCTAATATTGAACGTTTTGAGTGAAAATTTGCGCATTCTCTGAAATGATTGATTTTGATTCGGGAAAGGGCATCCGCGTTTCTATTTATTCTGCCGAGTTTGTATTCTATTTCGTAGTCGTATTCCTCAAGTTTCAACCGCCAACGTGCCAGCCTACTATCCGGGTCTTTAATTGAAAAGAGCCAAGTGAGGGGTCTATGGTCGGTAATTAGTTTAAACTTTCTGCTGGAGAGGTAGGGTCGAAAATGTTTCACGGCCCATACAATCACTTAAAGCTCTCTCTCAATGGTAGAGTATTTAGTTTCAGCATTGCAGAGCGTCCTCGAAGCATGTGAAAGGACGGCAATTGCACTAGCGTCTGCGGTTAAAAGACAAGGTTATTCGAACTTTGGGTATATTGAAATGGGGCTAGAGGTAAGGGCCACTTTCAGTTCATTCAATGATTTTTCGCATTCTGAATCGAAATTAAATTACACATTCTTTTTCAATAGTTTTGTTGCAGGTTCAGAGATTTTGGCAAAGTTCGAAATGAAACGTCGGTAATATCCGGCTAAGCCTAAAAACGATTTAATCTCTTTTGGTGTTTTTGGTCGAGGGAAATCTCGAAAGCATTCAACTTTGGACGGGTTTGGTTTCACGCCGTCTTTGGTAATGATGTGGCCCAGATATGCTACTTCCTTCCTCAGGAATTCGCATTTGTCTGGTTGGATATTAAGATTCGCTTTCCTCAGTCGTTTGAAGACTTCGGTTAGCCTGGATATGTGTTCATGGATAGTGGAGAAATATATGATAATGCCATCCATGTATACGAGGCAGCGCTCGTTTTGGATGCTAAGGGGAATGTTTTCCATCACTCGCTGGAGAGTTGATGGAGCATTCTTCAGTCCGAATGGCATACGAACAAATTCGTAATGCCCATTCTCCACGGAGAAAGCTGTTTTTTGAACGTCATTAGGATCTAGGGTAGTGAAGTATTGACACTTCCCGAGTTGATCAAGCAAATCAGAAATATTGGACAGGGGGTATTTATCGTCTACTGAGAGCTCGTTCGGTTTCCGGTAGTCAATAACGACTCTCCATTTAGGTTTGCCAGAAACGTCTAGCTTTTTGGGGACCACCCAAACTGGGAACGACCATGGTATGGTTGAATGATTCCTTGATTGAGAATTTTAGAAATTTGTTTTTTAACCTCTTCTTTATGGATTTGGGGATATCTATAAGATTTAGTTAACACTGGTCTGGCGTTAATTGTTTCAATGGTATGTGCAATTTCGTTCGTGAAGGTAAGATTGTCTCCCTCGAGGTAAAATATGTCAGAGAACTCTAAACAAAGGTCTGTTATCATTTGTTCTTCCTCTTGGTACATGAAACGTTGCTCCGGGAAATTCAGATCGGGATGGTAATCTCCTAAGTGCATTGATCGAACTTGTGTTTGAATTTCCGATATTGGGTCGTTATATTCATTCATCATTATTCACACCGCTAATATATTGATCGTATTGATCATATCGAGAGTATTGATCGCAATAATGTTGGCTATTATCTGTATAATAGTCATCGAATCTTTGGTTATTACAAATATTCTAAAAATGAACAATTTATTCAGGCCAGCCTCGACTCACCTACACCGTAGGTTGACAGACTAACACCTATTTAAAAACAATTACTCCCCTGGCTAATACCACGAAGGGTATTGGATAACATCCAACAGGTAATACAACTACCAGAATTGATTTTCAATTAATGGGACGTGACACACTTGCAGATCGGTTTCGGGCTATTTGGCCTCTCATCAGTGCAAGGCAGTGCCATCATCAACATAAGTCGATGACTTCCCATAGTTGAGTAATTTACCCCTTCATGGGTGACGATTTCCCCTCATCCTGTCTCACATCATCATGAAACTCAAGAACTTGAAAATGTGATGTGTGTATATGAAATGCAAATTTTCCCATCGGATAGTCAATGAATAATTGCATAATGAATATAATTTCATTATAATTATCTCAGTGTGTTGCTTTATTAATTACCAACCAATTTTCGTTTATAATTGCACGAGTGCATGAAAATTACCGATAATTTTGCAAGAAAGCGTGATATCTAAAAATTGGAAGAGTTTATTTTCATATTTTGACGAAAGTGTCCGAGTCCGAAGGATAGAGGAGACAAAAAAAAATTCGAAAATTCACTCCCATCAGTCAAATAATAACATTTTTCGAAATCCACCAATGGTTTCATTATGAGTGAAAATGAATGAACTCGATGATTCAGTACCTACATATATTTCATTGAAAACATCACACCAGCAATATAAATATTCCAATTGTTAATGAAAGTAAATTTGTTTTATTGAAAAGTTTCATTCTTCAGATTGCTATTCCAATATTTCAATGAGTAGATCATTGTTGTAATTTTCATTCCTCAATGCATCCAGAAGAATCTTAAAATTTTTATAACGTGCTGTTTGGTAAAATTCAATATATGGATGACCTCATGGCAATGCTTTTGTAGCTTTAGGTTGTAACGAAGAGGTTTTTTACCTACCTGCAATTTTGATATCGAAGAGAAAGGAATCATCTCGCTTGTCAAAACTTTTCAACAATCTATTGCAAATTCAATCTGTCCAGAAACATCTGACCGTTCTCTCACTTTTTCCGTATATGTTGAACAGTCTCAATACCATGTCACTTGCTTTGTGCCATCAGCACCTTCGATTCATTCCGACACCCAAACGCTTCGTTGAATTCTCAGATACCAAACTTCTCCCAGTTGCTTGGTATGAATAATTTGGATCAGTTTTATTGAAATAGAATACTGAGTACATTCCCGAGCTAGATACTTTCGAATTCCGCTCTAATATTGTTAATTTTCCTAAACTGTGAATTAGGGAGAAGTGAGGTTATGTACTATGATCATAAGTCATGAATTGTTCTGAATGAGCAATTCTACTGGTAAATGATAAGCTAAAGACTGGGATACCGCTGTGGAGGAATATCCGTGTGTGTCAGGAAACCTAGTAAATATTTTTCTGGAACCCTTTCGTCAAAAACACCATCCATTCTCGTCTGAAAATCTGACGCCGCTCACTTTTTGCTCCTAAAAGTTTCTTGTCCCAGAAAAATTTACTTTCATATAGGTTCAAATTTGCATGGTGTTTTTTTATGAAAGACAAAAAGTAGTAACCAAATTTCTGGAGTTTTGGTGCCTTTGAGTTTTTCGAAGGGAGAAAAACATGGTACGACACCTGGTTTTTATGGCAGTTTTTCCATCATTTTTTGTTTCTGAAAAGGATTTCTATAAATACGAGAATTCGAAAAATCACGGGGAGTTGAACTTCACCTGCGATAGTGACAAGTTGAATTTTTCCTGCGAACCAGTCTTTGAAGTTACCGACCGAATTTTCCTAAGTAAATTTGATTTTGATATTTGAATTTTCAATTATTTTCATTTGGGTGAGAGTGACAGTAAATTGCAGTTTGCAGTGTTGGTGCAACGTTGACATTGATACCGTTTCAATTGTCATATCCCCGTTCGTATTTCGTGTACGGATTTCAGAGCCAGTTTTGAGTAAGTGACTGATACTGTTTTATTTCCCTTTCTTGAACAGAGTTCACAAGTGACAGCCGGAAGTAAGAACCTGAGGTATATAGATTTTCACATCCTTTTCTTGATCACCGATCCCTCGATTACACAACCGCCTCGAATCACTTTGGTACCGTGAAGTTTAAGTTCCCGCAAGCCGCTGAGAATAACCGGGTAGTAAGAACGGGGTTCACCGTTGATCGGTACTTTTCCCGATTTTGCTATAAATATATTAGTTCACCAGCCGCTGAGAAAACCGGGCAGGCGGAACTTATTATTTCTAGTAAGCAACAAGTGGTTGTGAAATTTTATATGGACAGGTCCGCGTTCTGAGAAGTGTTCAATAAGTGATCAATTTTTGGGAAGATCTGACTGGCAAACATTTGCGAGTCTTTTGTTACTGCGAATTTAGTCCCCTAGTTGCTGAGAAGTCCGGGCTCAGGGACGGAGTTCACCATTGATCAGTACCGTTAATCACTCTAAATATTAGGTCCCTAAGTCGCTGCGAAGTCCGGGCTCGGGAGCTAATTGCATTTAAAGTGATACCGTTTTGTTTTTTTTTTTATTTTTTGAAAAAAGGGTTCTCGTCTTATGCTTCCTTAGGTCCGTTCTCATTCTGCTTAAGTTGAAGTTGTATTCGATTATTATTTTTTACTTCAGAGGTACACTTGTGAAAATTTTAAGTTGAAAGGTTTATATTTGGTACAGCTCTGAAATCGGTAACGTTCTACCGACCGAGATAACGTTAAATTTTCATTTGAAGTTATTTTCTTAAGGCTTCCATTAACTCATTTACTTGTTGATGTTCCGACAGAGTATTACCGTTAAATTTTCATCTGCTTCGTTTGTGAGCATACTCTTTTCAATGAAACAACAATTGTTAGATTGAAATTTCAGTTTGTTTTCCTCAGTCACCTCACTTTTTCAGGTAGGTTTATATCTCGACAACAATTTAAGGGTAATTTGTGCTTTTCTGAATATCAAGTGCGATACCGTCCAGGGACGGCTGTTTAAGTGAACTTCCGACGAACCGTTACCGAACCGAAATCAGTATATTTTATTTTTCTGATCTACTGAATGTATCGGTGTTGAATATTGATATTCCAATACCGGATGTTCAGTAGATTTCGCAGCCGGTACTCCTGTTGGAAGTAATAGGTGTAATTAAAGCCTACACCCTATTACAAATGTCTTTTCTGATCACACTATCAGACCCCTGGGATACCGTATCTCCATCTGCTGCTACCTGGGCCTCCCTAACGACTTCTGAGGGAGCAGTGGAGCATACCACTACAAAAACTGGCTCCCGAAATTTTCTTCGAAATTGGAGTCTGTTTCTGGCCTTGAAACAGAACTAATTTCCGAGAAACCGACTGCGCCAAGAAGTAACGCCCGGCGAACCCCGAGAATAGCGTTACAAATTTGCGCCCAAGCAGGGACCAATTTAGTATGGAAATTTCCAGAAGTTTCCATTTGGTTTGCCCCAGTTTTTATTTTCACCGAATATTTTTTCCCAAATTGTTCAACCTGATTATCGATTTATTTCTATATTTGAAGTTCCTTTTCAGCAGTAGACATTTTCTTCTCATTTTCAGCATTTTCAGCGATTTATTATTTGTGATATTTTTTTCAGCCGCCCTGAAATAGTTTATACTGATTTGCATCCCCTTTCGAATTTCTTATTGTTGGTGAATATTTTCGTTTCAACATTTTGTTCAAATAGTTTCGAGACATTTGAACCACATTATTATATCAACCCCGACCATATTTGTTGACATTACCTGTTATATTGATTCATTTTTCTTTCCAGCATTCTTGAATAACATTGTCAGTATTTTTCTTTTCTCATATATTGATCTTATTTTCCAGAACTTTCAAATAGTGTTGCGCAATTTTTTTTCCCGAGTGCTTTTCACCCTGGACACTTGTGGTTTTCCTTTCGAGAATATTTTGGGTTTGCTGATTTGTCTTACCAAATTATTACAACTGCCCCGATTACCTGTTCGATGCTGATTTGAATTGTATATAGTGATATCGAAAATTTGAGAATTTTTTATGTGAATATTTACTGTATATATTATATCTGACCGATGAAAATTGATTGGTTACTATATTGACATTGAAAGGTTTTCACCTGTACTTGATCTATATATCCCTGCTGCGTTCTTTTATTTTTTATTATTTATCTAGTGAAAGGTATTTATTATTTGTTATATATTGGGTTCATTTATTTACTTGAGTGCTACATCCAGACTTGAAAGTTTGAATATTTCCATCGAATAGGAAGTGACTTTGTGATATTTTGGTACATATATTTGCATACTGGGACTTGAATATTTGATTTATTTCGTGCGGTATTGTGAAATATATTTTTTTATACTGATTAGATATTTGATATTATTCAGTTGATTTTGATCAGGAGTGAATACCAACCGGATTGGTTGAATCGATTTCGGACATTTGAAATATTTCTTGGGTGAAGTACTTGGATATTTTTTGATTTTCAATACGTACTTGATATTATTTGGTTGAATTTGTTTCACTCACTTTATCTTGCTATCTTCTGAACTTCTCTACCTCTCCTTCCTCTGTTCTTCATATATTTTTTTTCCTTACCCGGAAAAAAAACAATTCAGTTTTTTTTTGTCATGGCCGAGCAAATTCCTCCCAACACTGAAATGGAAAAAGAAGAACAAGGGGCAATGGGCCAGAACTTCCTATTCCCCAACGGAAAACAGAGCCCTACAAGTTCAGGATCCGAGGCCGAGGATATCGAAGAATCGTTCGCTTCAACGTTGGAGCCCAGAGTAAGTTGTGTTTATAAATTGAAGAGACCAGAGCTGATACAGGAAGCTGAGAATTTACGGATACGCACCAGTGGGACCGTCGCAGAACTGCGACGGCGAATAGTTTGGTTTTTGAGAGAACTCCCATCCAGACTAGATAATGTAGAGCCAATCATAAGAGTCGACCCACCACCACCCCCTTCAAATACCGGAGCTATTCCCAAAAACTTCTACAGCCAGGAGGTGAATCCACTAAGTAGTTTTCCCGTTACTACCAATCATCAGGTGCCTCCCCCAAGACCGGATGACTTCTTCCCGACCTATGTCCCGTCAGCTCCGAGGCTGAACACCTACCCGCCCATCCCACAGGATAGACAGGGTTCCATCAGGCAGAATCCAACCCAGGCTCAACTTCAACCAACGTATGCTCATGTTGCTGAGCCTCGTCCTGTTTTGTAACCATTAAAAACATACCGCTGGAATGTCCATTTCAATGGAAGGAATTTGTGAAGCCGAAAATATAAATCCTGACCAACTCCTGGCTGCTCTGCCAGAACTGCTACAAGACATGGCATTGTCATGGTATCGCAGCAACCGACGATACTGGAATTTTTGGGCAAGCTTCAAAAATGTTTTCCGAACAACTTTCTACCCCATCCATCACCGAGAAAACATTGAAATGGAGATAAGCCGTAGGCTACAGAAACATGAAGAGCCGGCGATCAAGTATGTGGTAGATATGCAAACCCTCACAAGAAGACATGGTGGTTTATCCGTTGATCAAAAAACGCTTGGTTATATCGGAATTTACTACCCGATTACAGACATTATATCCGGCGTACCGACTTCAACGATATACCCTCGTTGATATCCAGGATTTTGTAGTTCGAGAATCTTTGTAAGGAGATGAAAGAGGCATATACCGGATTCTATAGGACAACCTCGCGCCCCTTATACAAGACAGAAAATCCGTCCTACCACTCTAGACAGGAACCGAAATTTCCATTTCTGGGAATCCTCCTCATCCGTCTGGATCAGAACCGGAAAACGTTCGCACCCACCAACCGCCGGTATACCCACAATGCCAGAATCAGGATAGGCCTACACCGGACTCGATTCGCTTGACTGCCAACCCGACTCCTAGTACAGGCCGAAGGGGAGAGGAGAACCGCAATAGCCCAAATCAAAGGCCAGTATGCTGGAGGTGTGTGTGTATGAGAACTAACTGCCCTAACCCTCCGGAACTATTTTGTTCACGCTGTGGACGGAACAACATATTGTCCAGGGACTGTGACTGTAATCAGTCGGGAAACGGGAGGAGAGTTCGACTGAATCAAGGCCAGTCGGGCTCCAACAACTGAGTCCCTCGAGTATAATACCACACTCTGATGATAGACGACCGTTTGTTCCAGTGACTATCAAGGACACAACTTTCTTGGCACTTATTGACACTATAGCCACCAGAACCTTCGTTTCTCCAACGGTTGGTGAATGCTGTGCCCGTCATGGGTTTCCGCCCTTACAACCAACCGTCCGTGAATCCCGCCAGGCCGATGGTTCCCCTATACCCGTTATTAAAGTTTTTCGACCGGAGCTAACCATCGGTCCGGAAACTTTCGATCCAGAAATTTTGGTTATCTCCCAGCTGAGTGTGGACATCGTTATAGGTATGGATGTTCTACAGTCCAGAAATTTCAGGCTAGATTTACCGAATGGACGAATTTTTCTGATCAATGTAGAAATAACCAACCGCCTTCCCGATACCAGGCAATCACCAGGGATTCATCTCGTAACCTCTCCAACCGACTCACAATTTCACCAGGAACCATCACCGAATATAAGAGGTGTTGAAGCCCGTGGATCCGTTGAACAGAGTCCGGGACCGAATGGTGAGACCGAATTTATGGATGGTGAGATGGTGGAGCGAAAGAACCTCTCTAAGCTTCGGCGTTACCAGTTAATCAAGTTCCTGGAAACCGAACTACCGCTCTTTGACAAAATCAGAGGAACCACTTCGCGGATACAACACCACATCCGTTTATCGAATCCTGAACCTATCAAACAACATTATCGTCCACAAAACCCGAAGATGCAGGAGATTATCAACCAAGAAGTGGATAAGATGTTAGCCGATGGCCATATCGAACCGTCTCGCAGTCCGTGGAGTTCACCAGTTGTCATCGTCCGAGAAAAAGATGGAAAACCGAGATTTTGCATTGATTTCCAGAAGGTCAACGAAGTAACCGAGAAGGACGCCTATCCTTTGCCATTTATCAGTTCCATATTGGATAAATTGCGAGAGGCAAAGTTTATTTCAAGTCTGGACCTGCGTCAAGGTTACTGGCAAGTTCTCCTCACCCCCGCCAGTAAACCAGTTACTGCATTCACGGTGCCGGGACGTGGGCTGTTCCAGTTCACCGTTATGCCGTTTGGGCTTCATTCAGCTCCCGCTACGTTCCAAAGGTTGATGGATACCGTCATAGGACCGGACATGGAACCGTACGCCTTTGCTTACTTGGACGATATAATTGTTCTCGGAAAAACTTTCGACGAACATCTGAGTAATTTGCGTAAGGTATTCCGGCGACTACGAGAGGCAAATTTGCAGCTCAACCCCGCCAAGTGTAAATTTTGCATGGATTCACTGCGCTACCTTGGACATCTGATTACTCCTGAAGGCATCCGAACCGATCCCGAAAAAGTGGAATCTATTGTTAGATGGCCCGCTCCGACAACCATCAAACAACTCTGTCAGTTTCTTGGTATGGCTTCCTGGTATCGACGCTTCATCTCGAAATTCTCGCAGATGGCCTCACCATTAACTAAATTACTGAGGAAAAATTACCGATGGAGATGGAATCCCGAACAAGACGAAGCTTTTGCCAATTTGAAGCGTTGCCTCACCGAAGCTCCAGTACTAACCTGTCCAGATTTTCCCAGCCATTTGTTCTCCAGACCGAAGCCAGCGACTACGGACTTGAAGTTGCTTCAACCCAAACCATCGCCGATGAAAAGCATGTATGTGCCTACGCCAGTAGAACACTGTCCCCGCCGGAGAAGAATTATTCCGTAACCGAAAAAATATGTTTGGCGGTTGTATGGGGAATCGAGAAGATGAGACCGTACCTGGAAGGTTATCGGTTCACGATCCTGACCGATCATTTATCACTCAAATGGATTCAGGCCATGAAGAGTCCGTCGGGCCGCCTGGCTCGATGGGCCATGTTGCTACAATAGTTTGACTTTGAAGTCAAGTACCGAAGAGGATCTCTGAACCGAGTAGCCGATGCCTTATCCCGTCAACCGCTGTCCGATTTGGGAAAAGGAGAACCGACCTGTCTGACCATAGACTTCGTTCAGGCGGAAACTGAAAGTCCTTGGTATCAGAAAAAGTCTAAAGAAGTTTCCGAGAAGCCCGACGATTTCCCTGACTATTGTATCCATGACGGGAAGCTTTACCGTCATTTTTGGGAATCCGGGGATATGACTGAACCCGACATGGTCGATCCATGGAAATTATGCGTACCAAAACCGCTTCGTGCTGCTGTCCCGAGAGAAAACCACGACGCGGTGACTGCTGGTCATTTGGGAGTATCTGAAACTTCTGTCCGAATTGCACAACGGTATTACTGGCCCGGAATGTTTCGAGAAATCTCCCAATACGTACGAAGTTGTTTGACGTGCCAAAGATATAAGACGTCTCAACAACAAACTCCAGGTAAAATGCAGCCCTCCCGAAATGTGAAACCATGGAGTACCGTTTCCACCGACCTTGTAGGACCTCTACCGCGTACGAGTAAGGGCCACAACTTCATCTGCGTATTTCAAGACCGGTTTACTAAATGGATACAGATCAAACCGCTGCGCAAAGCAACATCCCGTGCTGTGGCCCAGGCATTATATGAGGACATCGTACTCCGTTTTGGCTCCCCAGATACCGTCATCAGTGATAATGGTAGCCAATATACCGGAAAAGTTTCCACCGACCTCCTGACTGAATTAGGAATCACCCACCAACTCACTCCGATCTACACTCCGCAAGCTGACCCTGTGGAAAAGGCACACAAAAATATCAAGACTATGATTTCTCAGTACTGCGAGGACGATCATAGAGAATGGGATCAACATCTTCTTGAGTTACAATTTGCTCTGAACACTCCTCGCCAGAAGTCAACTGGATTCAGCCCGGCTTACTTGAATTTTGGTAGAGAATTCAACCCTCCACGGTCACTTGCAAAACCTGAACAGCCAGCTGGAGAGACCGATGCAAATTCAAGTCTTTGGGTAACGAACCTGCAGAAACTACAAGAAGTGTATGAACTGGTCAAGGTGAATTTGGCCCGAGCTCTTACCACACAAAGTCATTACTACAACATGAGACGAAGAGACTGGATATGCCGTGTTGGAGAACAAGTAATGAAGAAGGAACATCCACTACCGTCTAAAGTTCAAGGGATTGCTTCCAAGCTAGCTCCAGAGTATTCAGGTCCCTATATAGTAAACAGAGTTGTCAACCCCGTGGTTTATGATCTCAAAGACACCGCCGAAAAAGTAGTGAAGCAGATTCACATAAAAGACTCAAAACCGTTCCATCCCAAACCGCAACCATAAAAAACCTTTCTCCTTTCCAGTCATGAGCAAACGCCCAGCGTCCCCCGTAGAGGAATCATCCCGCCGGTTTCGAGGGCTCAGTACACCTCCCCAACCCCACCCCACTATAGATCTCACCATTCCCCCCCCCCCCTCCGTCATGCTGTTGGAATCCCTTGAAGTAGAGACCCTACCCATACTCTCCCCGTCCCTTTATCTCTCTCCTACCGTTCTCCCACCTAATGATTTTTTGTTTCCCCTTGATCCTCCCCCATCCTCCTCCGAGCCGTACCCCCTCGAGATACCGCTGCCGCCTCGGCTTCAGCCACCGCTAACCGCCCCGATGGAATCTCCGCCATCGGAACCGTCACCGACCTCTGAGGACTCCACCGACGATCCAACGACCTGGACCTCCTTCACCATGGCCCCCGAAGTTCGCCGGCTGCTGCTCAACTTTGGGTAACTTCCACCAGCTGTCCAGCTCATCATAGGGCAGGCCTTGCTGGAGCAACACCCAACTGTTGGAGCTTTGTGCTCCCGCTCCATGTCTGAGCTGATGACCACCGCCCTGACAGACTGGGCTGCGAAAGAGTACCGGCAGTATTCATCCGTAAGGGAGTGGACTCCAACCATGCGGCAGGTGATGGCCTTTTTGCGCCCCGCATCCGTTCCCATCAACCGACGGTGTCGCCTGCGGCTTGAAACAAAGGGGAAGCAGGGAGTGTGGGTCACCATCCCTCCAGGCATTTGATCTATAGTATATGCATTATACCCTCTGGCCGATAATGAAAACATTTTTTCTTCTTTTTCTTCTTCTTCCTTTGTCTTTACCTTTGCCCAATAAAACCCCATCGGTCCTTTTTTTTACAGAATGTCCGATATTTTGGAGCTCAATTCATCCCCACTTTCAGACGATTGGATGGTAATAGATTCCGACCTACCCGAAACAGTTTCACCTACAACCTCCGTAACTGTTTCACCGACTTCTGGAGAACTGCGACCCGTATCAGTGCCTGAAACAGTTTCCGACTACCAATACGGTGGACACACCTCCGCTCACCATGAGTGATTCAAGTACCGTCCACCAGCTCTTACAAGAGAATCAGGCTGTAAAAGCGACAGTTCGGACTGAGCAAGATACCAACCCGTACCAGGATCCATTCAACAATAATAGCTATTATGCGATAGAATGCCAGAAGAGGCGTACAATGCTCAGTTAGCAATCCCACAATCATCTCAACAGGTACCAGTTCTGGCCCAGCCCGAAACATTGAGACGCCTCAACCCCGCTCAGACGGCGTCAAACATAGAGAAAGTCTTGAACGATCCGTGCCCAATATATTTTCCTGTGCAGATGAATCTGTGTTGGAGATGAGGATATCCTGGCCACAACCGTCAACGATGTCAACAGTCCTGGAAAATCTTCTGTTCCCGCTGCGGACTAGTGGGGATTCAGTCTCGCGACTGCCCATGCCCTTCCAGGATACCTATCTAGGTATCAGCCCGCTCTACCGAGAGGATATCGATATCATCCCACCCAGGTCCCCACAGACCTCCAAAGAGAACTAGTCAGGGAACACACCGCCACCGGGATCGTCGCTGATAGAGCCGTCCAGTGCAACTTCTGCGGTTGCCAAAAGCGTTGGTTCCGCTGAAAGATTAGTCTTCTAGACATTTCCGAAGAAGATCAACCCCGCTGTTCGTCACTCTTCGCTAGAAGATCGGAGACCCGGTCCGAATTCATCGTCATTTTAGTTGAGTGGTATATTTTAGTTTTGAAAAAAAAATGCAAAGCAAGTTTTCATTTTTTTTTTACCGTAAGTAAGGGGGGAATGTAACGAAGCGTTTTTTTTACCCACCTGCAATTTTAATATCGAAGAGAACGGAATCATCTCGCTTGTCAATACTTTTCAACAATCTATTGCAAATTCAATCTGTCCAGAAACATCTGACCGTTCTCTCACTTTTTCCGTATATGTTGAACAGTCTCAATACCATGTCATTTGCTTTGTGCCATCAGCACCTTCGATTCATTCCGACACCCAAACGCTCCGTTGAATTCTCAGATAGCAAACTTCTCCCAGTTGCTTGGTATGAATAATTTGGATCAGTTTTATTGGAATAGTATACTGAGTACATTCCCGAGCTAGATACAATCGAATTCCGCTCTAATATTGTTAATTTTCCTGGGGTTTTTGTGCCTTTGAGTTTTTCGAAGGTAGAAAAACATGGTACGACATCTAGTTTTTATGGCAGTTTTTCCATCAATTTTTGTTTCTGAAAAGGATTTCTATAAAAACGAGAATTCGAAAAATCACGGCGAGTTGAACTTTACCTGCGATAGTGACAAGTTGAATTTTTCCTGCGAACCAGTCTTTGAAGTTACCGACCGAATTTGATTTTGATACTTAGAATATTTCTCCACCGTATTGTTTGGTTTCAAATTTTCAATAATTTTCATTTGAGTGAGAGTGACAGTAAATTGCAGTTTGCAGTTTTGGTGCAACGTTGACATTGATACCGTTTCAATTGTCATATCTCCATTCGTATTTCGTGTACGGATTTCAGAGCCAGTTTTGAGTAAGTGACTGCTACCGTTTTATTTCATTTTCTCGAACAGAGTTCACAAGTGACACCCGGAAGTAAGAACCTGAGGTATATAGATTTTCAGATCCTTTTCTTCATCACCGATCCCTCGATTACACAACCGCCGCGAATCACTTTGGTACCGTGTAGTTTTAGTTCCCGCAAGCCGCTGAGAATAACCGGGTAGTAGGAACGGGGTTCACCGTTGATCGGTACTTTTCCCGATTTTGCTATAAATATATTAGTTCCCCAGCCGCTGAAAATACCGGGCAGGCGGAACTTATTATTTCTAGTAAGCAACAAGCGGTTGTGAAATTTTATGTGGACAGGTCCGCGTTCTAAGGAGTGTTTAATAAGTTATATATTTTTGGGAAGATCAGACTGGCAAGCCTTCGCGAGTCATTTGGTACTGCGAATTTAGTCCTCTAGTAGCTGAGAAGTCCGGGCTCAGGGATGGAGTTCACCATTGATCAGTACCGTTAATCACTCTGAATATTAGGTCCCTAAGTCGCTGCGAAGTCCGGGCTCGGGAGCTAATTGCATTTAAAGTGATACCGTTTTGTTTTGTTTTTAATTTATTACAAAAAGGGTTTCCGTCTTATGCTTCCTAAAGTCCGTTCTCATTCTGCTTAAGTTGAAGTTGTATTTGATTATTATTTTTCACTTCAGAGGTACACTTGTGAAAATTTTAAGTTGAAAGGTTTATATTTGGTACAGCTCTGGAATCGGTAACGTTCTACCGACCGAGATAACGTTCAATTTTTATTTAAAGTTTTTTTTTTTTTGGCTTCCATTTACAGAGTTGCTCACCCATTCACTTGTTGATGTTCCGACAGAGTATTACCGTTAAATTTCTATTTGCTTTGTTTGTGAGCATACTCGTTTCAATGAAACAACAATTGTTAGATTGAAATATCAGTTTGTTTTCCTCAGTCACTCCACTTTTTCAGGTAGGTTTATATCTCGACAACAATTTAAGGGTAATTTGTGCTTTTCTGAATATCAAGTGCGATACCGTCCAGGGACGGCTGTTTAAGTGAACTTCCGACGAACCGTTACCGAACCGAAATCAGTATATTTCATTTTTCTGATCTACTGAATGTATCGGTGTTGAATATTGATATTCCAATACCGGATATTCAGTGGAGTTCGCAGCCGATACTCCTGTTGGAAGTAATAGGTGTAATTGAAGCCTACACCCTATTACAAAAGTCTTTTCTGGTCACACTATCAGACCCCTGGGATACCGTATCTCCATCTGCTGCTACCTGGGCCTCCCTAACGACTTCTGAGGGAGCTGTGGAGCATACCACTACAAAAAACTGGCGCTCGAAATTTTCTTTGAAATTGAAGTCTGTTTCTGGCCTTGAATCAGAACTAATTTCTGAGAAACCGACTGCGCCAAGAAGTAACGCCCGCCGAACCCCGAGAATAGCGTTACAAGGTATAATGAACTGCTTATCATCCGTATGGGAATCGCAATTGCGCATGTGCAGTGACGTGTCATTCGACGGTTTTAGGTTATGTTATGTTTATTTTTGTGTTCATATTATTAGTATTCAGCAAAATAACGGATCAAGTTGCTCTGATAGAATTGGTTCGTCGATATGAACATCCTTGAAATGAAAAACATAAAGATTTCAACAGCAGTTACATAATGTAATGAGTGTTGCATGAACGGCAACATTTTCTTAGTAAAAATGTAATGATAGTGTAATTTTAATGTAATTATAATGATCGTTGCATGAATCTACCTTTATTACCGCCATAATTCGAAGTATAAAATTCATCAACATTTTAGATCATTAATTGATGAGAGTTATCAGTTTCAATTTTCAGTATCAAAGAATTCGTGTCGTTGTATAGCAGAAGAGCTTGCAATCCGTGGTGTTTTTCAATTATGTCATAGTAAAAGTCGTATATAACAGTTTTTGACGTATTCAATATGGAGAATCCCAAATACAATGGTTTGTTATGGCAAATCTTGACTCTACCCATATGTATAGCCACGAAATCCTCAGAGAATACAGATATCGTTTTAAAGTTAGGGCGAGCTATGAGAGAGATGGCACACATACCCCATATCATAGACTCCTAATGGGTAGAAATTTGGATATCTATTATTAACATTCGCTATGGCCTTACCGGATATGGAGTTTATAATATTAAGTTTAAAATAATTCTATTCGAATTCATTTGTGGCCTTTTTTCTCGACTCTGTATTCAGATCGATATACTTTTTCAACCATGGTGATTGATTTAATCTTAGGATTCGGTGAGTTTTCAGTACCATCAATTGATATCAAAATCTGAATGAAGATCGTGCAATTCTCAAGGGTGGTGCACGTCTACTTCCTCCGGAACTATCATCAGGAATACTATCGATATCTTTTTGACTTATTTTATATGGGGTAAGCCATGTTAATCCTGATGGAAGTGTTTGAGAATTGCTATGACCATAGAGGTTGCATCCAAATACATGATGAAGGAAGGAGGTTCTTCAAGTTATTTGAAAGAAATTGATTGTTCCCAATATATTTCCTATCTGAACATTGACGAACAACACCACGTCCATGTCCAACTCTACACCTGAATATTTCAACATTGTATCCCAAGACAGACCCGCAGAGGTGAAATAATGAACAGGGTCCAATTTATATGTTCTCAAACTCATGTTCCTGAAGTTCTCGAATATATCACACAACAACAGAATATCGCATTATATCTCGCAATATTCTCCTAAATTACGGCAATTGAACATAATCCAAACATCACTCGCTCGATCACAATCAACGTCAAAAATATGTTCCTCACTCGATTTGTTATAAAAATCTGCTATGGAAGGAAAACATGGATAATTCAATTCATCCAGATAATCAATGGAACTCTAATAAAAAAAACACCTTCTCTTTACGCCTGCTAGATGGCAGTTGGCACGTACTTCAACATCACCATCATAAATTGGTTATTCGAATATCCCACAAGTGGTAGTGAAAAAAGAAAATTGTCCATGTACGTGAGTTAAATTGATGAAGAAGTGAGCAGGATTTGGTTCCGTTGTATGCACCGGCTTCAGAATTGATTCGAAATCAGCGCATACAACAAATTAAAATAAAAATAATAATCATTTATTCATCACTCAATTACATATAGCTGATACATACAATAATTGGACTTGTCAATAATGAGAAAAAAAAATAGAGGACAAAGACTCTCGTTGACGTGTCGCCCAATCAGCTGATACATCACAATAGAATGATTATTGAAATACGTTCTCTGTTAAAATTTGATTAAAAGATTCGAAAACTCTTCATGAGAGTAAAATGCCATCTCTAACAGATACTGATGCAGTTTGTTTTTGAGATTGTTTAGATTAATCTTATCGCCTAATATAGCTAGTGCTTTATTATAAAATTGAATTCCCTTATATAAGTATGAGTTTTGACCAATAGACAGTCTCGAAAGATATACCGTTTTTAATTGTTTCTCAATATTATTGACCTTCGAAATCTTTTCAGGTATATATTCCTCAAATTTAGTTACTCTGAGTTTTGTAGTCGAACCTGAAAATCAATTTTTCATTTATTGAAAGATTACTTATGTGAATGCATTACAACAAAGCTGAATCACTCTTACTGAATTCTATTGTTCGAGATGTGAGGCAATCTGCGAAAGTATTATATACCATGTTCGGGTGACTTGATCAGAGCTATTTTACATAAGATAGCCCTTTGGTAAGCAGATTGTTTCTCCCAAACACCTCCATATCAACTTTCTCCGCTTTGTGAATCACCAACACTTCTAGTAATTTCAAAAATGTTTGCCTCCTTTCGTTGAAAAACTTTATGTATTCCGTGTGATGGTTTTGACTATCAATCCGGTAGAAGACAATCTCACATTTGAAAGAAGTGTGGATAATTTTCACACCTCTCCATATTGGACACATGAATTCTATAATCCAAAGTTTCCCGATGTGATTTCATCTGATTGCAAGCAACAGTCACTTCGCAACACAAACAGGTCTGTATGGGCGATAATCCATCCTCGGCCTTTTCGATGGTGTAGACTCATTCTTTGATGAACAAGAATCCCGCTGATGACGATGCAAGTTGTCTCTCTCAGTGAAACGTTAACCGCAGTCACTGCACGAATACATTCCCATCTTCATCAACTCTCACTCAATAAGTGAATAACACTTTGAATGATAGAAGTATTGAGATTCAACATCGACATAATTTCAAAATGCTGTATCCACACTATCTTATCCTCCCCAATTTAACATTACGCAAATTCATTCAATATTGGAATTACTTAAGGTTAGTGAAGGTCACATCCTTTGATGTTGTTCAATCGCAACCAGCTTAGAGACTATTCACAAATTTTAATATCATTAAAGGGGCTGTTCAAGCTAGACCATGTCAACACTCAGGGATATTGAAAGTCAAACTTGCATGCACGAGGCAGTGCACACACCCACACACACACACACCCACCCATTCACACCCACACACACACACACACACACCTACACACACACACCACACACTAAAACTCATTCAAAGTGACACGCCATCAAGGTTACTCAAGGTCGAAAGTGGTGGGGAAAGACCACTCCCGTTTCAAACCCTTTACTGATATTATTATCTGTAGAGTAGGGAGGGTGAGTGTAGACCCACAGCACTCAGGCCACAATATGCCCCATTGTACATCCTCCCAAGGAGTCGCCCTCCTAGGACATTGTCCATCCTGCCTTATCCAGGAAGGAGGATAGTTCACCAGAGGACATCTCCCTAATATCGGCAGGTGTAGGCCAATAATCACCGAACACACACTCTCTCATCGACGATAGCTCCAGACATTCACATGAGACATGCCTGACAGTTTCATCTTCCTGTTCACACATCCTGCATTGAGGTGTATCCACTAGCCCCATAATATGGAGGTGTTTCCTTAGTTGACAGTGTCCAGTCAGAAATCCTACTGTTAAACGTAGGTTCTTCCTGGTCATCGCCAAATATTTATTCGGATTTAGCTTCCCAGGGTCGCCCAGGGTGATCTTGGCAAAACTGCATCCTTTGGTTTCATCCCATCTCTCGAGGGATTGAGTATGAGTGTTACGTTTGGTGTAATACCTAGCAAAGCCAGGTATCTAGCTTGTTTTTTTTTTCGAAGATATAATCAATGCATGAATCCAAATTTTACCGGTAAAGCTCGTAAAAAGTTATAGCTTCGAAACGATGAATTTCAGTCACGGAGAAAGTAACAGATTAAAGTTTATCGGTTGAGCTGGCAACAGAAAGATGTTCATGAGAGACCACTTGTCTCGAGTGGGTGCTACATTGTTGCCTCAAACAACGGGGCCTCAGACAGAGTGATCGAATAAAATAAATATATCAAGTTACTGAGCTTGTACTCAGGTCACTATAACCCAAACAAATTTGGGAAAGGTTTTTGCGAACGACGTGTGGGAAAACTGGGCCGTGAGAATTGAAAAAAATGGGCTAATTCGACTAATTGAAGTTGACCCCGAGGAAAAGATAGCCTCCCGAAAGTCGATCAACGAAGGTAACAAAAAATTTCGGAAAAAGAAGCGCGTCTTAGGACAGTCAGAGGTCGGCGAGTGGTCGCGGGTCGTCGGCGAGGTTTCTCGCGAAGCAAAGCGAGTTGACTTTTGGGGTAAAAGTCACGACGCCGCATACCGAGCGAATAAGAACGGAAAGGACGCGTGGTCGAGTATTTCATTCGAGCGATAATAATAATTTTTTTGTTAAATATTGGAGAAATAGCGCGATTCATATGGGTTCATAAGGAAAATAAAGAAGTGTTAGTTTGAGTGTATATCTAGCGGATTCTAAGGGGAAAATTCCTGAATAATAATTTTGCCTCCCGTGGCCGGTAAAGCGGGTGAATTGTTTTCCGTGGAGTGAAGTTATTCCCGACATTGAATAACGGATTTACTACGACTACCTGAGAACGCAAACCTTTGGATTAGCCAAATTTGGAATTTATTTGTTGGTGAGATTCATGTACTCGTCTGAATAACATTTTATCAAGTTTTGGGAAGGAGTTTGCCACAGAGTGGATCAATGTTTTCGTTGGTTTTGATTCTTTTGAATTTCACGCCATTAGCAAAATGTCATAAGCTGGTCGAGCTGAGTATTACTATCATTCTCCGTATACGCTAGTATAGTCGGCGAAGGCACGCAAAAATAGATGTTGTTAAGTAGAAAAAGACTATTAGTACCTTCAGTACACTGTTTAGTTTTTAATCGTATATTGTCTGGTAAACCATTACTTTGTTTTTCTTTCGTTTTTTTTTATTTCCACCGTTTTACATTTCCTTTCTTTTTTTGTTGTTTTTCATTTTTTTATTTATTCAATATAATATTTTATATTTACAAAGTCGAGTTTTCTTTCATAACTCTTACTTCGTAACCTCCTAGAGAAGAGCTGCGAACTCTCCAGTTCCAATTTAAATCTACTTGAGACTTTTTCTTCGTGCGAAGGGCCGAATTCATGTCTTTTTTGGAAATAGCCTTTACATCCAAACTTTGACGTGGAATTAATCTCCTCGTCTGCCAAACGAATAAAGGTACAGGGTTCAGAATAAAAAATATCGTGGTTCTCATCACACAGACCACAAATATTAGAATGGTGACCAGCGGTTGAGGATAAGGTAGAATTCATTTTAAATTTTCGTGTAGAGAAAGAATTCGCAGAAAGGGAAGAGAGAAAAGTTATAGGAAGTTACTGGTGGAGAATAAAAGAACCGTTGTCAATTCACAGTAAATCGGATACTAGGTTGGAAAAATGATCAAAGAAAAATACTGGATTGGTTGAAAAATTGTGTGGAAAATAATTAGTCCCTGTTTTCATTTATATATATATATATATATATATATATATATATATATATATATATATATATATATATATATATATATATAGGAATTAGAGGAAGGAATTTTAGTGGTCGCTAGGAATATAATTTTTCTTCCAGGTGGGCAATTTGAAGTGATTCTGAAGTTCAAGTGTTTAGGAATTTTAGTAATCGTCTGATAAAAAGTTAGACGAAAAACATATCAAAATTATTCATTAGTCATCTACCTTCGGACGCCGGCGAAGCTAAATCATTATTGTTGTCAAGAGAGAGAAGCTTACTGTGTGGATAATCTTTAATTTTTGTTAGTTGGGAAAGAGAAAATAATCAAGGAAAAGTTGATTTGAAACATACTTTGCACCGTTAAGGCAATTGTGAGGAATTCTGAGTCACTTCAGACTGCATTTCAGGCAAAAAAAGCCATAATCAGGTGGGAATTTTATTAGTTTTTGTATTTTGGTTCACACGGGTCCAAAGGTTAGAAATGTCAATTTCTTCCCATGCTACTAACGTGACCTATACACCACCGACGACATCTCAAGCCGCAGGAGCCGGAGGAAACGTAATGACGACAACAGCTACTCCATTATCCAGCTGGATACCGCCAATGTATTCGCTGGGTGTGATAGCAACGACGCTGGAGGATTTTTCAGGAAAACACCCTGAGATATATTTTGAGAGATTAAAAATGCGAGCCAAATTAGACGCGTGGAGCGAAGATCAGACTTTGCAATTATTGAAATTCAAATTAGTCGGAGAGGCATACAATTTTTTTAAGTCAGAACCGGATTTAGATACTTTAGAATTTTTCGATTCAAAACAAAGATTGTAAGCAAAATTTTCACCACGTCATTTGCCGGGGAAAATAAAATATAATTTGAGTAGGTGTTTTCAAAGATATGATGACGATGTTTCGTCTTTTTGCACACGTTCAAGAATTTCAGGGGCCAGTTCATTGAGGGAAGCTTTACACGACGCAACGGCGGACGAAGAGGCAGGACTCAAAAAGAAAAATAGGAAAATAATATTGAACCAATTCAAGATAGGCCTGAGGAAGGATCTTATGAAAGAAACAGGAGTGCTATTATTGAGGGAAACGGATCTGGACCTCGACAAAGCAGAGGAATTGGCCAGGCTACAAGAAACCACATTATTGATGCTACTAGGAAAAATGGCCAACACAAAAATCTCATCAGTTGGAAATGAGGAAAATACATCAGCAAGAATGGACAGGAAAGTAACACATCCGCAAGAGGAGAGTAACATGCACTATCGACGCGCAACGACGGAGAAGACAAGACAGAAATGCTATAATCGCGGAAAAATAGGACACTTCGCCAGAGAGTGTTATTCGAGAGGAAAATGAAAAACCAATTATGAAAAATCGTGCAACATATGCCACAAAGAGGGACATTCGGCTCGAGAGTGCCGAAGATCAGGAAGTAGTCAACGCGAGACGTACTCGACATACGACAATAGGAGTCAAGGATCAAGATATGGAAGAAATTTTCAAGGCAGGCGAGTGCAGACAGATTGAAATTTTGAAAAAAGACAGGAGCAGAGAATTGAAAGGAACTATGAAGAAAGACAGGGGCAAGGGAAGAGAAAATTTTTTCAAGATTATAGATCGGGAAATGGAAGGGAATGGAAACCATCAACGGGAGTAATACCCAAAAATAGACACCCATCGAAGTCATACGATCGCTTACCTTCGGAGAATAATGACAGGAGAAATTTAAACGAATAAGGCCGACGTATATCTGTCAGGACAAAGGCTGAACTCGAAAAAAATGGCAGAATGAGATACAGAACAACACTAGAAAAAATTATAGACCGAGCAACGCAATAAGGAAATTTGGGCGACCTGTCATGGTTATCCCAGACGTAGCATCGGAGACGAGTAGATACATTCCACATTTTGTAAAATTATTGGTTAATGGGAAATGTCTTGTGGACACCGGAGCCGCTGTGACATTAATACAGCGTGGATTTGTTGACGAACGTAAAATAAACAGAAGAGGAGCGAGTGTTACAGGGCACTATTTACGAGCTCGGGGATCCACGAAGTTATCTATTGAAACTATAGACAGAAGTTGGAGGAAACAATGGACCGCTACAGTGTGCGACGATGAAATTTCAGGTAATGCTCACACGATTTCAGGAAGAGATTTTCTACGAGGAAGCTGGGCATGCATAGATTATGGGAGACATATGGGAGAACATCGAATATTAACACCTCCGTTGTATGTTAATGAAGTAACTAGAATTCACTACGGAAAGAACCGAGGTACAGTACAAACTAAAAAACACGGCTACAGGAATAAAACGAAAAACTACCCCGAGGAAACACAAGCGTAATAATAAAAGAGGATACAGATCGTCTGTAAAATACGAGAGACAGCCGAGAACATGAAGAAAAGAATGGAAAGAGTGGATAGCGGAAGTGAAGAAATCTCACGAAGAGGATAGAAATAGTCGGCGCGAAAGGGGAAGTCAACTAACTGGACATAGGACTTCAAAGCAAGAAGAAGCCCAACTGGAAAAGAAATCGGATGTTCCAGAGGAGAAAAAAAATTGAAGACGTACTTCAAAATGTCGAAGCCATGGAGGAAGAGGGATATTGGGATGCTATATCTAGTAATGAGGATGCTGTAATCGAAGAGCCGAAGAAGAGAAACATCCCAGAAGGAAAACAAAACAGGAAGAACCAAGAGGACTTGCCAAAAGAGATGAAACTGAGTATCATCAGAGTAGGGGAAAAACTAGTCATCCCTAGAGAAAATACGGAAGAAAAAATCGAAGAAAAAGTGACACCAGAAAAATCAGTAGATGGGTCAAGCCAGTTCGAGAAAGTAGATGAATTAGGCCGGTTCGGGGACACACCCCACCAGGAGACCTCAAGGTCAGAGAACTGGATGGGAGACAGTCATTACTGAATTCAGTACATTTGGAGGACATTACGAGTACTTGAAATGTCTTCTGGATTGGTGAATGCGCCATCAACTTTTCAGAGTATCATGAATATCACCTTGGCAGGACTCACAGAAGATTTGTGCATGGTCTACTTGGACGACATAATCATTTTCAATGCAAATGGACCCGAAGATCACATATCTAGGCTCAGGAAGGTTTTTGAACGACTACGAGAAGCAGGCGTGTACTACCCGACCCCGAGAAAATCGAAGCGATTCATTAATTCCCAGTACCAAAAAACGTGAAGGGAGTAAGGTCATTTCTAGGACTGATAAACTGGTATAGAAGATTCATACCTAATGCGGCAGAATGAATGGCCTCGTTGACCAACCTCACAAAAAAGAAAATAAAATTTGAAATCACAACCGAAGTATTACAGGCCATGGAGAAAATGAAGGAAACGCTTACCTCAGAAATGATACTGATATTTCCAGACTTCTCCAAACCATTTATAGTCGCTGCAGCTGCATCAGGATCAGGAGTCGGAGCGGTTCTCAGTCAGATGCGAGAGGGATATGAAAGACCAGTAGCATATGCCAGTCGAAGTTCTAAGAAAGCGGAGTTAAATTATTCCACAACGGAAAGAGAACTGTTAGGGGTGATATTTGGAATTCAAACATTCAGATGTTACTTGTACGGAAACAAATTCACGATTATAACAGATCACAGGCCACTCAAATGGCTACTACTTACATTAAAGGACCCTTGTTCTAGATTGGCCTGATGGGCTCTCACTTTACGTGAATACGACTTCACCATAGTTCATTGAAATGGGAGACTGCACGGTAATGCGGATGCATTGAGTCGAACGTACGACAAAGGAGACCATTATATTGATAATGAGTATGAAGAATACGAGGAGTACCGGAAAATACATCAGTTGCCAACTATGAAGAAATTACCTATTCGAAAAGGAAATTTATTTTCAGCACCTGAAGAATGGGATTTTTCTCACTGCGTATCAAAATATTTCGCCATGGAAGCTGGAATCGCATGACAGTTCAAGAAAATCTACGGAGCTGTCGACGTATTGACTCAACAAGAAACAGAAGTTGGAGAAGTGGCAGAGCTACGACTCCCTGAGCGGAATCTCTATTACCTTGTCACTAAGGATGAATATTCGGGAAAAACCCTCATACCGAACTTTATGGAATGCCTTGCGACAACTGGAGGAGTGCTGCGAGAAGAATAACGACAAATATTCAGCTATGCCGAAGATAGGATGCAGACTGGATGAGCTGGACCGGACAAAAGTTCGGGAGATTATAGAATTTTTGTTTTGTAATACTAACATCGAAGTAGCCATATACGAGCAAACTGAACAAGTGGCAGCCATAAACGTGGTGAAGAACGATGAAGAACAATTGAAACCGGAATGGGATCGAGAGGCGTTAAAAAAAGGTTGATATAGCGATGAGTACTGTCAGGAGGCATTGAAACAACACGCACTGGAGGAGGAAAACTTCCTGTACTACATTGCCTCGGACGGTTTGATCCTCCGAATTGAAGGAGACGCGGACAAGCTAATTATACCAAGAAAATTTGTAAGGAAGGTATTGAAATATTTCCATGATTTTCCGCTAGCCGCACACCCAGGACAACAGAAAACGTTACTGAACATCCAAAGAAGATTTTACTGGTCAAACATGAGGACAGACGTAAACAGTTACTGCACCAGTTGTGCAATCGGAGGAAGTCTGCGCCACGAAAGAAGGTTCCCCTGCAACATTTCACACCAACTTCGGAACCATGGGAGTTTACATCCATGGATATAGTAGGCCCAATGATAACATCCAAATCAGGAAACCGCTACTTAATAACCTTCCACGACTTTTTCACCAAACACGTGGAAGCTATATCTATCCCAGACCAAAAGGCTGATACCGTAGCGAAGGCCTTTGTATAAAATATAATCACAAGACACGGAAGCCCGAAGAAACTTCTCACGGACCGTGGGTCAAACTTTATGTCAGCAACATTCAAGGAAGTGTGCAAACTATTGGGAATTGAGAAGATACAAACGCCCAGCTACGCACCAACGACCAACGTGCATATCGAACGGATGCATAGGGTACTAAAGGATATGCTTTCATATTACCTGAAGAGAGGCCAGAGAGATTGGGACGACTGGGTCCCTTTTATCTTGATGGCTTATAGAGGACTACCACACAGCACCACAGGATACACCCCATTCTTTTTGCTGCACGAAAGGGAACAAACTCTACCTATTGACAGTTTTATGAACTCAGGGCGAATGGGGTATAATTATGATGAGGATTATGCGTCGGAATTGTTGGAAAGGCTGCGACAAGTCTATAAGAGACCCTACGCTAATACGGGAAAAGTGAAAGAGGCTAGGAACGAAGGAACACTTCTTCGAGGTTGGTGACGAAGTATTAATAAAGGCAATGACAGTTAAACGGGGCATGTCGAAAAAAATAGCAGAAAAATGGTTAGGTCCGTATAGGATTTTGGAAATGGTCGCGCCAGTCACGTGCAGATTGAGAAAATGTGAAGGAAGAGAGGAACAGGTAGTACAAGTAAACAGGATAAAGAAATACGTTCCGAGATTGAAGGAAAAAAAAATAAAGGCAGAAATCAACAAGCTGAAAAGAATAAACAGAAGCATCGCATAGAAAATTCGGAACCCGAAGAAAATAGTGGAACGGGAAGTGAAGATGAATTTGAAGAGAACACAGAAAGGGAACCGAAAAAGAAACTTACCTGGACACCGGCTTTGTTACCACAGTATATTCCGATATCATGGGAAGAGCAGGTAGACGAGACTAGCGAAGAGGAAACAGAGAAGTCGGAGGAAGAAGAGGCAGAGGAAGCACCGGTTTCACGTCGGTCCACGAGACCCAGACGTCAACCAGACCGATATACTCCGTGGAATTTGAAACAGAAAATTCACCCGCCCTGCGGGGGGCGTAGAATACTCCGCCCAGTCAAGGTTGTCGTCCGGAGGGGGTAAGAACCCCCTAAAAAGAAACAACTTTCTTTTCGGCCTGAAATTCCTATCCTGATCTTTCTATATATAGGCGGAGAAAGGAAGTGTCTCGTGAAGGGTGATCGAAAACTTTGGGTCTACCCCATTCCTTACCCATTTCTTTACCGGGGTGAACGACCAAGCGGAGGAGACAATATAATGAAGGATATTTTCCCTCCTTTCTTTCACACTGATTAGATTTCATTCTTTTCTCTTCGAATCGTGGGTGTAACCCATTTAATTTTTTTTTCTTGGGATATGAAAATTTTTCCCCTAGTTTTTATTTTTTTTATTTGATTATACCATTCGCTACTTCGTTACTGATGGATATTCAGTTAACTTTTCCCCACCGCTCCGTTAACAGCAAGCTCAACCGCAACGACGACTCTTCCAGCATGAGTTACGCCAGACTCGGAGTCAAATTCTTCGGTTCTTTGCATCCACCTCCGGATTGAATCGAACTTACTTCTTGGGGGGCGGTTGATTGCGCGACAACGTCTGTTTGTTGCCTCGCTCTGATGAGATTATTCGAAGACCCCACAAATCTTTTTGTAGTTGGAGTCTCATATAATTGGCCGCAACTCTCAGCGACTCACTAGATGAACGTGGGTTGAATTAACAAGGACAACGTCCTAGTACGACACCTTCCCCGGATGGAATATTCATTTATTTTCCAATTTTCATTCTATTTACTTCTCCTCATCTACACATTCCTTTCGTAAATTGGTCCGTGGTACAGGGATAAAAAATAATTGTCCATAATTCGTTTTGCGACGAGAGTTTTGATTTCATTATTTTTTTTTAAGAGAAGTATAACAGTTTTTGTTTATACTATTCCCGTCTCTCCTATGCATCTTATCAGATAAAGTAAATACTTTCTTTTCAATTTTGATAAATCACAAATAATAATGATTATGTTATTTTCCAATTCATTTTTTTTCTTCCCTTCAACCCCGTAAAGGTTGGCAGAGTTTTGGAAACAAAGAGTTTACGTGGATCACGTATACGTGCTACTGGAAAATAAAAAGGGTAGGGTTCAATGAACATAAGGTTGGTGCACGTGTATTTCCTGGAATTTGCTTACGTTTCCGATTACAGAGCAAAATTCAATTCCGGCTTCAAGGTGTACGTGTATCACCTGGAATTTCACGGTGCCGCACAGTGGTCCCAAACTACGGAAAACTGGCCAAAAGTCAAAAACGTTTTCAATTCGGGTGAAAGTCTGTACCCTGGAGTTTTCTGGGTCGCTGATTACGAAATCGAAGTCAAAATGTATGAAACCAAAATGGCCGATCCAATATAGCGGAAAACTCCTTCAAAAAGTATTCAATTCGAGTAAAAGTATGTACGCGGATTATATCGGGGTCGCTGATCACGAATTCGAAGTTAAAATATAAAAAAACAAAATGGCCGATCCAAGATGGCGGAAATTTTCTTTACAACGTATTCAGTTCGGGTAAAAGTCTGTACTCAGGGTATACCGGAAATGATGATTACGAACTCGAAGTCAAAATGTAGAAAAACTAAATATTTGATCCAATATAGCGAAAAATTTTCTCAAAAACATTCAATTGAGGTAAAAATATGTACTCGGGGTATACCGGGGACGATGATTATGAATTCGAAGTCAAAATGTAGAAAAATAAAATGACCGATCCAATATAGCGAAACATTTCATCAAAAACATTCAATTCGGGTTAAAGTCGATCGTGCATGATTATTTTTATATCGCAATTCAGTTAAGAGTTCATATTCATCTGGCCACTGGATCAGAGATTTCATGTACGACCAGAGTTATCCGTAATCTCAATAATCCATCATTATTCGTTTGAACTAATCGTGGGCCCAGGAAGCAAATTATTGACCGAAACTAATTGAGGCATAACTAACTCATATTCATATAATAACTGCTCAAAATTGAAATTGTTGAAAGTGCACCTGCGTACATCAAGTTAATAATTATCCCTAAAAATAAATATTTCAGTTTCTTGGAGAAGTAGAGCTAAAACTAATGAAAATAAAATAAATAAAAATAAAGCCACACCCTAGCTCAAAATTGTCACTTGAATTTCAGGTCAAGGTCGATTCGGCTAAAATTGGGGTCGTTCGTTTAGAATATGATTGAGATAGTCCCAAATCACGTGATGAACGTGGCAGGCCGTTCTTTAGGTTAAAAAATCTTTATCGTTGGTAGACATAAAACAACCTACAAAAGATAACCCGAAATATATTATTTCTTTTTCGAATACTTTTTGCTGTCAATGATAAACGATAGAATTGAGCGAAAAACACAAGCGAAAGAGCTGTGACATGACAAAATCTGAAGCGTTCTCGGATAGGAAGTTGATCTGACTTATGTCATGAACACCCTTCAGAATGGTAGTCCAAAAACAGCATTCAAAGCGAACTCTGTCTCATGTAAGTTCCTACATTTCCAGAATAAATGTGCCACTGTCCAAAAGTCATTTACTTAATTTCGTTAAGATGAATCTTTTTGGAATGTGCTCACCTTCCTGTCTTGATTTCATGTGAAACTCATTTCACTCTAATAATGAAACAAGTGAAAAATTTTCTGAAACTTTATCGAAATATCGATTAAAATTCACTCCACAAACCTCGAATATACAACTTTAAAATGAATTATTCTTAACTAATGTCAAACATTTTTTTTTCTGTTTCTTTCAATTCCGGGCCTACTAGAATGTTTACTTCAATTTCATACCAAATTTACTCGCAATAGGAGCACTTCACATCGAGTCCTTTTTGGCCAAGAATTTGCTTCGCGAGCCCACTGTGTGCCGGTAGTAAAATAAAGCAAAGGTTTTGCGGATTGCGTGTTGCCGGTTGTGAAATTAATCATTATAATTGGGAATGGAGAAGAATATGGTTGCCCACGTCAAAGAAAAAACATGTTTATCATGGAGGTATACAGGGTGTGCAAAAAACATGTCTACCATTGAGATATACAGGGTGCACAACATTAAAGAAAGAAACATGCGTACGTTCAAGTAATATGACTGCCATGGGGACATGAAGGCTGTACACGTCTGCCATTAAGTAAACAGAGTATGTAGCTTATAAAGGATGTAGGGTATGCGACATGACGTAGATGCAGGGGCTTTCATTCTGTTTCGCAGCTTTCAAATTTTCACGTGCGATACCATACACAATTGGAACTCAACAGACAACAATGACTTCAGACATTGATTTGAAAAAAAATTGTCGAAACGCAGAGTCGAACCTGGGTCATTAGATTTTCATTCTGACGCTCTAGCCACCGAGCTATCTCGGCCTTGTGGATAAATGACACAAGTGCTTGAAAAACATTTTATTTATCAAAATCCAAAAATAATTTTGTGATAATGTAATCATTCCCTCGATTGAAGGCGTATCTCATACAAATCCTGAATCAAATATATTTTTCAGTGCATTTCATCTGAAATTGGTCCGATAAATCGGGATGTTTCGGTGATACGTCTTTGAGAACGCATTCGATCAATCGAAAAATACTCCCAAAATTTGCTTCTCGATTATTTATAAGCAATTTTCCATACATACAAGTAGTGAATGTGATTGTTGTTCTCACTGAATCTCACCTTTGTCTTCATATCTCCGTACTTTTAATTTCGATAGATATATGGTCAGAAATCTGAAAATTTGTGTCAGTGACACACTTGTGATGACGTAAATCAATCCTGTAATTGTTTTTATGACTCGATGCAACGCTTGTGGCTCGATTTCTCTCCAATATGGCAAGTCACCGTAGGTGCGATCATCAAAAACTGGTCTCAACTTGTAAGCAATGGGTATTTCGACATTCGGTATTGATTATAGTCGGAATCATTGGCATCCAATTTGAAGCCTATGTTTCGTTTTTATATCCGCTCGTATTTTCAAAAGTAATAAACACTTCCATGACTCCATCTGGAGAATTGATGTTGATGATGAAAGTTTCATTTTGGAATTACAGCGATTTCGATTAGAAAATACATCTTTCCATGGTGCTGCTGTCGGACTTCTCGGTCTCTGCTTAGATGAAATTTCAGCATTGTTTACCGTACTATTTGCTTCTCTATCCACTTCCATATTGCGAAATAGTGTATCAGATTATAGCGTACTTTTTCACCCCTATGATTCATACACAGAGGCCAAAGGAAAAAAAACTGGTGGCTGATTGGCTGTTGAGCGGACGCTTGCGTGGAATTTTCCCAAATTGACAATGTATGGTGCTGATGTGGATCATGTGAAGTAATTTTGAAGAATATCTACTTTTTGATGCTCGTTCACATATATTAAATTATCATCTTTCAACCTCTTCCAAATACTATTTAAATCTCAATTGTGCACGAAACCATCGAAATATCTCAAGACTTGCATGTTCTGTTCAATATATATCACTCCTCGATTCTCTCCGGCAGACAACGAACTGTACGGTCTCGGGGGCCTCAGCATGATCCGTCTGCACCCCATCGGTTATGGCAATTATTTGGGGTAGAATACACCACTCAAGACGAAACATAGTATGTTCACTGCTACAAGCTTCATTTTCGATTGTTTCTCTCACAACTGATTGCCCCACTCGGCACTACTTCATGATAAATATCGAAAAATTTCGCTCAACGGCAAATGTCCCATAATACAATCATGAATGATGACGCAATAGGCACGTGTGTTGGCTGGGAATCCTTTTTGACTTCAAGGTCAAGTTTCACGTCCACCATACTCGATTTCACTGAATCGACTCTTTTCGAGACGTCTTAACGAAGACAGCTCGTTGTCTGAATGATACATAATCGAGAAATTGATGTTTTTTCAGTTTACCCATATAGCTGGAGTGGAAATCGCTATAGGCCGTGTGAGACTCTACATAATCATTCTTTTTGAATAAACGATGAGTTTTGGAACCTTTGGTGTAAAAGTTGAAACTTTTCCTAGAGATCAATTACCCTAACACCAAACTGATATTTTTGCACTCGACGCGCGTCGATTGGTGTAATTGATCTCTAGGAAAAGTTTCATTCTTTTTGAAATTCAATCGCATTCGCTCATGTGGATGAATCTCGCTATTCAGGGTCAATCTGATATCCATCAAATCGATATTGTCAAAGGAGGTGGGATCTTTAGGCAGGTTGTCCACACGATCTGTTCGGAATACTGTGATGATGTATCGTGGGCTCTCGAGTATGTTCACTGTAATGTAACCAACCTCTTCTCCGCTCGTCACAGGGAGGTAAATCGAATTCGATGTGTGAACTATCACTTTCAAATAACACACCCCAACTGCACTATATTCACCCTTTTATTCAAATAGCTTAATTACACCGAGCTGTGCTCAACAAACGCCCAGACAATACTAATCAATCCATCCACGACAGTAATATTTTACGTAAATATATTAATAATACTATAATCACTCACCACAGTCATATTTGATGTGACGTATGAATAATACTATATCAGGAAGCCATCATCCATCGTGTTTATCGTTGTCGACACTGGTGCCAGTTTACACTCGGCCATTACTGACTAGATGATGGCTGACCTTATGGCATCTGGCACAAAACCAATATCAGTCACATATTCGTTTTATATGGCACAGGGACATGATCCCGACGGCCCATCATGGCACAGGGACACGTTCCCGACGGCCCATCATGGCACCGGGACACGTTCCCTACGGCCCATCATGGCACAGGGACACGTTCCCGACGGCCAATCATGGCACAGGGACACTTTCTCGACGGCCCATCATGGCACAGAGACACGATCCCGACGGCCCATCATGGCACAGGCACATGCTCCAGACGACCCATCATGGCACAGGGACACGTTCCCGATGGTTCATCATGGCACAGGGACACGTTCCCGATGGCCCATCATGGTACAGGGACACGTTCCCGACGGCCCATCAAGGCACAGGGACACGCTCCCGACAGCCTATCTACTACCAACCTGATTCCAGACAGGATCGTCACAAGATATCCATCTCTTCAGGTGCTCTTCAGCGTAAACACTCACGTAGGAGGATCGTGTACTTTTACATCCCGGTAGGTCAGTAACTTCGTAGCGGTCATTCTCAAATTGTCGAGATATTCGAAATGGACCCTTCCACTTGCGAACCAGCTTTCGTCCTGAACCTGTGTTCACGATTGATGAAATTTCTACTAATACAATTTTTCCGATAGCCTATTTACTAGGTTCAGTTCGATGCGCATCAAACTATTCCTTTTGACGAGTTTGGTTACATTCTATCCTTTGTGACGTTCACATTATCCCCGTTTTCAATTTCGTCTATGTGGAATGGGCCCGTTCTATAGCCAAATAGTATTTCCGTTGGACTGGTATTGATACTTCTATCCCAAGCATTGTCGATTCCCAATTGTATGTTCGAGATATTTTCATCCCATTCGTCATCGTATTTGTCAGCTTCCATGGTCGCTAGGCATTCTACTATCGTTTTATTGTATCTCTCGACCTGTCCGTTTTCCCGTGGAATTCCTACTGCATTGAGGTGGTGACCGATATTCTTTTCCACGCAAAACTCTCTGAACTTTTTTTTTTTCGTTCAAAGCATCAAGAATAATTTTGTTTTAGTATTTTTGACTGCTTCGATGAAAGTGAATTTCGTGAAAGCGTCAACCATAACTAATACTTGAATGCTCTTCTGTTTACTCTTACAAAAAGGGCCAACATGTTTGATATGCACAGTGTGGAATGGTCGGGCAATTTTCGTTATTGGGTGTAAATATCCTGGCCTAGTCCCCGATGCCGTTTTGTGATACATACAATTTATACAAGCCTTAACGTATTTTCTCACAATCTTTCTCAATTTTGGAAACCAGTACTCATTTGATATCCTTTGGAAAGTCTTGTCGAAAGCAAAGTGTCCTACATCGTCATGGTTGAATCTCAATATTTGCCAAATGCAAGCCTTTGGTACCGCTCTATGTCCGCGCTCCGTTCGACATTATACTCTTCCCCTTCGAACATCGAACTGGTCAAAAGTTTTTTTGTTAGCAATCGATCACCGGACAGAATAATTTTTTTGATGGCTTTTATTTTTGTCACTATCAGCCAATCGTCTTCAGATAAGATCGCAGCATATATGCCTTGTTTCTCTCTTTCTCCAACAGGGTTGCGGCTCAATGCCATTCGTGTACCTGGTTTATGCATGATAGTGAAATCAGCGACTAGCATCTGTATAAAGAATGGTTCCTTTTGTGCTATCGAAAAGAGAAAGTACTGGGGAAGAAGTGAGTTTATCTTTGAGAAATGTGATGGAATCGGTTTGCTTGTTTACTCAACAATTTGGTGAGGGGTTTCGCCTGATACGCAAATTTAGGCACAAATTTACGAAAATGACCAACCAATCTCAAGAATTGTCTGACTTGATGTACATTTTCTGAACGGAAAAAACTGCGTATTGCGTTAGTTTTGCAATCGCTGGGATTTATTTCACTATTTTGATTGCTATATCCAAGATATTCAACTTTTTCTGTTAAAAAGGTACGCTTTTCAATATCCAACTGGACACCATGGCCATTTAGGCGCTCAAGTACCTGACGCAAAGTATCTATTCCTTCGGGTATTGACCTCGAGGGAAAGAGTATATCATCCAAATAAACAATAACTTTGTTGAATCTTGAATCACCAAGAATATTTTCTACGGCGCGTTGGAAGAAGTATGGATAATTCATTTGTTTATCAATTTTCGTAATTCGCAGTTTTCAGAATCAGATAATCGATATATACATATATATATCACTGGAGTGATTTGCATATATGTCATCTTGCTATAAATGAACTGGAAGGGCCGGCCGAGGTCTGGTATAGGAGTTTGACAATTATGCCTGAGAGTTGGGCAGAATGGAAAATTCGACTATCTAGTACTCTTCCTTCAAATCGAGATTTGCACCGTCTGATGACAGAGATGCTCGCTTTCCATCCGAACCCAAATCAAAGTTTATTTGAATATTGTTTTGAACTATCCCTTATTAGGAATATGAATTTGAAACTATGTGGAACCGACGAAGTGAATTTAATCATAGTTGGTATAAATGATACATCAAGAAAATTCGCAGTTACGGCTGCCAATATCGATGACCCGTCGAAATTGGCAACCTATCTGAAGTCTTTATTCTTTATACAGATGCTAGTCGCTGATTTCACTATCATGCATAAACCAGTTCGATGTTCGAAGGGGAAGAGTATATCGTCGAACGGAGCGGGAATAGAGCGGTACCACCAAAGGCTTGCATTTGGCAAATATTGAGACTTAACCATGACGATGTAGGACACTTTACTTTCGACAAGACTTTCCAAAGAATATCAAATAAGTACTGGTTTCCAAAAATGAGAAAGATTGTGAGCAAAATACGTTAATGCTTGTATAAATTGTATGTATCGCAAAACGGCATCGGGGAAAAGGCCAGGATATTTACACCCAATAACGAAAGTTGCCCGACCATTCCACACTGTGCATATTGACCATGTTGGCATTCAAGTATTAGTTATGGTTTGACGCTTTCACGAAATTCACTTTCATCAAAGCAGTCAAAAATACTCAAACAAAATATGTTCTTGATGCTTTGAACGAAATGATCCAAATAATTGGAGTTCCTGAAAGAGTTATCACTGACAGAGGTTCTGCGTACACCTCAAAAAAGTTCAGAGAGTTTTGCATGGAAAAGAATATCGGTCACCACCTCAATTCAGTAGGAATTCCACGGGAAAACGGACAGGTCGAGAGATACAATAAAACGATAGTAGAATGCCTAGCGACCATGGAAGCTGACGAATACGATGACGAATGGGATGAAAATATCTCGAACATACAATTGGGAATCGACAACACTTGGGATAGAAGTATCAATACCAGTCCAACGGAAATACTATTTGGCTATAGAACGGACCCATACCACATAGACGAAATTGAAAACGGGGATAATGTGAACGTCAGTAGGCTTCGTCAATCGGCTGCTCAAAGGATAGAATGTAACCAAACTCGTCAAAAGGAAGAGTTTGATGCGCACCGAACTGAACCTAGTAAATAGGCTATCGAAAAAATTGTATTAGTAGAAATTTCATCAATCGTGAACACAGGTTAAGGACGAGAGCTGGTTCCCAAGTGGAAGGGTCCATTTCGAATATCTCGACAATTTGAGAATGGCCGCTACGAAGTTACCGACCTACCGGGATGTAAAAGTACACATTCCCCCTACCTGAGTGTTTACGCTAAAGAGCACCTGAAGAGATGGACATCTTGTGACGATCCTGTCTGAAATCAGGTTGGTAGTAGATAGGCCGTCGGGAGCGTGTCCCTGTCCATGATGGGCCGTCGAGAACGTGTCCCTGTGGCATGATGGGCCGTCGGGAGCGTGTCCCTGGGCCATGATGGGCCATCGGGAACGTGTCCCTGTGCCATGATGGGTCGTCTGGAGCGTGTCCCTGTGCCATGATGGGCCGTCGGGATCGTGTCCCTGTGCCACGATGGGCCGTCGGGAAAGTGTCCCTGTGCAATGATGGGCCGTCGTAAACGTGTCCCTGTGCCATGATGGGCCGTCGGAAACGTGTCCCTGTGTCATGATGGGCCGTCGGGAACATGTCCCTGTGCCATGATGGGCCGTCGGGATCATGTCCCTGTGCCATGATGGGCCGTCGGGGCAGTGTCCCTGTGCCATATAAAACGAATATGTGACTGATATTGGTTTTGTTTCAGATGCCATATGATCAGCCATCATCTAGTCAGTAATGGCCGAGTGTGAACTGGCACCAGTGTCGACAACGATAAACACGATGGATGATGGCTTTCTGATATAGTATTATTCATACGTCACATGAAATATGACTGTGTTGAGTGATTAAATTATTATTCATATATTTACGTAAAAGATTACTGTCGTGAATGGATTGATTAGTATTGTCTGAGCGTTTGTTGAGCGCAGCTCGGTGTAATTAAGTTATTTAAATAAAAGGGTGAATATAGTGCAGTTGTGGTGTGTTATTTGAAAGTGATAGTTCACACATCAAATTTGATTTACCTTCCTGTGACGAGCGGAGAAGAGGTTGGTTACATTACAGTGAACATACTCGATCAGGATTTCAACCCTGTAAAAAAGAAATTTGGACCCTCAAAACGTGTTCTGCTCTAGAGAGCCCACGATACATCATCACAGTATTCCGAACAGATCGTGTGGACAACCTGCCTAAAGATCCCACCTCCTTTGACAATTTCGATTTGATCGATATCAGATTGACCCTGAATAGCGAGATTTACCCACATGAGCGAATGCGATTGAATTTCAAAAATAATGATTATGTAGAGGCTCACACGGCCCATAGCGATTTCCACCCCAGCTATATGGGTAAACTGAAAAAACATCTATTTCTCGATTATGTATCATTCAGAGAGAAGAGATTGGTTACATTACAGTGAACATACTCGATCAGAATTTCAACCCTGTAAAAAAGAAATTTGGACCCTCGAAACGTGTTCTGCTCTAGAGAGACCACGATACATCATCACAGTATTCCGAACAATTCCTGTGGACAACCTGCCTAAAGATCCCACCTCCTTTGACAATATCGATTTGATGGATATCAGATTGACCCTGAATAGCGAGATTTACCCACATAAGCGAATGCGATTGAATTTCAAAAAGAATGATTATGTAGAGGCTCACACGGTCTATAGCAATTTCCACTCCAGCCGGGTAAACTGAAAAAACATCAATTTCTCGATTATGTATCATTCAGACAACGAGCTGTCTTCGTTAAGACGTCTCGAAAAGAGTCGATTTTGTGAACCTGACCTCGTATCGAACCCGTATTGAATTCCGCTGTGCCACTGTGTAACCGACAACATCGTGAGAGAGTTCTTGGATTCAAGGTCAAAACCTATGAGAGAGCTTTTGGATTCATTTTGGATTCAAGGTCAGAACTATGAATCCAAAAGATCTGTCATAGGTTTTGAATTTTAATCCTCTGAATCCTCCAAAATGAATTCAGAAGTTCTCTCAACAGATATCTACTAAGAATATATTCCGTTGTTATATTTTCTGGCTTGAATGCCACGATATTTTTCGATATAACCTAAACATGTTATTTTGAGAAGGGTTTCTACCATCTCAACAGTTTCTTCTATCATTGAGACATGTTTGCGATAAAAATGCCACTTACAAATATCAGCAGGTAGATAAGACTTTCTTGATCACCTTATGTGTAGAGGTATTGGTGTCAGTCACCCCTTCCGAATTTTATATCAACAAGAACTAGATTTATTTGTCAGTGCCACAGTCTTCAGCTTGCTTCAAACCATATATTGATTTATCCAGTTTGCATACGAAATTTTCATTTCCTCCTTCGATATAACCTGCAGGTTGCTTGAGATATATTTCTTCTTCGAGATCCGCATCTAAAAAACATTCTCGAAGTCATAATGAAAAATTGTAATTTGTTGTCTTCCAGCGATTGTGAGGAGGAGACTGTTGACTGTCACACAACAAGGGCGAATTCCTCATCATAATCTATTCCAGATTTCTAGGAGAATCATTGTGCTAACAATTCTATTTTTATATCTCCTAATGTGTCTATGACTATCAGTTTTCACTTGAAAAATCCACTTATCTCCAATAGCAAATTTTCCTGGTGGTGAACTTGATGATGTTCAAGTGTTATTTTGATTCATTGCAGATATTTCTCCGTCCATGGCTTCGATCTATTCTTTCGTATCTTTTCGTCGTAATGCTTCATTTCTCGATTTCCATTCATCTACATTTTCAATTTCGTTCTGTTCGGAAAATTTTATCGAGCATTTTCCTTCATTGAATCTAGCAGATCTCCTCAGTCTCATTGAGTTTTCTTCAATTCATTCCTCCGAGTTTTTTCCGTCATTCTGCTCAACATTGTTGGTGGAATCTTCATTATTATGCTTTCTATCGTTTTCACATTCTTCACTTGTACTTTCCTCGCATTTCTCATCTATAGTTTCTGCTTTCATTTGTTCTTCGAATAAAATATTAATTCCTTCATCATTCTGTTGGGAATCATGCTCATTATCACAGTTTTCCAGTGATTTCGTTTGATGGAAACCACTGCGATGATCTTTCAAGAATTTTACGTCTCTACTGATTGAAATTATTTCGGTTCTTTCATTCAGTGATCTGTACGCTTTTGAACCAGTTTCATATCCTACAATAATATATTTTGTCACCGTTTCACTCAATTTCTGTCATTCTTTTTATGGTATATGCGCAAATACGATTGATCCAAAAGCTTTCACATAGATGGCTTTCTTTAATCCCAAACTCTGACTCCGTAGGAAATTTCTACTAGTAGCCTCCGTTAGAATCAAGTTGTCCCAATAGTTTGCAGTCATAATTGCTCCTCCCCAATAGGTATTTGGAAGACTAGCGTCTATAAGCATACATCTTGCCATTTCAGTTAGGAACCTGTTCTTCCATTCAGCAACCCCATTCTGCTGATTCGTATAACTGCATTCTAATGCCAGATTTTAGAAAAGTGATCACATCATCATTCAGATATTTACCACCTGTATCAGATCGAAGAACTTTGGACTTTGGGTTGAATTGGTTTTCGACGTATTTGGCATATTCTTGAAGTTTGTTGAAAACTTGAGATTTTTTATTCACTAGATGAATTGTGAAAACTCTTTTGAAATAATCAATCGGTACGAATTGTCTACCTGGAGTAGCTGTTCTCATAGGTCCGCAGAGATCTGTACGCACTAGATCTATTATATTTTCCTTCTTCGTGAAAAACTTCTTGGGGAATGATTACCTGGACATATTTCCTTTCATGCATGTTTAACATGACATAATGTTTTGACAGTTTTTCATATTATTGCTATCATGCTATCCACAATATTTTTCTGTGCCATACTCCTAATAACAGCAGGATATCGATAACCAAACGTTTGTGCCAGATGTGAATACAGCCACTGTTATATTTGCCTTATGCCGCCATGGCTTTGTTGCATTGGTTGAATTCATACGAATTTCCGTGCAATTTTTCTCGAGCAACAATTATATCCATAGACTTAATATTGTACTCTTATTTATTTGAATTCAGAATCTGTAAATTTTTCAACTGACAGCAGACTGGATCCCAGGTTGGTAACATACAGATCGGTTATTTCTGATTATGTACCATCATTCAAAAAACAAGTGGATTTTCCAGTTCCCACAACAAGTGAATCAACTCTTCTTCTGTCAACAAGCTCCACCATGCTTCATGATTTGTTGAAGTGGCGAAGAATTGTCTATTGTTTTTCATATGACTACTAGCACCGGAGTCAATGAACCACTCTTGTATTATGGCTGAATCACTAACATTGAAAAAAAACGTGTTAGTTCCGCACTCGCGACGTCTGTTTGTAAAAAATATATTTGCTACATAAGGATTTCTCTTAGGATTTTTCTTGTAATTTTATCAATGTTTTTCGAGATGGCCATTTTTTTTACAAAAAACTTAGTCGATGTATTGGACAGTCCTTGAATTTTTTGTAACTGTCCTCTGGCCACCCTGTATTAGTTTTCTCGTAACCCTTTCTCCTCTGGTACTCCTGTATTAGTTTTTCCTAACCATGTCCAATGTCAGATCACCTTACGCCCTGCCTTCTGAAGCTAGGACTAAATCATCATAGTCCTTTGGAGCACTGCACAATAATAATGCTACTTGTGATTTTTCGTTCGAATTCTCTCCCACCTGGTCCACAATGCTCATCATGTTAGTAATGTAGACTTCCATATTACTATTGGCAGATGATAAATTAATGTCATCATTTCAGCAGAAGAACTTGATCTGTTAGCGATAGCTTCTCTTACTGTATCTTCGGGTTATTCTAGGCTTCTTCAGCCATTTTACAGATTTAACCATGCACCACTTGGGAATATTCAATCAACATCTCGATTATGGCCCTTTTCCATCTTTCAGTGTCCAACTTTCAGTTTTTGGTTCAGGAGGGTCTGTTCTGTTCATCCTTCGAAAGCAGCATCTCAACACTATATTTGGATATTTGTTAATTCCTGCCATTGGGTGTAAAGAAGTTGTACTCGGAAATACCCATTTCGATTGATAGACATAGTTTCTTGTAGTCTCAACTTCAAAGTAAAACTTTAGCTCATTATGCCACTGGGCCAATAACCTGTTAGCAAATTGTAACTTTTTGAACTCCAAAAGCCTTGTATTTTCTCTCAGACTGAAACATTAACTTTTTTCAGAAAACAACCACAATGCCTGTTGAAATGTTTTCATACATAGATATCATTTTTTTATATGTTGTTAATTCAGAGTGTACCCAATGGCCGTTGCTACCCAGCTAATCAGCATGGAAGGAGTTTCTCCGATCTGTAGTGTGAATTGTAGTTGCGTATGTTCTCGCCTTCTCGAAGGCACCTTACACGTTCCACCACTTGACTTTCCGTGGCGGTTGCGCTCAAGAAGGACACAGTTTCTCGAAAGCTTCTATAATCTTCTTCGACCCTCTTTCAACTTTCCCATCTTCGAAGATTCAACTCACTCATCAGATTATAGAGCTGATGCAATTTATTATCCCATCCAAAGTGTTGTCAGAAACTTCCGCACCACTATTGTTGTTCTCAGCGTAACATAGACACAGTTCGATTCTTTCTTCATCATAGCCCTTAACTGGTAACGTGCCGTCTGTGAGACTGCAGCAATTTTTATTTTTGAGGTATTTCTAAAATGGTCTCGCTTTTCTGCGAATCACGCCACCTTATCTATTAGCTATTGGTGCCCCACCTATCATTCAACTGGGAGTAAATTTGGGTAAAGGACGTCTGAGAAATATTTAGTATTTAGTTGAGCACAGTCCGTGAGACGGCACGTTTCAGTTTACGCAAGCATTTCTCGCGACTCAAAGTAATGGCGGGTCAGTCGAAACGGGTACGTTATGGGGATGAAGATTATGGTGACACTCTTTTGTGTTGGTATAACGAGACAAATAGCGACTGCAGTGAAATAGACAATGTTTCGGAGGATGAATTTGAAATTCCCGAACATGACAGTCACACGACGAAATGCAACAATTGTTCAAACAAGCCCTAAATTCATGACTTGTTAGGACCTTCCAATAAACACCTTTTGTTAGTTTTCCTTTATAGATACTGCGTTTTGTTCATTATCAATCGTACTGTGCATGAAATTATTTTTTTTTGTGGATATTTCCAAAATCACTACCGATTTCCGTTATAGTTGAAAAAGTTTATTGCGAAATTATTTTGATCAAGTTGCTAGTAGAAATGTTATTGACCTGACAGACAACCCCACCACCAATTTCAACTCGATGCGTTGACATGTCTCCGTATCAATATTCAGTGGTCGTTGGAGATGTGCTTACTCTCCATCACGAGAGGTATTGTGTGGTGACATCATACCTCACCGTAGCATTGAAATGGGTGGGAATTGAAAGTGGTTAATAAGGGCGTCACAAACAGTTCCACCACCACTCACAACTGTATGCGTTAACCTGTGCCGCAAAAAACATTCAGTAGTCGTTGGAGCTCTGTGCAGATGTGCACCTTTTCTACAACGAGGGATATTTTGTGATACCCTCTACATCATTGAAATGGGTGATTTTAGAGCAGATGAGCACAACGGTGAAATCATACAGGGAGAAAATGCCCCCTCCCCCATAATTAGATGGTGGTGTTGTTGGATTAATTGCTGATGTTGCGACCTCCCCTTCCCCCTCCAGTACCCTCTCCTACCCCATTTTTCCCCAATACATTGTGATGAGCTGTTAACACCAGCGAAGACATCAGTTGGTGCCGGATCCTTGTGGCATGCAGAGGTATACAAATTTCTACAATTTGTATGAAGTACACATTCCCTCATTACCGTATATGAGTAGGGGGTTTATGCCAATCCTGGACCTCCCCCCACCACTGACCTTGACCTTGGGGGTGGCCTTGAATGCAAATGTCCTTGATATTCGACCTTGATGAAGTATAACCTTGAGCTGCCTTCAATTGGCACTAATTTAAACAAGGACATGCAACGAGAGTTCAATATCTGTTTCGATTAGGAATATCTCAGGATTTGCTATTTTGGGGAAAAACAAACTTGTCAGTATGTGATATTCAAATTAATCAAATAGGGAAATAGACACTGTCTGCTCTACCTCCCCATAAATGCTATCGCTCTTGAGCCTCTCTTCAAAACTCGCTGGCTTTCAATGCAGATTGACCTTGAGGTATCGAGAACAACATGGTATGACCTTATATTTCATGACCTTGAGATTGTCTCTCTCTCCCCCCTCTCTCAAACCTTGTTTGTGTATATAAACAGAATCGAGCCTTTGGGGTTTATTTGTTCCTCACTCCGAGCAGTGGAGCATTGTGTGAGGTGTATACGTGAATTGTGGGAAAGCTTTCACGCGCAGTGACAATTTACGCCGACACCAAACGCAATCGTGTAGGGTGGCAAGCGGCAGTGGCGAGCCACCCATCAAACGCCCCAGATTGAGTCCACCACCGAGAAATGATGTGAATTTTTGTGAGAGCAGTGCCAATGGGGCAAATGGTTTCTCATCGGAGAACGCTCGAACATAGATCTAATTTTTGCATCCAGTTGAGTGATGATGTGCAAATTGTCGAGAGTGCTTTCAAATGTAGAATCGCCAGCTATAGAATTGAAAGTGGTAGCGGCTCCACTGACTTGAAAACATTTTTCAATACATATAAACAGAAAATGGTTACATAATTACAAGATGTGGTGAGAATTCATAGTGCGGTCAAAGTGAATCTCGAACTATTCAGTTCATACATATTACAGACTCAGGAATTATCCGAGATTAAGTGTTTCAATTCAGTGAACCAAATCGTTGACCAATCCATGGACCCAAATGGAGTTTTGGATGTCTTGATTGATGCAATAACAGCTCAAAATACAGAATTCGAAGATCGCGATTCAGTTATGTGAGTGCTCAGAAAAACAAAAACGGTGTTGAAAGAATTATTTGTTTGCAGGATGGAGTTTGGAGAAAGTAATGTTCGCAGAAATGAATGTGAATAAGTTCAGTCCTCTTGGTGCATCTTCCTATATAAAACTACCAGATTATATAGAGTCTAAAAAAGGAGTTGTGAATGTTCGGAATGAAGACAACTACTGTTTTGCATGGGCTGTAGTATCGGCGCTCTACCCGGCGGATCGTAGGGTTTCCGAAATATCTTCCTACCCACCATTTGCATCTGTCTTGAATCTAACAGGTATGGAGTTTCCGATGAAACTGAGTGGAATTTCAAAATTTGAATTGGCTTATAATTGTTCTATTAACGTTTACGGACTGGAAAAGAAATATGAGGGTTCTAAAATGAAATATGAGGTAGTAGGACCACTGCATTACTCACAGCACCAGCTTGGTAGACACATCAACATATTACTCATCAGTAATGATTTGGGAAAAAGTCATTATTGTTGGATCAAAGATCTGTCGAAATTAGTTTCTAGTCAAATTTCAGCTAACGGGCATAAGAAATATTTTTGTGACGGCTGTTTGTTATATTTTTCTGATGAAGAGGCTTTGGCACGGCATAAGTTGAAAGATTGCAATCATGTGTAACTACACCATCTGAAAAATTGATAATCGATAAATTTGGTAAATATACACCTGGAAATATATTGAAATATGTAAATATTGAAAAACAAATGACTGTTCCGTTTGTTGTGTATGCAGATTTCGAATCAATTCTCAAACCCATGGATTCGTGTGAACCAAATCCAGAATACTCTTACACGAGTCGAACTCACATTCATGAACCATACTCGTTTGCATACTATATAAAATGTTCTTTCGATGATACAATCGATAAGTATATTTCATATCGGGGAGCAGATACTGCGAAAGTATTCGTCTCGAATATTCAAAGTGATTTGAGAAGTATATATCATAGGTTTTAAAAAAAAGTTGTTCCTGTGTGCCAGCTTTCTGACGCGGAAGAAAAAGAATTTTCTGAAGCGAAGACCTGTGGTATATGCGACAAGACATTCGAAGACGGTGATGTGAAAGTGAGAGATCATTGCCACTTGACTGGGAAAAAAGATTTGGAGCGGCTCATTCTATATGTAATTCGAATTACAAACTCCCAAATTTTATACCAATTATTTGCCATAATATGAGCGGATATGATTGTCATCTATTCATCAAAGAATTATTTGATAGAGGCGATCGAGTAGACGTTATTCCACAAACTGAAGAAGAATATATTTCATTTACTAAGCATCTTTTCACCCATAGCTACATGGGTAAAGATGGTAAATTGAAGAATAATTTCATCAAATTGAGATTTATTGACAGCTACAAATTTTTGTCGGAGTCACTTCAGACACTCGGTGCAAATTTAACCGAGAGTCAATTCATAGAAACAAAAAAGTTCTTTCCAGTTAATGAGAAATTCCAGTTAATGAAGCAAAAAGGGGTTTTCCCATACAGTTTCGTGAACTGTTCGGAGAAATTAGATCTTACACATTTACCATCGAAGAAAGAATTCTATGATAATTTGAATGAAGAACAAATTTCAGACGAATGTTATAATAGAGCAAAACGAGTTTGGGATCTTTTTGATTGTCGTACTCTGGGAGAACATTCGGATTTGTACTTGAAGTCAGATGTTTTACTGCTGGCTGACATATTCGAGAATTTCCGCAAGATATGTTCAGATGCATACCGATTAGACCCTGCTCAATATTATATCGCTCCAGGCCTGTCCTGGGATGCGATGTTGAGATACACAAAAATTGAATTGGAACTCTTGACTGATATTGATATGATACATTTTTTCAAAAAAGGTATACGTATAAGTCAATGCAGCGATAGGAAGCACATTGCTAATAACAAATATCTGCCCAATCACGATATTGGAAAAGATATTTCATATATATTGTATTTAGATGCCACGAATTTGTATGGTCACAGCATGTCTCAACCTCTTCCTACAGGCGGGTTCACTAGGCTGACCCCCGAAGAAATACTCAATTTGGATGTAATGAGTATATCTTCTGATTCTCCTCATGGGTTGTTCTCGAAGTGGACATTCATTATCCGGAAGAGTTGCATGATTCCCATTCAGATTTACCATTTTTAGTTGAGAACGTAGTACCGCCCGGCTCAAAATCCAACATACGCAAGTTGACGCCGAACTTATCAAACAAATATAATTATATCGTCCACTATCGAACGCTGGAACAAGCACTAGAAAACGGTCTGATTCTTACTAAAATTCACAGAGTTCTGAAATTTCGACAATCGCCATGGCTCAAAGCCTATATTGATCTCAATACTGAGATGCGCAACAAGGCTACAAATAAATTTGAAAAACAATTCTTCAAGAAAATGAACAATGCAGTGTATGGAAAAACAATAGAAAACGTAGAAAAAGATCAGCGGGAGCTAACAGCTTGATATAGCACCCAAATTTCAAAACGTGTTCTATATTCACAGAGAATTTTGTTGCCAATCAGATGGGAAAAGTGCAAGTTTATTACAACAAGCCGATTTATTTAGGATTCAGTATATTAGATTTATTCAAAACTGTTATATCTTTTATAATTGCATAAAAAAACACTTCGGTAATGACGCTTCATTACTCTACATGGATACAGATTCATTTATACCAAAAATAGCTAACGAGAACATCTATGAATTCATAACCAGGAACATAGAAAAGTTCGACACTTCGAATTACACCCTCGGGAACAAATTTGGAATTCCCATGACCAAATCTATATTAGGTAATATGAAAGACTAGTTTCAGATGACCCAATAATGGGTTTAAGGGTGTAAAAAAGTCTGTCATCGACAAACACCTTTTCAAAAGTGACTACAAAAACATCGTCGAGAGAGGTGGATCCATACTAAGGAGAATGAATAGCTTCAAAAGCAATAGTCATAATATGTTCACCGAAATGAAAAATAAAATTGCATTATCTCATTATGACTACAAGCGGTTCATCATACCAAATACCAGTAAAACGTTACCATGGGGGCACTCTGACATCGAATTTTACCAAACGGATCCCGAGAAAAATGTATTGTGGTGTTCCAACATTGTGGAATCAATGCTGAACAATGATTCTGAGGAAAATTTAAATATGTTAATATCTTTATTGGAAGCCGAGTGAATTGAAATTACCAAATCACGAAGTTTGCTTGATTATATCATTTTCACAATGGTGTAGACAATCTATTCAATTTGCCGATGCCTCTTGAAACAAACAGACATATTAATCAAATCTAGGTAATTCACATACAATCCATTCAACCACAGCTATTATGAGTTTGAAATTATATATATCGATTACCGAATATGTATTAACCATATTATGCAAACATCTTACTCCAGTGAACTTCATTACCGCACGGTGGTATAGCAGTTGTTTTGAAAAAACTGTACCAACACACATTCCTTAAGATTGCCGGTCAGCAGGTAGTTATCTGAACACATTGGGTTGAATTCCTTTACATTCTTTAAAACGATGTGTAGGTAGGCGGCACTGAGGAATGTGTCCCTAAGTCCACTTCTTTCAATGATGTCACTTGTGCGCAGACTCTGTCTGGCGTGAGGTAGGGGTTGTGCGGTCTTCTCGAGTTAGAGGGCTATCGTGATGCTTCATTGTATCCTCCTAACCCGTTCCTTAAAGTTCTGTGCTGTGTCTGTGCTGTGCTGTTTCTCTGTTCTCTTTAAACTTGTGTTTTTATTTCTCATAAAAGATGGAGGGTAAAAAAATTAATTCGAATTCTCTGAATGATAATGGTAATGTGGTACCCGCAATGCTTCCAACACTGACCTTACTTAGCTCATTGCGGAATGAAAAAGAAAATGAGCCGGTTGCCGGTTCTTCACAAAAAATTAGAATTTTAAGCGATGTCAAAATTAAGTCCGCTGAAGAACCAGCATCCGAGCAAATAATTAATTTGAATAACCCTTTCGGCGATGACGTAGCAGATTACCATTTTGCGAACTTTTCGATGGGTGATTTGGAATAATAGGATTTTCAAGAAGATTTTCGGGACTCTTCTCTTGGAGGTATCAATGTCTCCCAAATTATCGACTCCCTAGAGTCGAAACCTTCACCATACGCGCCCATATGCGAGGATATAAGCAACGATGGCGAATCTGTTATAGCAGGCCCGTCATGGTTGAATGTACCTCTGAAAAGGAAAACATCGACCCCGGTGAACTCCCCAATAAAACAAAAAACTCCCTCCGAGGTGACAACCAACGATGAAGAATTTGTTGTAGCAGGTCCGTCATGGTTGGATGTACCTCTGAAAAGGAGAACATCGACCCCGGTGAACTCTCCAAAGAAACAAAAAACTATTCCTGAGGTGACAGGCAACGATGGCGAATTTGTTCTGGCAGGTCCGTCATTGTTGGATGTACCTCTGAAAAGGAGAATATCGACACCGGTGAATTCTCTAGAGGAACAAAAAAATCTTCCCGAGATGGCAGCTGTTGATGAATTTCCCTTGTTGAGGGGTTTACTCACGGGTTGACAACGGTCAGTTGTTTCCGAATATGGGAGCGATGGAGGTGACGGCGTTTGGTCGCAGAATACTCGTAAACAGTTTGGCTTAATCAAAACTGTTTTTGAGGATTTTGAACATCGACAAGATCAGGCATTGAAAAATAATCAAGAGGCTGAAGCAAAACTGTCGGAGGCCGAGAATTTGTTGTTGGCGTACGCTAAGGAGCGTGAAGACATTGATGCGGCTCGCGATGAATTGAACAGACAATTACGCGAGCTAGACGAACGCCAACAACAAATTGAGCACAAAAGCGATCAGCTCAAGCAAAATATGCCAGAGCTGAAAGCCGATGTGGCAAGATCACGCCTCCGACAGAAAAGAGAAAAAAAGCGTTTTGATGCCCTCACACAGAGAATGCGAATGTTTTTAAACAATTCAAAATGAGAACAGCACAGGGCTTATAGTATGTAAGAATTTCTCAGATTTCTATGTTTTTTTTATTGTTCTGTTTATGTTTATTTCTGAAAGACTTTTGTATTATTTATTAATTAATTAGGATTATAAGTAGTTATGTTTTATCCCGAAGTTTTTAGGATTAAGGTTCTGCTCGATTTTAAGGTATTAAGATGTATCTATTTTTTATTTCAACAATAATTTTTTTTGTGATTTTTGAATGAATGAACTCATTTCTTACCTCTTCATGTGCCCAAAACACATCCCCTTTTCATCCCCACATCAATCCCCTTGAACCCAAACCTTCGTAGAATAGGTTAGGTTAGCTAGAGTTCAGATTGAATGTTAGATTAGTCAAGGGAGGGGGGTATAGGAGAGATAGTTGGGAATAGTTTAGGGGAAATAGGCGGGGGAGGGAGGTTAGGTTACACTTGGGAAGAGGAGGGGCATGGGTGGTGGGTGTGGGGCGAGGGGGAAAAACCTACTGCGCATGCATTCAATAGCTAGTTTCCATATATGACCAAAATGAGACTTTTACGAAAATGGTCAATGAAAGTTATGCGTAGTAGGTGGCGTCGGCCGTATATCTGTATATAATGATGATTCCTTCAGATATTTTTCTGAAAAAGGCATCGTAACTGTGAAAAAGGGCAGCGCAGTAGATTCTCCCTGAATGTGTTGATGCACACTTACGTTTTTATCACTTATAATTTATAATTACATACATCTGCGAGTCGAAAAAATCGGCTTTCCATCAACTACCCCCTCCCTTCAACAAGTGAAATGCATTGAATAGTATAAAATGCATGAAAACCATTATTTGCTAACTTAGGGGGATATTTCATGTAGAATAATTCTAACCGCGCATGTTCACATTCATCAACTTGCGCAATGAACCAAATCAGAGCTTTCCAGATATGCAAAGGAATCAGGCATGCGCAGTTGGTGCAATACTATTCATTTTCACATCAACTGGATACCCCAATTCAAACTCACCAAAAAAATCGACTATTATTGGAAAAATGATGATGCGCGTTCATCATTCTTTGTTTATTCCAATAAGCCATTCGCCTTACCCCCATTGTACACTAGTTTCTCACATATTTCGAAATGAAACTCAAAAGACTCCATTTCCTTTTATCTCACAAAGAAGTCTAGAAAATGTCAAGTATGTATACTGTACTTCTCTTATATCGAATGATAGAAGACTATTATGAAAGAACCGAAAAATGAACATGATATCAATCCATGAGTGTAACTTTTATTTGCTTTTGAGAAATTTCATAATGTACAAAAATTCAAGTCAAAAATAGCAACCTCCAAGCACGATTGTGCTCATCTTCTGTTTGAACTTCACACCCCTCACTATGGTCTTCGGAATAAAGGTTGGAATACCACCAATGGCTCTGATCAGGTAAAACTTCGCGATGTTTCCCGTTGTTGTCCTCAGAAAAATGGTTTTGACCCCACCAATAGCTTTGGTCAGGTAAATCATCACCGTAATCCACTTCGTCCAGTTCAATTTTTGAACGATCCCAATTGTCCTCAACAGAGATATGCGCCCGCTGGTTTGTGCCACTAGTGCTGTCCGCAAGACTATATTCCACAGCTCCTCTGTAAAAACGCGCACATTAGTTCATTCGTTTAAATGTGTTGCAAATCATGCAAACATCAACAAGCCGCACTTGACAAATATCCAATTTACATGCCGTACAGAGCTGATGCGGTATATTGTGGTATTCCGATGTTTCGTGAAAATCGACATTGTTGTAGAATCCGCCGGGGACCAACATGTCATATGCAATTAGACACTGGTGGCACAAGACCTTGTCGCCTTCAATGGTTTCCACTATACCAAACGACATTGTTGAACAATATGTATTTCTACTTCTGTCTATTACCCTGTTAATATCTTTCGCAACACACCTGTATGCAACATCGCTGCGATCAGTAGGACCATCAATGGCAACCTCTTCATCTTCACTTTCACTATCACCGCCACCGGCTTCAAGTGCATCTGCTGCTGGTACACCCGCATCGCCTGCTTCTGCAACACCTTCCACTGCTATGCTATCTCCTTCCACAGCATTTGGTTCGTCACCCTCGGGATCATTGTGATTTATGTCAGTATCTACTAAGCTCCTCAACACTCTCATTACACCCTGATTCTGTTGAAACGCCATGTTGTTTCAGAATACGACTGTGAGATATCCTAACAAATCTTGTAGTTGACGATGTAGTGATATGTCGAGAAAACTGATGCAGAGGCGTATTTCCTCCTCTTTTTATACATCCATTCAGAACGCTCATTCGAGTGGGGGATGAAGGTCATTCCAACTGCAAGGCCATTCCAATCTCAAGGTCAATCTGAATCTGAAGGTCACCTGTGGTGGGGATAACCACCTATTTTCGTGGGGTATAAAGGCCATTCTAGTTTCCAAGGTCACTCTATATCTGAAGGTCACTGGTGGTGGGGATAACTGCAGTTCAAGGCCATCGAGAAACATTAGTGTGGAGGGGAATTGGTTACATTTTGAGGAGAAATGCCAAACATCCCAGTATTCAATACTAGTTGAAAGCAGACGTGACGGCTCTTCAATATGTCAGTGCCGAAAGAGTGGGTTTCCGAACCGAAAATTGCGGTTTATCCCTTAGTGATTCACAAGTGTTTGACCTGCCATAATTGTGAGGTTGCTTGGTCGCCCGATTCAATCAACACATGTACTGGATTGTGTGTGGAATCTAAAGAGATGAATCCTCCGAAAGTGCACAAGGAAATAAAACGGGAGTGTGGCACAAATTGGATAGAATGCTGAATATGTAGTAAAAATCTCAGTTTCACAAACTTTGGAATATATAGAAGAGAATGTAAGACATGCAGCATGAAAGAATGTTTGGAATTCCAGAGATGTACGAACTGTGATACTTTCACAAAAGACTGCTAGAGAAACTTGTGCAAGGAATGCCGAACTGGTCTGGTGCTGTGTGAATGTGTCGGATTCTTCTTCAAGGACAGTGTTGATCATCTCCTGAAATGTTGGTGTTTGAACGAAGAGCAGAGGACCGAGCGAGAAGAGTTGAGGAAAACTCATGTGGTTCCACAGAGACGCTACGTTTATGAGCAAGTGGATTATTGATGATAGTTTGTAAAATGATATAAATGAAAAAATTTTTACTGATTGGATTTTATTTTCATTCATTATCATTAAACAATAGAATATGAATAAAAATGAATAATCTTCAGAATATAAGTCAATGATACATTTCAAGGTGGAAAAATCATGAAAATGTCGGTTATACTATTGAGTTTTTGTCGATACATGAGTTTTTTTCCTTGGGGAATCTAAGCCATTTTACAAGAATTTTTCCATGTTTCCTCTTCAAAATTTTTTCAACCAAATAAATATCGGGCTGCTTTGTTCTGTACAGTTCCATTTCATAAAAACAACCTTTTATTGGCTTTCCATCCATGTCTTCAAGCCCATAAGTTACTGGTTCGGTGCTATTCACTTTGATGATTTTGAAAAGTTCAGTGGTGAAATTTGGTAAATAACCTTTATCGAAAATGCTTTTGTATTTGCTGATCCGAACCACGTCACCTAATCTGAATTTATTCTTTCTTGTCTTGTTGTGTTTTTTGGCATTTTTAGCATTTTTATACATATTCAATTTCGTGGATGATGTCACATCAACAGGCCTCATTCCGGTACTACTATGTATTTTGTTGTTGTATTGTTTTGTTAAATCTGAGATGATTTTCAGCCATTTATAATGTCTTTGGACTGGAAACTCTTTATATAACCATGCCTTCAAAGTTCTCATAACTTGCTCCACAATTGCAGCTTTTTTAGTGCTGAAAGTTGAATAATGATTGATATTATATTTCTTCATCAACGATGAAAACTGCGTATTGTAGAATTCGGTGCCTTGATCGGATTGCACATTTTTTGGCGTGTGTTTTGCCTCCTTCAACACACTCTCCATAGCCGCAGCGACGGTTTTTCCAGTTTTACTTTTCAGTGGTCTAGTCACAACAAATTTTGAATAACAGTTTATCACAACAAGGACATACCTATAACCTCTATTTTTTCTAGCGTATGGCTGCATTTCCATTAGATCTATTTGCCACAAATCCGAAAATCCTTTTATTATTGTCTTCCTCCGGGGAAAATTACGTCGAGCAGATCCATGTAACTCTTCAACAACTTGCCTTTTAGCTGCACTCATTTCAACTTTCTATAACACGAGTATGTTCCCATACAGGTGGTAGAGCTAGCTGTCCAGTTCTCCAATGTTTAGGTGGTGGTTTAGCTGTAGAATGCTCCACTTTAGTAATTCGCCCTTCTAAAGTACTAATTGACTGCTCCAATTTGGAAATTCGTTCAGTTTGAGTATCAGACTTCTTGCCAATAACGAATCTGAGCTCTGTTATTTTGGAATCAAAATATGCCTTTGCATCACGGATTACAGATGATATCGATTCCTGTAAGGCTGCAAGAGTTAATTCCTTAGTTTCTTTGATGTGATCGTCAATGTAGCCCTTAGTGACACAATCTTTGATGTCGGAAGGTTCACCAACATTCCGCAGGCGTCTGTTCTGAATATTATAATCCCCTTCTGGTGTGAGTACGAATCCAACCCCTGGTTTTCCAATAACCGCTTTCACACTACCTCGTCTACGACCAAATTTATCAATTGTGCTATTCATTGTTGGGATATCAATAGATGAATGATTGAATTCCACAAGTTCAATAGAAATATATACCGTGGTTAGTAGATGATGCCCTCTTCGCGCAATTCCTCTATTATAGCTATTATTTCAATATCATGCCCTGTATGGCCAGCCATTTTTGAACTCCAGAAAAGTCGAAGTCGATCGATTAATTCCTCTAATCTATTCCAGTAGATATAACTATAAGGCTTATTTCCCTCATATACCTTTTGAGAGGGAATTTTCATTAACCCGTCGCCTTCTCTGACAGAATTTTCCAGCGCACTCCCACTTGCTAACAGTGGTTTGATTATCTTGCGATATTTCTTCCATTTATTATTCACCAAACCTTGTTCTTCATCATAGTTTCTATACGCTGCTTTTGTAATTCTCAGTATATCACCATACGCATTCAGTTCAGTTGCAGAAATATTTCTAGGAGCTACTTTCATGAATATTAATTCATATAGTTTAGACGTGCCCTGGTATGTGTCAACAGTTTTACCACGCTCTTTGAACACAATTTTGTCTCCAATAAACTCCACATTGGCTTCTCCCATCTTTAGTTTATTTGTAGAAGGATCTAAACGAACACCATATGTCGTATCATATGCAGAATTTCCTTTGAGCAGTTTTTCAATGTGATTGTTTACTTCAGCGCCGCCAACTGCTGTCTTATCTAAATCCGAATTTACCATTGAAGATGACGGTGTATCCATTATGGTTGTTTCCTCAGCCCCAAATTGAGCAGCTCCATCATCAAGGTCTGAGAAATTCAATTTTGGTAGTGGGGTGCTACTCTCCATAAGTTTGGTCTTCTTTGGATGGCTCAGTATTGTTGAAGGACTCAATTTAGATGTATTTTCAGATATTTTTCTCAACGGCTCCATGATTGGTTCATATATTCTTGTCAGTGCCGCTTGATTGCCAATGCGGCTGCTCTTGATGTAATTGAATTTTTTTCGAACCGAATCCGTTGCCTCAATCAACCTCCTCTTCAGATCAATATCATCATTGCTTTTTAGAGACATGGCGTTAGTGCTTTGACGTGTCTTTGATAATGTTCAACTTCTGATTGAGCCAAATACTTGATAAACATTAGAGATATATGAAATTGTCGAATCCCTTTCGATAGCGACCTCCTTGTAGTTCTCTATCTTTATCGATAACTAGAAATCCAAATTTATCATTCCAACATAATAATAATAATAATAGTGATAAATTTATTGTCTACCTCAAAATAATACATAAATTCGCTATTTGACAACAATTATGGCAAACAAAAGGTGGAGTGTTAGGTCTGATGACCGATTCTTCCACACTCTCCATTTCGCACACATATCTCGAAATTGCTTGAATGTCATGTCTGGTGATACATGATCAGAAAAAATGTGGTTGAAATTCATATCATCCTGTCTGAACATCACAATGAAATTAGAATTATCCCTGACTAATTGCTTCGGGACTCGAGAATAAGTTTGAGCCAGATAGAAACAGTCAACATTTTTATGCCGACCCATGCTGAAATATGATCTGATGACATCTTGCTTTTCACACATAACATCATCGAATATGAATACGGAATCAGGTTTGGCATCAGACGGTTCCACTATTGCGGACGGGTCATTTCCAAAAGTATAAAATCCCAACCCCTCGATAGGTGTCAACACTTCACGCAAATACTCATATTTGGGTTGATACAGAGATTTGGAATAGAGGTAAACATTCTCAAATCTCAAACCCAGCGGATGAGTTAGCAAGGAAATCATTACATTCGTCTTTCCGCAGTTCGATGGTCCAATAATAAGACCTCTAATCGATAGCGGGAGGAGAGACCCATGACGTCGTTCAACTTTGAATTTACCAGTTGCTTCATCATCGAAATTATCGATAAGAAACTCTTGTTTCTGTTTTACAATATGCATTGTGAGACAGCTGGAGACTATATAAGAGCAATCATGAAATGTATCTTTTATTTAAATGACGAAAATCAATCGGTGCGGATCTGAAATTAAACGAGTTAAAAAAACTGGCAAAGGATTGGTCAATTCTTTAATCAATAATTTACCCTTTGAGTTACATCTGCCTGGTGGATATCAGTATTGCGGTCCTGGAACAAGATTACACAAGAGGTTGGAACGGGGAGATCCTGGAATGAATAAGCTCGATATTGCATGCAAGGAGCATGATATTGCTTACTCACAAAATTTGGACAACCGTGAAAGTAGACGCAAAGCAGACCAGACAAAAAGCTCGAAGACGCTGCTTGGGGTAGATATACAGATAAAAACTCTACTGTTGGTGAGAGAGCTTCTGCCTGGTTGGTTACAAATATCATGAAGGGGAAACGCCGATTTGGTATGGGGTGCGAATCGTCTCAAGCATGTCAACAGGTGAAGAAACGAGTTATCAAGAGAATAAAAACAAGCACAGAATAATGGAAAGATAGTAGCTTTCGGTTCGGGCGTAGTGAGAAAGGTTCGAGATGTTTTACGTAAAGCAGGAAGAGGTGAAATTGCTACAGATAATTTGGGAAAAGCCGCTCAAATTGCATTGAAAGCCGCCCGTAAATACACAAAAGAGGCAGGTGGTAGAAACAAAATACGCACACCTCGAGTAATACCAATTCCCAAAATCGGTGGAATTTTGCCACTCATACCTATCTTTGCTGGTTTATCAGCACTCGGCACTCTGACCGGGGCAGCTGCTGGAATCACTAAGGCAGTTCAAGCAGCGAGAGCTAGTGCAGATCAGTTGAAGAAGTCAAACCGACACAATACGTTCATGGAGGCAATTGCCTTAGGTAAAAATGGCAAAGGAATGTATTTGAAACCATATCGCAGAGGTTTAGGATTGTTTTTGAAGCCCCAGAATTCAAAAAACTTATAGATACGCCACCCCGAAGAGCCCTTTCTGACATCGATCTCAAATATTTTGTCAGGAAAATGAAAATACAAAATTTTCGGGGTGTATTCATGCGTGACAGCCTTCCAGTTTCAGGACCGCGCCAATGTGAATCCGCTATAGTTAATTTGGATAGTCGTGGGTCACTGGGTGGCATATAAAGAAATTGGAGGAACGGTAACATACTATGACAGTTTTGGTGACTTACCTCCCCCCAAAGAATTAATCAGTTATTTTTATAGTGGTCAGAAGCCTGCTCGTAAAATTTTCTATAACAATGTGCGACACCAACAATTCAATACAGTTTGGTGTGGTCATTTATGCCTGCAGTTTCTATACGGGAAGCCAATATGGATATAACTCCGACACAGGATAGAGAAAGCATCAAGAGGATGGTCCATTCACTCATCGCATATTCTAGGCTACGCAGCTTGAAGAAAATGAGTGCACAGCAACTCTCAGATATGCCTGAAGAAGTGTTGATTGGATGTGCTGCTAACGATTACATCGGTGTGGGATGAACTGCCGCCACACCTCCAAAACGATGTTGATGTCTTGAAGTATCAGTATTGCCAGGAACATTACAACGATGCTGGTAGTTCGGCTGATGTGAATGATGGACCGATATCCCGCAAAATATTTTGTTGTTATTGTAAAATGAATGATGTAGATGTTGTAACAAAAAATGATCTCGATGCTCATTCAGCATCAGTTCCAAAGAGGCAGCGGTTACTGCACAGTTTCTATAAACAGCAATAAAAGACGTCGGAATATGTACAAGTTAACAGTCATGTCACGAACGTTCTCGCTGTCAGGAGACTCAAGCGAGTTGAGCGCTAACTTCTACCCACCAATAGAATTGAACACCAGCTGCAGTTACGGTTTAGGTTTACATGGCTTCTATTCATACAATTCAATTTTCAATGTTACTGTGAAGAACAATGTGATCAGCTACTCGAAGAGAAGAAATTCTCCACCCATAGCTATGAAAATTCCTCCTGGTGCATATGAAATCGATGAAATCAATAAAGTTATACAGCGAAATATCAAATCCAGAAAGAAACGTTCTGACAATGCCACCGAAAAGTCTATGGATGATTTGTTTCTCTTACACGCAAACAACAACACTCTAAAATGTGAAATGCGATCAAAATATTATATCAATCTGTTACATGAGAACTCTATTGCCCAGCTCCTGGGTTTTGAGTCCAGAGTGTATGGAATCGATGAGACTCACGAATCAACGTTGCCGGTGAATATCAATAACGTGAGAATAATTCGTGTTGATTGCAATATCACCTCTGGAGCGTATTTGAATGGTGAAGAAGCCCACAGTCTCTTCGAGTTCGATATTGATGTCGAACCAGGATACAAACTCACGAAGGAACCAAGAAATATAATTTATATGCCGATCAAGCCTGAAGGTGGTCAGTATCTCGACAACATTACTTTGTGCATTTTGCACGATCGCGGTCATCTGATTGATTTCAATGGTGAAAGAATAATTGTAAAATTAGAATTGAAGAAACTGTAACATTGAAGGCAATTTTTCCATTCTCCAAGATGGGATTCTGTTATAACGTTCACCTATTGAATCCTAGACGGTAAAAGGGAAAGTAGTAAAAGATGCTGATATAAAGGAGAAAAAATTATCAAATCAGCTCAGTTCACGTGAGCCCGCTAAACTGTCAAGATATAGTTTCAGCTCCAGTGGTCTGAACTTCTTGAAATCAATCGGTTTGAAAGTTAAATATAGAAAAAAAAAATCAACATGGCAGCTTTCATCACAAGTGATAAGTTGGAAGTTTTTGAGGAGCCCGTCTTTGACCATTCTCTGATGAGTTTACATGAGCATACATATAAACCGTATGGATCCCCATATTATAAGAACTCGGATGAAATTAGAATTCCAATCAACTTTCAAGATCTGATTTTTGATATAGCAGAGAGTTACATTTATATCGAGGGGAAATTCACACCTTCAGAAGCTAACAAGCGGTGTTATCTATCCAATAATGCTCTTGCTTTCTTATTCGATGAAATTCGCTATGAAATGGGCGGTGAACAAGATGCAGTTGTGAGAAAGCCAGGAATAACTACTGCGCTGAAAACTATGGTGACCTTCGGGAAATCTCATGAGAATTCATTACTGCCAATTGGTTGGGGGCTGAGCCAGAATCAGCAAGATATACTGGATACTGCGAGTCATGTTTTCAGTGGAAAACTTCCATTGAAATACCTCATGGGTTTCGCCGAAGATTACAACAAAGGTATTTTGAATGTTGAACAGGAACTCATCTTGATCATAGCTCGATCCTTCAAGAATTCATTCATTGGGGAAGTTGACGCTGAACTAGAAATAACGAAAATAGAATGGAGAATAAGGCATATTGTACCAGAAGATCGGCAAAACTTAAGTTCTTGAACCGGATCAATAAGAATAGTAATACCAAAGTTAAGATGGCTTATCACATGTGGGATCTTTATGAATTACCTTCACTCCGTGATACAGCCTCAGATATATGGGCTGTAAAAACTACTGATAGCCTCGAAAGGCCACGATTCATTATTATCGGGTTCCAAAACACAGATAACTCTGAAAATATTGCGAAAGATGTGACAAAATTTATGCATGCTAACATAAATAATATTCGTCTCTTCTTGAACTCTGAGGCATTCCCATACGAACGATGGAATCTAGATTTCGAAAAAAACACTGGATTCTTCAGCCTATTACGCTTATGAGAATTTTCAATGTAGCTACTACAATGAACCCACCAGTGAACCGATAGTGGATATTGGAAGTTTCCGGAAGAATCCATTGTTTGTAATCGATTGTTCTCATCAACCAGATGCCATGAAGTCTTCAACAGTCGACATCAAAATCGAGTTCGAAACCCGCGAAACGAAGTTTCCTGCCAACACGAAAGTATATGCTCTCATTCTTCACGATGCCTACTTGAGCTATAGTGCACTGAATGGTTCTATTCACACTGGACTATGATAATTTTTGAATGACATGTATGCTATTCTTCATATAATGATTGTAAGGATGCGTTGGAAATAAAAAATATATATTCTCAATACAGTTTTTCATTAACGAATCAAGTAGTAATAACAAACATTCGTGAAATGACTCAAAATGTGTGCAGTTAATCTTTTTTATCACCCTCCTTACTCTTTTCTCCTACATCTGAGCTGATATTTTTTCTTCTGAGTTGATGTTTCTCGATTATATCATTTGGTAGATATGGAATGAGCGCCGATAAAAAATCATCCAATTTTGCTTCAATCATCTGCTTGCAGTATTCACTCAAACTGATAGCAACATAAGAGTATTTGTTACATAACCCCACACCAAAGTCATATCTATCGCTGAGATCCATGACACGCTGCACTTCCTCCGGATCGAAGCAAATGTCCATATCGTAATTAGCCGAATGAAGCGCATTCCAACTCAAATCACTCAATTCACAAGATATTCTCCGGATTGCAGATTCCATATCTACAGCCTCCGTCCACCACTCACTGGAGTATTGCATCCACATTCCGGAATGGAAGTTCTGAAAATTGATGAGGGTCGTGAGTCGAATTCACTTCCATGTAAAATATGCCACTCACTTTATATTTATAGTTGAGAAACGGATAAATATTTCATATTCTACCATAAAGTCATATATTCAAACTGTATTGGAATGAGCAGAAGTTTTACTCTATGACATTGAACTCAACTAACGATCGGGTTTTCGCACCAGAAAATTCTTGGGAACTCTGCCCTAGGTATGTAACAGTCACTTTAGCCTTAGATTCATTTATGCTTCGAATCACATCATCTGTGAATTGCTCTGTGACTCGTTTTGGAAGCCAACATTTGAACCTAGCAGTATCGTCATCTTCTATTAAAACAGCCTGAATAGATTTACCATATCTTGTAGAAAGCATGAACATTTTTTCGATTTTGTAACCTTTACCAACCGTTAGAGATGTAATGGGTTTTTGTTCCATTACTCCAAAGTTTTGAATTGCAGAATTAATTTTTTCGAAATCGAATTTCAGCTAATCCATATTTTGAAAATAAAGAATTTATGGTAGAAAGTTATAAGATATTATCACCTGAATTGCGTTGTATTTCACTTGGGGCACTGTGATCAGTTATGGCTATTTGATGAGGGTTGTCTTAATACTTCGAATGATCTGAACTGAGAACTGCACTGCTCGTTGTTCTGCTTCTATACCAATCGCTGAAGGAAAGGGACTTGGGAGGAAAGGGAGTCGCATACAATTGGAATCTCAAGGCAACTATAACAGAAAATCCCAAAACTGATAGCATTCACATTCAACCACATTGAATGATATTCCTCTCCTTCAATTCATAAACCGTGTGAATTTGACCTTGAACATATTGAGGGCAATGAGCATTCGATGTCATTCTTTCGAAACTCACTTTGGCAAGATTTTTCTTCCTCAGGATAGCCAATTCTGATCGAAAGAAGTCTCGAGCCTTGCATCTCATTGCTTGTAGGAGTACCACCTGAAGGCAGATCAAGGTCATTATTCATCGAGGTCGAAAATGGAGGATGTTTTCGTTCAAGGCCACCCCCAAGGTCAAGGTCAGTGGTGGGGTGAGGACCATGCCAATTTAAGGCAGCTCAAGGTCATCATTCATCAAGGTCGAATATCAAGGACGTTCACATTCAAGGCCACCCCCAAGGTCAAGGTCAGTGGTGGGGGGAGGTCCAGGATTGGCATAAACCCCCTACTTATATGCAATCTCCCCCTACATCTCAAACCTTTTTAAAATTACAAAGATTTCACATTCCACACAAACCGCAAAGGAAATTTTAATGACGACACACGCACAGACACAACAAAGGAAATGACGTCACACATAACACGTGTCCCCTAAACAAATGAATTTTATTAATTATGCCCAATAAAAGAGTCATTGTTGATTTCTAAGTGTTGGGGGAGGGGGAAACCGACTGTAATACCCTACTGATTCCGTGTATATGTTTATTCAGTTTGGGGTTGCTTTCACTGATTTTGTGATCTTCACCCAGGAAATATAGGACAGCAAACCCGATATTTCGTATAGGATGTAAGCCTTATTCTGTTTGAAACGATTTTCAATAGCTCGCCGATTTGGACCAATAACTTTTTTTCACAAACATACAATATTCCCGACTGTTAGGTTTAATGCACTCTTATTTTCGGATTACCTAACAAAAATGTGTAATTAACTGACTTCAGCCTGACATCAGCCTTTTTGATGTAAAAATTATCGAATTTTTGTGGGAACTGATGTTCATATCGAATATTTACGAAAAGTTTCTCCGAATCCACATTTTTCAAATAAATAATCAATTTATAGGGCCAGTTCCACAGGGCATATATTTATGGTCACATCTTAATTTCTGAACTCGTGATTTCATCATGTTAGCCCGATAAATATCCGTTTACTATTTCCCAAACGTATAATCACACCATTTTCATTTATATCCCCATTATCATTCGGAAGTTTCCTTTGATAACAACATTGAAAACTGAAATTTGTCGAATTTCCTACCGGCTTCGACTCATCCAGGCTCAGATTAGGAATTCACGCTTAACACTACTCTGGCGAGGTCTGTATGGATTACGCGGAGATATTTTGAATCTCATAGAGAGTTAGGAAATCAAAAACTTCTGATGGCTAGCTAGTCTTCAGTTCTGGAGAATGCCGTTCCTATAAGAGAAACTACGTTCTTGAAAATTCTCAAGACAAATGTTTGATCCCATTTCAGATTTTCGCCTGAAATGAAACTCAAATAACAGTATCCACGTTTTGAATGCTCTGCCCGCTATCCCAATATTTATATTACATATTCAATTATTTGAAAATTACAAATTGGCTCCTTCTGAGTTCAATGCGAGATTATTATATATTCTCAGTATCAACAAAGTCTTCTCTCAAACGGTAGTGTATGAAACCGTCCTTATTTATTCTCTGCACAGCTTACCAATTTTGCTCTTGTTAATATTTCAGAGAAATTCGTTATCAATGTCTTCAAGGAACCATGTGATAGATCTCATACACAAATTAGAAACTAGAGTATTTTTGTGGAGAGAATGGAGGTTGAGAATAACTTTTTGGTTTTTTTATTCTTCTTCGATTAAAAAAATTAAAACTACAACTAAAATCAAAGAAAGCAAAATAGATAGCTTTGTGTAAATATTCCTATGTTTGCTATCTATTTGATTCATTTTCGAATGCTTAATATACAAATTTAGAAAGAAAAAGTGATTTCAATGAAACCCAGTGCCCGTCATCGCCATATAGGCAGGAAAGTAACTGTTTCAGATAGACTTTTTCTTCCTTTTTGTGAATGATGTAACGAAGCGTTTTTTTACCTGCCTGCAATTTTGATATCGAAGAAAACGGAATCATCTCGCTTGTCAAAACTTTTCAACAATCTATTGCAAATTCAATCTGTCCAGAAACAACTGACCGTTCTCTCACTTTTTCCGTATGTGTTGAACAGTCTCGATACCATGTCACTTGCTTTGTGCCTTCAGCACCTTCGATTCATTCCGACACCCAAACGCTTCGTTGAATCCTCTGATACCAAAATTCTCCCAGCTGCTTGGTATGAATAATTTGGATCAGTCTTATTGGGATAGTATACTGAGTACATTCCCGAGCTAGATCCTTTTGAATTCCGCTCTAATATTGTTAATTTTCCTAAACTGTGAATTAGGGAGAAGTGAGGTTATGTACTATAATCATAAGTCATAGATTGTCCTGAATGAGCATTTCTACTGGTAAATGGCAAGCTGAAGACTGAAATACCGCTGTGGAGGAATATCCGGAAGTGTCAGGAAACCTAGTAGATATTTTTCTGGAACCCTTTCGTCAAAAACACCATTCATTCTCGTCTGAAAATCTGACGCCGCTCACTTTTTGCTCCTAAAAGTTTCTTGTCCCAGAAAAATTTACCGTCCGGGCTCAGGGATGGAGTTCACCATTGATCAGTACCGTTAATCACTCTAAATATTAGGTCCCTAAGTCGCTGCGAAGTCCGGGCTCGGGAGCTGATTGCATTTAAAGTGATACCGTTTTTTTTTTAATTTATTACAAAAAGGGTTCCCGTCTTATGCTTCCTAAAGTCCGTTCTCATTCTGCTTAAGTTGAAGTTCTATTTGATTATTATTTTTTTTACTTCAGAGGTACACTTGTGAACATTTTAAGTTGAAAGGTTTATATTTGGTACAGCTCTGAAATCGGTAACGTTCTACCGACCGAGATAACGTTCAATTTTTATTCAAAGTTATTTTTTTTTGGCTTCCATTTACAGAGTTGCTCACCCATTTACTTGTTGATGTTCCGACAGAGTATTACCGTTAAATTTCTATCTGCTTTGTTTGAGAGCATACTCGTTTTGATAAAATAACAATTGTTAGATTGAAATTTCAGTTTGTTTTCCTCAGTCACCTCACTTTTTCAGGTTCATATCTCGACAACAATTTGAGGGTAATTTGTGCTTTTCTGAATATCAAGTGAGATACCGTCCAGGGACGGCTGTTTAAGCGAACTTTCGACGAACCGTTACCGAACCGACATCAGTATATTTTATTTTTCTGATCTACTGAATGTATCGGTGTTGAATATTTATATTCCAATACCGAATATTCAGTGGATTTCGCAGCCGGTACTCCTGTTGGAAGTAATAGGTGAAATTAAAGCCTACACCCTATTACAAAAGTCTTTTCTGGTCACACTATCAGACCCCTGGGATACCGTATCTCCATCTGCTGCTACCTGGGGCTCCCTAACGACTTTTAGGGAGCAGTGGAGCATACCACTACAAAAACTGGCGCCCGAAATTTTCTTTGAAATTGGAGTCTGTTTCTGGCCTTGAAACAGAACCAATTTCCGAGAAACCGACTGCGCTAAGTAGTAACGCCCGCCGAACCCCGAGAAGAGCGTTACAAATTGGCGCCCGAGCAGGGACCGATTTAGTGTGGAAATTTTCAGAAGTTTCCATTTGGTTTGTCCCAGTTTTTTTTACTTTCATCGAATATTTTTTTTCCCAAATTGTGTAACTTGATTTTCGATTTATTTCTATATTTGAAGTTTCTTTACAGCAATAGACATTTTCTTCTCATTTTCAGCATTTTCAGTGATTTATAATTTGTGATATTTTCTTTTTCAGCGGCCCTGAAATAGTTTACTCTGATTTGCATTCCCTTTCTAATGCCTTATTGTTGGTGAATATTCTCGTTTCAACATTTTGTTCAAATAGTTTTGAGACATTTGAACCACATTATTATATCAACCCCGACCATTTGTTGATTTATTTTTCTTTCCAGCATTCTTGAATAACATTGTCGGTATCTTTCTTTTCTCATATATTGATCCTATTTTTCAGAACTTTCAAATAGTGTTGCGCATTTTTTTTCCCGAGTGCTTTTCACCCTGGACACTTGTTTCTCTTTCGAGAATATTTTGGGTTTACTGATTTGTCTTACCGGATTATTCCAACTGCCCCAATTACCTGTGCGTTACTGATTTGAATTGTATATAGTGATATCGAAAATTTGAGAATTTTTGATGTGAATATTTATTGTATATATTATATCTGATCGATGAAAACTGATTGGTTACTATATTGACATTGAAAATTTTTCACCTGTACTTGATCTATATATCTCTGCTGCGTTCTTTTATTTATTATCATTTATCTAGTGGAAGGTATTTATATTTGGTATATATTGGGTTCATTTATTTACTTGGCTGTTTGAATACTTCCATCGAATAGGAACTGACTTTGGTATATTTTGGTACATATATCTGCATACTGGGACTCGAATTTTTTATTTATTTCGTGCGGTATGGTGAAATATATATATATATATATATATATATATATATATATATATATATATATATATATATATTTTTTTTTTTGAAATACTGATTGGATATTTGGTATTATTCAGTTGATTTTGAATAGGAGTGAATACCAACCGGATTGGTTGAGTCGATTTCGGACGTTTGAAATATTTCTTGGGTGAAGTACTTCGATATTTTTTTGATGTTGAATACGTACTTGATATTATTTGGTTGAATTTGTTTTACTTACTTTATCTCGCTGTCTTCTGAACTTCTCTACCTTTCTTTTCCCTGTTCTTTTTATATATATTTCTTTTCTCTCTAACCCGAAAAAAAAACCGTTTAGATTTTTGTCATGACCGAACAAATTTCTCCCAACACTGAAATGGAAAAAGAAGAACAAGGAGAAATGGGCCAGAACTTCCTATTCCCCACCGGGGGACAGAGCCCTACAAATTCAGGATCCGATGCCGAGGATATCGAAGGATCGTTCGCTCCAACGTTGGAGTCCAGAGTAAGTTGGGTATATAAATTGAAGAAACCAGAGCTGATACAGGAAGCTGAGAATTTACGGATACGCACCAGTGGGACCGTCGCAGAACTGCGACGGCGAATAGTTTGGTTTTTGAGAGAACTCCCCTCCAGACTAGATAATGTAGAGCCAATCATAAGAGTCGACCCCCCACCACCCCCTTCAAATACTGGAGCTATTCCCAAAAACTTCTACAGCCAGGAGGTGAATCCACGAAGGGGTTTTCCCGTTACGACCAATCATCAGGTGCCTTCCCCAAGACCGGATGACTTCTTTCCGACCTATGTCCTGTCAGCTCCGAGGCTGAACACCTACCCGCCCATCCCACAGGAAAGACGGGGTTCCATCAGGCGGAATCCAACCCAGGCTCAACTTCAACAAACGTATGCTCATGTTGCTGAGCCTCGTCCTGTTTTGCAACCATTGAAAACATACCGCTGGAATGTCCATTTCAATGGAGAAGGAGATCCGGTTGCATTCCTGGAGAGACTGGAAGAAATTTGTGAAGCCGAAAATATAAATCCTGACCAACTCCTGACTGCTCTGCCAGAACTGCTACAAGACATGGCATTGTTATGGTATCGCAGCAACCGGCGATACTGAAATTCTTGGGCAAGCTTCAAAAATGTTTTCCGAACTCTCCGAAACTATTTTGTTCACGCTGTGGACGGAACAACATATTGTCCAGGGACTGTGACTGTAACCAGCAACTGAGTCCCTCGAGTATAATACCACACCCTGATGATAGACGACCGTTTGTTCCAGTGACTATCAAGGACACAACTTTCCTGGCACTCATTGACACTGGAGCCACCAGAACCTTCGTTTCTCCAACGGTTGGTGAAGGTTGTGCCCGTCCCGGGTTTCCGTCCTTACAACCAACCGTCCATGAATCCCGCCAGGCCGATGGTTCCCCTATACCCGTTATTAAAGTTTTTCGACCGGAGATAACTATCGGACAGGAAACTTTCGATCCAGAAATTTGGTTATCTCCCAGCTGAGTGTGGACATCGTTATAGGTATGGATGTTCTACAGTCCAGAAATTCCAGGCTGGATTTACCGAATGGACGAATTTTTTTAAACAATGTAGAAATAACCAACCGCCTTCCCGATACCAGGCAATCACCAGGGATTCACCTCGTAACCTCTCCGACAGACTCAGAATTTCACCAGGAACCATCACCGAATATAAGAGGTGTTGAAGCCCGTGGATCCGTTGAACAGAGTCCGGAACCGAATGGTGAGACCGAATTTATGGATGGTGAGATGGTGGAGCGAAAGAACCTCTCTAAGCTTTAGCGTTACCAGTTAACCAAGTTCCTGGAAACCGAACTACCGCTCTTTGACAAAATCAGAGGAAACACTTCGTGGATACAACACCACATCCGTTTATCGAATCCTGAACCTATCAAACAACGTTATCGTCCACAAAACCCGAAGATGCAGGAGATTATCAACCAAGAAGTGGAGAAGATGTTAGCCGATGGCCATATCGAACCGTCTCGCAGTCCATGGAGTTAACCAGTTGTCATCGTCCGAAAAAAAGATGGAAAACCGAGATTTTGCATTGATTTCCAGAAGGTCAACGAAGTAACCGAGAAGGACGCCTACCCTCTGCCATTTATCAGTTCCATATTGGATAAATTGCGAGAAGCAAAGTTTATTTCAAGTCTGGACCTGCGCCAAGGTTACTGGCAAGTCCCCCTCCACCCCGCCAATAAACCAGTTACTGCATTCACGGTACCGGGACGTGGGCTGTTCCAGTTCACCGTTATGCCGTTCGGGCTTCATTCAGCTCCCGCTACGTTCCGAAGGTTGATGGATACCGTCATAGGACCGGACATGGAACCATACGCCTTCGCTTACTTGGACGATATAATTGTTCTCGGAAAAACTTTCGACGAACATCTGAGTAATTTGCGTAAGGTATTCCGGCGACTACGAGAGGCAAATTTGCAGCTCAAACGTGTACAAGTGTAAATTTTGCATGGATTCACTGCGCTACCTTGGACATCTAATTACTACTGAAGGCATCCGAACCGATCCCGAAAAAGTGGAATCTATTGTTAGATGGCTCGCTCCGACAACAATCAAACAACTCCGTCAGTTTCTTGGTATGGCTTCCTGGTATCGACGCTTCATCCCGAACTTCTCGCAGATGGCCTCACCATTGACTAAATTACTGAGGAAAAATTACCGATAGAGATGGAATCCCGAACTAGACGAAGCTTTTGCCAATTTGAAGCGTTGCCTCACCGAAGCTCCGGTACTAACCTGTCCAGATTTCTCCCAACCATTTGTTCTCCAGACCGACGCCAGCGACTACGGACTTGGAGTTGCTTCAACCCAAACCATCGCCGATGAAGAGCATGTAGTTGCCTACGCCAGTAGAACACTGTCCCCGCCGGAGAAGAACTATTCCGTAACCGAAAAAGAATGTTTGGCAGTTGTATGGGGAATCGAGAAGTTGAGACCGTACCTGGAAGGTTATCGGTTCACGATCCTGACCGATCATTTATCACTCAAATGAATTCAGGCCATGAAGAGTCCGTCAGGCGCCTGGCTCGATGGGCCATGTTCCTACAACAGTTCGACTTTGAAGTCAAGTACCGAAGAGGATCTCTGAACCGAGTAGCCGATGCTTTATCCCGTCAACCGCTGTCCGATTTGGGAAAAGGAGAACCGACCTGTCTGACCATAGACTTCGTTCAGGCGGAAACTGAATGTCCTTGGTATCAGAAAAAGTCTAAAGAAGTTTCCGAGAAGCCCGACGATTTCCCTGACTATTGTATCCATGACGGGAAGCTTTACCGTCATTCTTGGGAATCCGGGGATATGACTGAACCCGACATGGTCGATCAATGGAAATTATGCGTACCAAAACGGCTTCGTGCTGCTGCCCTGAAAGAAAACCATGACGCGATGACTGCTGGTCATTTGGGAGTATCTAAAACTACTGTACGAATTGCACAACGGTATTACTGGCCCGGAATGTTTCGAGAAATCTCCCAATACGTACGAAGTTGTTTGACGTGCCAAAGATATAAGACGTCTCAACAACAAACTCCAGGTAAAATGCAACCCTCCCGAAATGTGAAACCATGGAGTACCGTTTCCACCGACCTTGTAGGACCACTACCGCGTACGAGTAAGGGCCACAACTTTATCTGCGTATTTCAAGACCGGTTTACTAAATGGATACAGATCAAACCGCTGCGCAAAGCAACATCCCGTGCTGTAGCCCAGGCATTATATTAGGACATCGTACTCTGTTTTGGCTCCCCAGATACCGTCATCAGTGATAATGGTAGCCAATATACCGGAAAAGTTTCTACCGACCTCCTGACTGAATTAGGAATCACTCACCGACTCACTCCTATCTACACTCCGCAAGCTAACCCTGTGGAAAGGGCAAACAAGACTATCAAGACCATGATTGCTCAGTACTGCGAGGACGATCATAGAAAATGAGATCATCTTCTTGAGTTACAATTTGCTCTGAACACTTCTCGCCAGGAGTCAACTGGATTTAGCCCGGCTTACTTGAATTTTGATAGAGAATTCAACCCTCCTCGGTCACTTGCAAGACCGGAACAGCCAGCTGGAGAGACCGATGCAAAACCAAGCCTTTGGGTGACAAAACTGCAGAAACTCTAAGAAGTGTATGAACTGGTCAAGGTCGATTTGGCCCGAGCCCAAGTAGCACAAACATATTAGACCAATATTGGTTCAATATTACGTGAATATCAACCCCATATTGTAGATATCATATTGGCCACAAAAAAAATGTGAACATTCGGCGATATTAGATCAACATTCGATAGCAATATAAATATATATCGTTTCAACTATATTGGTACAATATTGTTAATGATATATCGACGAAAAATGTATATTTGATTGATGTCACCAATTATTTTTTTTATAATATTCGGGATTATACATATCTATTTTATCAAATAGTCAACTAGAATATTTCACTCATCAACATCAACTAACCGAATACTAACCTGGAAAAAACTCTGACTGCTGCGGGGTTTGAACTCACGACCTCCAGAATGAGAAATATTGTTGTCGACCACTATACACTCTACGGCACCGAGAGACTTGTTGGTAAGAAGGAGTTGGGTGGTATAGATGTGGTGACTTCAAGTTAGTTATGTTCGAGACAACATTAAAATGTCAGAAACTTAAGTAACAATGAAATATATTCGAAAAAACACTGAAGGATCACTGTCTTATGTGATGGCGATTTGGAATATCAAACTTGCTGTGCCAAATGTTCTGGACGTAATTTTCTGGTATTGAAATCCACCAAATGACGATATTTCAATTTTTCCAAATTTTGTTAGGAATAATTCGTGATAAATATTGCTTATCCGATATTGATATATGTTTGAATACATTAAGTGAACACTTTCAAAACTCGGATACCCCTTTTCAGGCTGTGATTCTAAAATGACTATTTGAATATTTTCATTTTAGTGTTGAAACAATATTCAAGCAATATCAGAATTCGCATATCTATATTGCAGTATCATGCCGATATGGTACCTAATGTGATAATACAATATTTCAATCTACGCTCCCAAACAATGTCGAATATAAATTAGATTTCGATGTTGAAAATTGAGTATATACAAAATATGCAGACAATATTGAAATATCTATGTTGTTAAACTGATATTATTCATTATCACCTGATATGGTAATTCAGATATTGGTAATAAGTTATCAAACCCATATATTATCAATATTGAACCTTACAAAGTGCAGTTGAAATTTATTGTCAATATTGAGGCAATATTCATAAAGAGATATCGTTTTCTCAATATTGATTAATATTAGTTCAACATCAATTTTTCACTTACGATGTATCTATATTGGACCAATCTGCACTCGGGGTTCAGCCAATATTATGTGTTACTTGGGAGCTTTCACCACACAAAGTCATTACTACAACTTGAGACGAAGAGACTGGAGATGCCGCGTTGGAGACCAAGTAATGAAGAAGGAACATCCACTATCGTCTAAAGTTCAAGGGATTACTTCCAAGCTAGCTCCAAAGTATTCAGGTCCCTATATAGTAAACAGAGTTGTTACCCCCGTGGTTTATGATCTCAAAGACACCGCCGGAAAAGTAGTGAAGCAGATTCACATAAAAGACTTAAAACCGTTCCATCCCAAACCGCAACCATAAAAAACCCTTTTTCCTTTTCAGTCATGAGCAAACGCTCAGCGTCCCCCGTAGAGGAATCATCCCGCCGGTTTCGAGGGCTCAGTACACCTCCCCAACCCTACCCCACTATAGATCTCACCACTCCTTCCCCACCCCCCGTCTTGCTGTTGGAATCTCTTGAAGTAGAGACCCTACCTATACTGTCCCCGTCACTATATCTCTCTCCTATCGTTCTTCCACCTAATGATTTTTTGCTTCCCCTTGATCATCCTCCTCCGAGCCGTACCCCCTCGAGATACCGCTGCCGCCTCGGCTTCAGCCACCGCTAACCGCCCCGATGAAATCTCCGCCATCGGAACCGTCACCGACCTCTGAGGACTCCACCGACGATCCGACATCCTGGACCTCCTTCACCATGGCCCCCGAAGTTCGCCGGCTGCTGCTCAACTTTGGGCAACTTCCACCAGCTGTCCAGCTCATCTTAGGGCAGGCCTTAGTGGAGCAACACCCCACTGTTGGAGCTTTGTGCTCCCGCTCCATGTCTGAGCTGATGACCACCGCCCTGATAGACTGGGCTGCGAAAGAGTACCAGCAGTATTCTTTTGTAAGGGAGTGGACTCCCACCATGCGGCAGGTGATGGCCTTTTTGCGCCCCGCATCCGTTCCCATCAACCGACGGTGTCGCCTGCGGCTCGAAACGAAGGAGAAGCAGGGAGTGTGGGTCACCATCCCTCCAGGCATTTAATCTACGATTGGATGGTAATAGATTCCGACCTAACCGAAACAGTTTCAACGACAACCTCCGTAACTGTTTCGCCGACTTCTGGAGAACTGCGACCCGTATCAGTGCCTGAAACAGTTTCCGTAATTGCTACGCCAACTTCTGGAGAACTTCTACTCGTATCAGTGCCTGAAACACCACCTGAATCCGTATCGACAACCCCCTTGGTATTTGCTTTGCCGACCACTGGAGGGTTTCAAACCGTATCACTGCCCGACGAAAGGTTCGCCCTAGACAAAGGTCTATCCGAAACCGTAACAGCTCCTCCGACTACCAATACGGTGGACACACCTCCGCCCACCATGAGTGATTCAAGTACCGTCCACCAGCTCTTACCAGAGAATCAGGCTGGAAAAGCGATAAGTCGGACTGAGCAAGATACCAACCCGTACCAGGATCCATTCAACAATAATAGCTATTATGCGATAGAATGCTACTCTGAAGAGGCGTACAATGCTCAGTTAGCGATCCCTCAATCATCTGAGCAGGTACCAGTTCTGGCCCAGCCGTTACCCCGCTCAGACGGCGTCAAACATAGAGAAAGTCTTGAACGATCCGTGCCCAATATATTTTCCTGTGCAGATGAATCTGTGTTGGAGATGTGGATATCCTGGCCACAACCGTCAACAATGTCAACAGCCCTGGAAAATCTTTTGTTTCCGCTGCGGACTAGTGGGGATTCAGTCTCGCGATTGCCCGTGCCCTTCCAGGATACCTGTCCAAGTATCGACCCGCTCTACCAAGAGGATTTCGATATTCTCCCACCCAGGTCCTCACAGACCTCCAAAGAGAACTAGTCGGGGAACACACCGCCACCAAGATCGTCGCTCATAGAGCCGTCCAGTGCAACTTCTGCGGTTGCCAAAAGCGTTGTTTCCGCTGAAAGAGTAGTCTTTCAGACATCTCCGAAGAAGATCAATCCCGCTGTTCGTCACTCTCCGCTAGAAGATCGGACACATGGTCCGAATTCTTCGTCATTTTAGTCAAGTGGTATATTTTGGTCTTGAAAAAAAATGCAAAGCAAGTTTTCATTTTTTTTACCGTAAGTAAGGGGGGAATGTAACGAAGCGTTTTTTTTACCTACCTGCAATTTTGATATCGAAGAAAACGGAATCATCTCGCTTGTCAAAACTTTTTAACAATCTATTGCAAATTCATACTGTTCAGAAACAACTGACCGTTCTCTCACTTTTTCCGTATATGTTGAACAGTCTCAATACCATGTCACTTGCTTTGTGCCTTCAGCACCTTCGATTCATTCCGACACCCAAACGCTTCGTTGAATTCTCAGATACCAAACTTCTCCCAGCTGCTTGGTATGAATAATTTGGATCAGTTTTATTGGGATAGTAAACTGAGTACATTCCCGAGCTAGATCCTTTTAAATTCCGCTCTAATATTGTTAATTTTCCTAAACTGTGAATTAGGGAGAAGTGAGGTTATGTACTATAATCATAAGTCATAAATTGTCCTGAATGAGCAATTCTACTGGTAAATGGCAAGCTAAAGACTGAAATACCGCTGTGGAGCAATATCCGGAACTGTCAGGAAACCTGGTAAATATTTTCCTGGAACCCGTTCGTCAAAAACACCATCCATTCTCGTCTGAAAATCTGACGCCGCTCACTTTTTGCTCCTAAAAGTTTCTTGTCCCAGAAAAATTTACTTTCATATAGGTTCGAATTCGCATGGTTTTTTTTATGAAAGACAAAAAGTAGTAACCAAATTTCTGGGTTTTTGTGCCTTTGAGTTTTTCGAAGGTAGAAGAACATGGTACGACATCTGGTTTTTATGGCAGTTTTTCCATAATTTTTTGTTTTTGAAAAGGATTTCTATAAATACGAGAATTCGAAAAATCAGAGAAAGTTGAACTTTATCTGCCATAGTGACAAGTTGAATTTTTCCTGCGAACCAGTTTTCTGTTTTTGAAGTTACCGACCGAATTTTCCTAAGTAAATTTGATTTTGATACTTGGAATATTTCTCTACCGTATAGTTTGGTTTTTAATTTTCAATATTTTCATTTGAATGAGACAGTAAATTGCAGTGTTGGTGCAACGTTGACATTGATACCGTTTCAATTGTCATATCTCCGTTCGTATTTCGTGTACGGATTTCAGAGCCAGTTTTGAGTAAGTGACTGCTACTGTTTTTTTTCATTTTCTTGAACAGAGTTCACAAGTGACACCCGGAAGTAAGAACCTGAGGTATATAGATCTTTACTTCCGTTCTTGATCACCGATCCCTCGATTACACAACCGTCGCGAATCACTTTGGTACCGTGAACTTTTAGTTCCCACAAGCCGCTGAGAATAACCGGGTAGTAGGAACGAGGTTCACAGTTGATCGGTACTTTTCCCGATTTTGCTATAAATATATTAGTTCCCCAGCCGCTGAGAATACCGGGCAGGCGAAACTTATTATTTGTAGCAGCAACAAGCGGTTGTGAAATTTTATGTGGGCAGGTCCGCGTTCTAAGAAGTGCTTAATATGTAATCTGTTTTGGGAAGCTCTGACTGGTAAACCTTCGCGAGTCATTTGGTACTGCGAATTTAGTCCCCTAGTCGCTGAGAAGTCCGGGCTCAGGGACGGAGTTCACCATTGATCAGTACCGTTAATCACTCTAAATATTGGGTCCCTAAGTCGCTGCGAAGTCCGGGTTCGGGAGCTAATTGCATTTAAAGTGTACCGTTTTTTTTTTTTAATTTATTACAAAAAGGGTTCCCGTCTTATGCTTCCTAAAGTCCGTTCTCATTCTGCTTAAGTTGAAGTTCTATTTGATTATTATTTTTTTTACTTCAGAGGTACACTAGTGAAAATTTTGAGTTGAAAGGTTTATATTTGGTACAGCTATGAAATCGGTAACGTTCTACCGACCGAGATAACGTTCAATTTTTATTTAAAGTTATTTCCTTAAGGCTTCCATTTACCGAGTTGCTCACCCATTTACTTGTTGATTTTCCGACGGAGTATTACCGTTAAATTTCTATCTGCTTTGTTTGAGAGCATACTCGTTTTGATAAAACAACAATTGTTAGATTGAAATTTCAGTTTGTTTTCCTCAGTCACCTCACTTTTTCAGGTTCATATCTCGACAACAATTCAAGGGTAATTTGTGCTTTTCTGAATATCAAGTGAGATACCGTCCAGGGACGGCTGTTTAAGCGAACTTTCGACGAACCGTGACCGAACCGAAATCAGTATATTTTATTTTTCTGATCTACTGAATGTATCGGTGTTGAATATTTATATTCCAATACCGAATATTCAGTGGATTTCGCAGCCGGTACTCCTGTTGGAAGTAATAGGTGTAATTAAAGCCTACACCCTATTACAAAAGTCTTTTCTGGTCACACTATCAGACCCCTGGGATACCGTATCTCCATCTGCTGCTACCTGGGCCTTCCTAACGACTTTTGAGGGAGCAGTGGAGCATACCACCACAAAAACTGGCGCCCGAAATTTTCTTTGAAATTCGAGTCGTTTCTGGCCTTGAAACAGAACCAATTTCCGAGAAACCGACCGCGCCAAGAAGTAACGCCCGCCGAACCCCGAGAATAGCGTTACAATGAATCAAACGTCTTTGAATGATATACACGTACCTATCAACAGAGAGTGTTTGTGAATTTTTTCGGATTTTACTTCTTTCGCAGAAGTTGTGATTTCTATTTTTGAAATCTCAAACTCATATACAAACATTACAACATTGGATGATCTATCCCACTATATTTTTTCATCTACAGGTTCACACGGGAGAGAAAATCCTGTTATGTCCGTGACTAATCGTTCGGGGTAATGAATAACAATTGTATGTATTGGAATTAGTAAATAGGGTACTAGAAAATATCGGATTTCGACATGCTTCAAACGTGGTGACAAATCAGTAATGTGTTCTTCTGATATATTATTTCCGTTATAGCTCATTATCTATATGATTCATCTCTCAGTAAACGAGGGTAAGTGGCAACATTTCAAATGACTATCATCAAATTACTAATGCTGGAAAGAATGGAAAATTTTGTTTTCGAATCACGGTTCGATTTGGAAAATGTATCTTTTGGAATAAGATTTCGGAACTTTCCCTCTCTGTTTCAGTTACCGAGATGTAAAAAACATTCAGACACAGTTAAAAACGAGTTTAGAGCAATAGCTCAGCCAGCTTTATATATTTAGCGATGAGACGCCGACGTATCGATGAAGCTCTATTTACGGTCGGATCCCTTCGATCTGCTGGTAAACATAAGAAAACGCGACATCGGATAACGCAAGCACCAGGAATTCAGTCATAATATTTACGTCTGTTCGAGATTTGCGACAGCGTTCCCCTTCTACTATACTCCCCCATTCACCGAACAATCTCATCCTTCAAAACGCTATAATGTATCACTGGATTCACTGGTATCGCCATCGGGAGTCAATCTGTATGTATATCGATCTGTTTCAGATTCAATTGTCATGATGTACCGAAAAGTGGAGATGAAACGCCCAATAAGGACGTCGTACATCCTCATATAATAGAAGGGAATGCACGTCGTGGGGTCCTGTGAGGACCTATAAGGTGGCCCAGGAAATTGCAGCTGGAAAAATTCAGTTGAAAATTTTCATAACAGCAGCTCATTTTTATGTTGAGTTATTAGCAGGCGATTTTTAATGTATTATTGTTTTATTACACCTGGTCCAGGAAAGAGAGATTTTTTCTAAAAAATATATGATGATTTTCTCAAATCTGATATCGTTACCTAGAGAAACTGTATCAAAATATAAAGAGATTCTAGTGGGCGCTTCCGTGATTTTCAATCCTGGAAACCTAGAGTTCCTGGAATTTTCACGTGTATTGAAAGCACCTATTGAAGCGATAAAACCAGGAGTAAATGAACGAATAAGCTATCAGAGGAGAGAAGAAAATGAGCGAGACCTAGGGAACTTATATTATGGGACGCTGGTTCCCAAAATTCAAATTGAGTTGTCTGAGAGAAACACGGCAACGCCAAACTCAATTATTTATTTTGAAGCGCTTCCATGAAAATTTGTCAACTCGGTATCTTTTTTGCCATGATATATTGGATTATTCAGGAAAAAATCAGTTTGAATGTTGCACTCGAAACTAAACGAGTTTGTTTCCAGCGCACGTTGATGAAACCCATTGCTAGAAGCGCACACTAGATACGCTGAGTAGATATTTTGAAAAGTTGTTTTCAGGATAACAGAGTCATATTCAGAAAAAAATAGCTGCAAATATCTTTTTCGGCAATTTTTCTTCTGAAATGAATATGAAATGAAATGAACGACTGATTCAACTTGAATCAAATATACTTGAGATCACGCTGTGTGTGGAATCCGAATGATAGAGGATTGGCTATTCTATTGGCTGTATAGTGAGAATTCTCTTGAATGAATCAATGTATTTTATTGAACTTCGCTTCTGCATATAAAGCATTCAAGGTAAATTTTGCCAGAGGCTCCGCTTGTCTGGACTCAGTGGTGAGACTCACTATACGAAAAATATTGGAAACACGAAAACAGAGATAGTTCTTGCTTTCTTGTACGGAAATCCGATGAGTTCATTTGAACATATAAGGGCTTGCATCTTTGATTGTAGTTGGGTTACCGCTCGATAGATAGCGGATTGAGAAATGGCGTTACCTAGGCTCGAAAATGAAATAATCTTCAAGCTGATATGTTCATTTGATATCTGAGACGTTCCGTTTCATTTTTTGCTGAACACATTAGATAATCCTTTCCTGAGAAAGACATAATATCTTCATTTGGTATGCTATGATGTGATAACCATACAGTTCCATATGTATTAATATTGCATGGAATTTCAGATTTTTTATAACTGAATTCCGTTTTCTCAATGCTACTGTTTTGGTTTAGGATTTTCTCACGATCAACTCATTTAATTAGCTATTCCTCATGTAGAATAGTAATGGAGTTATTCACGCCACTATTGAATAATCCAAATAGTCTGAATATTAACTCTCTATTCGTATTCCAAACCTGTCATGGTACACTGTGTGAACAATTTCATACATTATAATCTGTTTTACCTTACCGTTATTCCTCTATTACTTGTATTCAAATTGTGCAGAAAGTATTAGTTCAGAAATATATGAATGATGTGGCATGAAATATGTTTTTGTCTACACTCAGCTACCATTGCATGGTCTAAGAATGGAATATACAAAAAAAATATAACTTTATTTAAACGTCAAAAGTCTGATGATTTGTGATCAATATAAAACATTGAAGTGTACGTCGTTCTTCTAAAAAATTCGAATTATGTTATCACCATAGTTGCGCTTTTTTTCTGAACTGAAACTACTTTCTTGGTCTGCTTAGGATGTGTAATTGGGGAGTTACCATGCAAAGATTGATGATATGATGTATCAAGGATTCGCATTTACCACAAAATACATAAGTTCTTCTCCTAATGCACCAATATTGATTTTTTGATTTTTTATTTTATATTCACATTTCTATATTGAAGTTGATGTTCTTCCTTATCGAACTCAACGTTCTTTTCTTCTTTCTTTGATTTGATTTCCCTAGAATTTTTTACATTTCTATGCAGAAAATTTTTGTGTGGCTTCGTATATCGTTGGGAGACTCCCCTGTGAGATGTCCGTCATATCCATTCTCGCTGCACAATAATACAACATATATTGTTCTGATAGTGTAAATGAAAAGAGGTCAATGAATTGGCAAGAGATGGAGAAGCCGAGTGGAATAATTCCGAAAAAAGCACGTAACAACAACATTGTCGCTGCTCGATCTTTTCTTGCATATGATGGAAAATCGTAGGCGATGCTTAGTTTCTCCACGTGAACATCGAATACCGTTTGAGATAGATAGATAAGATTAGATTATACTTTTTTATATATATATATATATATATATATATATATATATATATATATATATATATATATATATATATAGATGATAAGTATTCTCGACCGTCTATTTGTACACAAAGTTGTTTTTTATATCAGGGCTTCGGTCTGAAGAAAATGATAACTCTTTTTAGCTACCCGAGCTTTCGCTAATTTTTATTAGCTTTTTTGAGGGCTACAATATAAAATGGACATAAAAAAGTATGAATATAAAATATAAGGTACATACATGTGCTATTTGAGGTTTTTTTTTTGATGAAAAAAATCAGACCAAAGCCCTGATATAAAAAACCAACTTTGTATATATATATATATATATATATATATATATATATAGAGAGAGAGAGAGAGAGAGATAGATCTATAAAGTATCAATGTCCGTAAAATATAAAAATATTTATAACTATCCGAAAGAATCAAAATAGTCAATAGGACTCTGAAAACACATCGTGAATTCCTTTATATCTTAAAATGCATTCAGGAGTGGAAACTATTTCGTTAGACTTACTTTAGACTCGAATCTGAACAGGTTCGATTGGTTTTTCAGTTCATGGAAAAATAAATTATATAAATTGGTGCCTGCATATTTTGGGAATTTTCCGAAATTGGTGTATGTGGCTAGTTCTAGTCTGATTTTTGCGTGAGACTGTTTTCATGAATGTAGGTATGAATCAGAAGTTTATACTCGTGAAAGTTAGGAGTTCTTTCCTTTGAAGATATTTTTGCAGGATTCTCGATAGTCCAAATGGAAGATGAGGCGAATTATTCTTTTTTGTGCTAAAAAGATTCTGGTGCTGTCGGTGGCCAAACCATGTACTACAATGTTGAAGCTTATACACATTGCATAATACACAAAAACTGTCCCCTCCATATCGAGACAACTCATCAGATTTTTTATTGCGAAGTAATTTTCATTCAATTTGGAGCAAATCATATTAATGCATTGATATGCTTCGTCGCCGTAATAGAGAAATGTCGTTGACAAAGTCTAATCACATAAATATTTTGTTGAGGAAATCATAAATCTTCAGTACACAATGAGTTATTTTACAGAAGCAGAGTCAATAATATTGCTGGTCTGGAGGTTTTGGAAATTTGATATTGTTCAAAAACAGTTAGGTGGGTTCAATAAGCATCTGTATACAATGAAGCTACACGGTGTTCATTAATAGTTTCTTCCTCGGTTACTACAATTTCAGATTAGACCGGGTGGCAGTTACAGATTTTCTACAGTCTGCCTTTGGAATAGAAAATACTCGAATCTGAAACTAATCATAATCTGCAAAAAAAAAATACACGCTGCGTGGTACTTCATGGCAAACCCAGAATTTGTTCTTGATGGAACACACTGTATAGTTCCGAAGAGTATGCCTCATAAATTTTCGTTATCCTCACGATGAGACTAGTTTCAGTTGTGAGAGGCGTACTGGAAAAAGTTGGTTTTCATTAAATTTTTCCGCAATACATTCGGACAATTTGTTTATCACCCTGTTTCATTTAAAACAGCATATCTTCATGATTTTTGTACTTCTGCAGTCTTTCAGAAGGCTTCCATCAAAATTCTTGGTGAACTTAACGAACGTAAATTATGGGTTTCACATGAAGTACCACGCAGCGCGTAATTTTTTTTGCGGGTACGATACGTTTCATCTTCAATTCCTTCCCTCTCCAACGGCATACTGCAAAAAATTGGTCCAAAAATATGTCATTGCCGCCCGGTCTAATATTGAGATTCCCCGGAAATAGGCAATAATGAATATGTTGATATTGAAATATCTAAAAAAAATTTGAAACAGGGTACCTGTCAAGATAATGAATGAATCAGTACTTTTTATTTATTTATCTATTTTCAGAGATTGCTATGCTGAAGACACGTGTCAAATTTCATGTGAATTATGTTCATCCGAGATATATATTTCAAATTCAAAAGTGGAATTCTCTGTCCAAAAATGTTCATGTGAGTTCTTGCAACTCATTAAAAGTGATAGTTCAACTACCATAGCTTTTCAAAAATAATATGAAAATATATAAAGGTATTGCGTGAAAGGAAGACAGAGAAAAAAAAATTTCCAAAGTGTTGAGATTTCATGTATTTTATTGATTTTTGATACAATATGTTATATTGTAGCACAATAATCGCTCACTCGGTACAAATAGAACGTCGGTTCATTGAAGTATAATTTTAATTGATGAAACATATCTGAATACGCTATAACAGTGAAACTACTAAACTACACGAAGTTGAAACCGAAAACTTGCATATACCGAATAAAATTGAAAATATATTGAGAAAAGCGAAAGAATAATAAAGTTATTTCTGGACTTCACAAACAGGAAATAGTGCCTAAATACATCTGTCACGAATCAGGAAGAGTGAGGAAAGACACAATAAAGAGTGTGACAGCAATAATACGTACTCCCTGAGTGAGATAGAAGGATCCCCTATCACGAAAAAGTCAGCAGTACTCAAAAACGCAAGAAGCCTCAAAGGTACTCACATAAGAATAGTTCATGTAATTTCAATTTTCTTCTGAAGATGCTTACCTTGTTAGCGAAACGCGTGTCGAGTGCAAATAATATCAGTTTGGTGTTAGGGTAATTGATGTATACAAAAATTTCAACTATTACACCAAAGGTTCCAATTCCATTGTTTATTTCTGGAATGACCTGGCTGCATATTTCCAGCCTCCGGCTTCATACAAAACCCCAACTTTTGGGATGTACTAGGTAGGACATATCGTACTTAAATATTCCCAATATCAAGCCCTCGTATTGAAGGAATGTCTGAAAATGTCACAGCATACAGAAAAAAAGGTACAGACCACAATAGTTTTATTCTGTTCAAGGCCCAAGTTACAATACATTCGTTTGTTGAATGTTTTACTCAATACCGTCAATAATAGTGTAACTTATTCTATACCTACATTCATTTGATATAAAGTGAACATTTCAAATGTAAAAACCTTGCTTAAAATACCCGATATCTGCAAATCAAACTATATCAATACTCCATTGTTGTTTCAATAAACTGCCATCTCCATTAGCTGCATTGTGTAACAATTTCAGTTATTTTCTGACATTGGTATTTCTATCTTCCTTGGATTCTTCCATAAAATATTTCTTTCGACTCCATCTGAATTATTCGCATATATTTATTTTTGAAAACCAAATGATAAATCTGAACTGAACTCACCAAATACCCCTCAGTTCTTCAGATTTGTGTGTTATTCCAACAAACTTCTCTCATTTCTCCCGAACCATAACTATGCATAATTCATGCCATATCATGACGTATCATCGAACATGAAGTACTTGTGTTGCAACATTCTTTTTTATCAATTATTAGAGCCATACTTATCAGCTGAAACAGGAATAAATATCAAAAAAAGATCACAACAGAACTTGATGAATATAATATGATGGAAACATGATAGGTTATTAGTGTATACTGACAGCAAAGTTTCTACTCACACTAATTTTGAGATACTCTCAACCACTAATCTCTTTGTTCTCATTGAATTTCATCAATTCTTCATTTCGAAAAACGTTCCTTCATCTAGACGTTCACTGTTGGCACAAATGAAAGACTTCCATACTCAAAATCAAATAGGTAAACAAGACACCATCATTATCCAAATAATCTCCCAAAATTGGATATACACTTTGTAATCTAAAGCATTGAATACCAACAATAACAAAACTGAATATTACCACTTTTTCACGTCACAGAGGTTGAAAAAAAAACAAATAACAATTGACACAATTGACAGGTCTCGCTTCGCGGGAAATTTAAATAGTCGTGCGTTTCTTGTAAAGTTCCTGGAATGATTTTGTGAGTGTATTCCGGTAAAATTGTCAGTGGAACGTTCCGGGTACATTCCAAAGAAGGCCGGGACATCGCAACTCATATGGAGCATAAATGGACCGTTCCGGGAACAACGTGTGCTATTAGGGGATATTCACTGAGTGCATACACACTCCACCAGACTACCTATACTCAAATTTCAGAGAGGAGAAGAACCGATAAAAAAGTGAAAAGGAAATATATCATTCATGTGAGATGAAGTGAGATGGCAGAGCAATTTTTGCATCTACTGAAGCTGCGTTAGATTTGACGTCTGAAACAATCCAGACGCGCTTTCAATATAACCTCATTGCATTTGTTCAAAACACGGGGGAGTTCTGTTCCATTTTCCATTGTATTTAATGTCATTGAAGTGACAATGATGGTCACGTCAACATCGTGTCCATATCTGTGATCTATAGTGAAACAAATAAACGCATTAAACATTAATATTGAGGGTTCTTTACGTAGCTATTTGTTACCGAAGTGATTTCAGTGCAGTGGTGCTGAAGGTAACTGTATCACAAGTAGAATAACCCGATTTTGATTTTATAACCTCCATCAATTTGGTCAAAACAATCACAACGGTATTGAGAACACTGTGTGCCTTGTTGCCGGACTTTCCTTATAGTCGAAACTTCCAGAGACAGTTTTCAATGAGTGGCGCAAAGTGCCCTAATTGTAGCAATACTGTAGTCGAGCAAGGTACTCCTGTGACTTGCGATGGATGTAGCATGGATATTCCTTTAGCCTGCCTAGGTCTAAACGCAGATGATGTTAGGATTACACGTAATATATCCAAAGCTTTGAAAATCTTCTGCAATAACTGCCAGCCATTCATGGGTGAACTTGGAGATTTGAAAAATTTCCTGAAATCATTGAAACAAGATTTCGAAAAGCATTTTGCAAGTATGGAGAGCAAAATCAATCACATTAGTTCCAATGATACAATAGAAATCAAGAAGTCGCTCGAAGAATTCGAGAGGAATGTGAACGACATCGAATCTCATAAAACTGCTACAGTCAATAATAATAATACGGCCATAATTCAGGATGTCGTTCAAGAAATCTCTGAACGACAGCGGAGAAGGAACTTGATGATTTTTGGATTTGAAGTAAACCAAAGGATTTACGCAACACGACCGTATACAAGCAGGTGTCTGTATCCTTCGATCGGCCACCTGGACAAATCGATTATTACCGCCAGTTGAAGAAAATACTTGATGAACGGGTTGGTAAAGGTGAAGCTGATCTTCGTATCAAATATATTAACGGCTGTCCCAGAATAGTTCATTTAAACCATTGAGATCACCTGGTTCCAGTTCCTTAGATGTGAGGGGACTCAACTCCAAGGTACAGTCATTTTTCAATGCAGTTTTTCGAGCTTTTATAATGATATCATCTGTTTAAGTGAAACCTGGTTGTCAGAAAAAATTTTCAGTTCCAAAATTACCTAGTGATTACCTAGTTTTCCGGTGCGATCGTAATTTAGTCGCTACAGGCCTTTCGACAGGTATCATTGATAGCAGTGAAACAAACGTTGAAAACGTTCAAAATCAATCTTGGTACTATAAATGGAGCTTTCCACAGTAATAATATCGTTGGAATCAAGGTACTTATTTAATAATAGCTTGCTTGTCGTGTACTCTATTTACGTTCCCCCATTTGTTCATGATACAGAATTTCAGCTGTTTTGTGAGGCTTTCGAAAGCTTCACTAGTGTATTTGATAATTGTAAATTGTTAATATGTGGAGATTTCAACATAACATATTATGGCAAAGACAATGATAACCTGTACAATATTATCAACAATTTTTGTTTTGTTTTTTTCAGACTTAACAAATTATAACAATATTCACAATATTAATAACGGACTGCTTGATTTGGTTTTATCTGATTCGAAATGCTCCGTTACTAGAGAACGTTTACCATTCGTCAAAGAAGATAGTTATCATCCTGCGTTGAATATTGAATTTCAGATTCAAGATTCAAATAATAGAAATACCTTTACTTATAATAATGAATCATTCAGGTTCAATTTCAAACGAGCAAATTTCACACGAATGTATAGAATGTTTTTCGAAGTTGATTGGTCTTTTATTGATGACATAAACGATGTAAATGAAGCTTGTTCTTTGTTATACTCAGTAGTTGATAATATTTATTAGTACCTGTATAGCCAGATACAAGATTGGAAATCAGCAAAAATGTCCGCCATGGTTTACAGCCGAAATAAAAAAAAACATAATGCACATGAAAACTACAAAAAGTATAGAACGTTTATTCATTTAGAAAAGTTCAGATACCTCCGTAGTCTAATATAGAGGCAGATTGGTGTTGCATACTCGGCTTATGTTCAAACTGTTGAGGATATAATTAGTACAGATCCCACTAAATTTTGGTCTTTTGTAACAAGCAACATAATGAATTCCAGAATTCCAAACACCATGGAAAATGGAAATTCCACATTAAATAATCCTGCTGATATTGTGGAAGCGTTTGCAAAGTTTTTTTCAACGGTATATATTAAATCTGATCCAAATAGCCTCAAAAACAATATTGCTAATAATTACTCGCTCATCTCGCTCAGTAATGTCACTGAAAATCATGTGATCACCTCTTCAAAGAGAGAGAGCTAACAAGTGAATATCCTGATATATGGAAAATGACAAAAATATGTCCAATTCTTAAGAGCGGGGATACCAGTGACATTTGCAACTATAGATCGGTAGCTATTTTATGTAATTTTGGAAAGCTCTTTGAAATAATATTATACGATAACATTTATCACTCTGTAAAAGACATTATATCACGAAATCAACATGGGTTTGTACAAAAAAGATCAACAGTCACGAATCTGGCATGCATTACTCAATTCATCTCTGAAACCTTGCCAAAGTCAAGTGGATGTTGTTTACAAGACGTAAAAGAAGCCTTTGAGAAAATAGATCACTATATACTTCTATCTAAACTCAAGTCTGTGGGCCTTTTCGACAATTTGTTATCGTTGATGAAATCTTACTTAATGAATCGAATTCAATTTGTGGAATACGGCGGCTATCAATAATCCAAATCATATATTTGCCAACTCAGGTGTTCCTCAGGGGTCGAATTTGGGGCCGTTATTATTTTTATTTTCATAAATGACTTGGCACTGGAATTGTCCTGTTATCATTTACTTCTTGCCGATGATCTAAAAATCAACAACCGAATTGACTCAATACAAGATTGTTTACCTCTTCAAAATTGCAAAAATGAGGTTAGTAAATGGTGTGAATTTTCTTGAGCTGAACATATTGAAATGTAAAATAATGTCCTATCACAGAAAACGAAATCCAGTTGTCCATAAATATTCCATAGATAATGCGATACTTCAGAAAAGTCAATCATTCAAAGATCTTGGGGTTGTGTTCGATAGTAAATTGACTTTTACCGACCACATTAACGAAATAGTGGAATCCTCCACAAAACTTCTTGGGTATTGTGTACGTGACTGGTCTTGCTTTGAAGATTCAAAAACACTCAAGATTCTTTATTTTACTTTCGTATGAAGCAAACTGGAATATTCGACCTTGGTATGGTCTGCTATCTATAATAATTCAATTCTACTTTTCGAATCTGTCCAGAGGAAGTTTTTGAAGTATCTCTTTTTCAAAGTTCATGGTAGATACCCGGAGAGAGGATTTGATTATAGTGATATGTTGTCAAACTTCGGTCTCTACTCTTTACGAGTAAGGCGCAACTGTTCGGCAATTACTTGTATAACTTATTACATGAGAATATAGACTGTAGTGATATTGTGAGCAAATTGAATTTTTGTGTACCTAGAATAGAAAGACGGAGTGAACAAACATTTTATAATAATCCAGCCAGTACAAACGTCCTTACGAAATCACCAATATTTAATATGTGTCAACTATACAATGAGATATATCAGTCCTGTGATATTTAGTTTGATCCACTTCAACATATTCTGAATGAATTGATATTGAAAACTTCTGTAATTACTGGGTAGAACCAAACTGATTTTGACTCATATCTAGGTTGAGTTCTCCTTCATTATACTGTTTGTTATATGTTAATTTTTATACCTGTAACTGGGTGAAAACCTGTCGGAAATAAACGATTTATCATTATTATTATTATTGAAAGCCCGCTGCTTGAGTTTGTGCTCACGAGTATTCTATTTCAGGAACTCTACTATCGAATAGCTTAAACACTTAAATAAGCAGTTTAACCATCACAGTCTGAGCTACCCGATAATCGTAATACGTCCTCCTCTATGAAAGGAGGAGATAGAAACGACCTCTACTTAAGGTAACTTAACCCCAAGAAAAAAAGAACAAGGAAATAACGCAGTCGGTATTCGTCTCGCATTTTGCGGCATTATGATCAGTTGCATTCGCAAAGCGTGATGAGTAATGTGAATCTCATTTGTATCGTAGATATTATATGAAAGTTGGTGACTTCCAGGGCCTGCTGCTACATTCTATAGAAGAACAAGACATGATAATGATAATTTAGCATTACCACACAGTAGTGGTCTTTCTAGTGGTCAATCATCAGTTGTTGATGATGATTCTCTCATAATCTTACATTTAGCTAGTCCTTCAACAAGCACTGAAAGCACAGTGTTAGCCACAAACGTAGAACAAGCCCTTTCAGTTGATCAATTCATTCCAAGTCATTCGGGACCCCATTCAAAATTTTGTTTTGAAACAGAAACAGTTTTCGATAATCGAGATGATGATCATCATATAGAAATGAATTCAAAATTGACTGAATGTGCTTTGAAACATAACATTACACATTCAGCAATAACAGATTTATTACATATATTGAAACCTGAATTCCCCAATCTACCTACAAGTGCCAGAACTCTGTTGCATACTCCAAGATGATTAATTATTCATAAAGTTGAACCAAGAAAATATTATCGTTTTGGATTCACAGACTGTCTTATTAAGTTACTTGAATTTTGTGAATGTGAATTTCTAACTACAAAATTAGAGGTTTTCATCAATATTCATGGACTGCCACAATCAAAAAGTTCTGGGAGACAGTTATATCCAATTTTATATAAATCATCAACTAATAGTATTGTTGGGTTGATAGGTTTATATCACTGTTATGGAAAACCCAAAGCCGCTAACGATTTTTTTAAATGTTTATTGAAGAGGCTGTGAAAATATTAACAAATGGAAATACTTACCAGGATACTGTATACCAGGAAGAAATTCGAGGTTTTGTTTGTGACGTTCCGGCTAAATCAATCATTAAATATATCTAGACCATACTGGATATATGTCTCGTTCAAAATGTCAAGTAGGAAGTAATTTGGATGAAAAAAGTAATACTGGTTCAACTTCTCAATCCACCTTGCTACTTGTCCTTCAGGAGTCTTCATCTTCATCTCGAGTAAACACATCAGAGCTGCATGACCTGTTCTGATAAGGAACTCTTCCGTACAAATTTTTGTGGAAGTGGTCTACAGCCTTGATTAATGCCAGTAGCTCTTTTCTTGTTACGCAATAGTTCCTTTCTGGTTTGGTCAGTACTTTGCTGCAGAACTCAATTACCTTTTCCTGACCATCTTGTACCTCTGCAAGTACGGCTCCAATACCATTAATACTGGCATCCGTGTATAAAACGAACAGGCCTTGTTGAAGTGGAAAACTCAAAATGGGACTGGAACACACAGCAAGTTCCAGTTTCTCAAATGATCGTTCACTTTCGTTGGACCAGACGAATTCGACTCGATCTTCTGTCAACTTATGTAGGGGAGTCGCAAATCCTTCTACGAACCGACGGTAGTAGGTGCAGAGACCTAGGAAAGTCCTCACTTCTTGTTTGTCTCTTGGTCTTGGTCAGTCCCTTATCGCCTGTATCTTCCTTTCGTCTGTTCGGATGCCGTCTGATTAAACTGTGTGACCTAGAAAATCCACTTCTTTCTGAAACAATGAACATTTCTGAAGATTTAGCTTGAGGTTTGGATCTCTGAATCGTTGAAAGACTTCTTGTAGATTGTGCAGATGTTCTTCGAATGTCTTTCCCATGACCAAAATGTCGTCGAGGTATACAAGACAAGTTTTCCAAGTGAGCCAACGCAGGACCAGCACCATTACTCTTTCAAATGTTGCTAGAGCGTTACAAAATCCAAACGGTATAGCAGTAAACTGGTAAAGTCCACTCCCAGTCGATAATGCAGACTTATCCTTGTCGTCTTCATGTATGCCCGATTGCCAATATCCACTCTCCAGATCTAGTGTTGAGAACCAACGCGAACTTGCCAAAGTTATCAATGTGTCGTGTATACTTGGTGACGGGTAGCTATCCTTCTTGGAGACATCATTTAATTTCCTGTAATCACAGAGAATCTCGTAGATCCATCCTTCTTGGAAACCAACACAACAGGTGTAGACCAAGGGTTCTACGATTCTTCAATCACTTTGTCTCTCATCATCTTTAGAACAAGCTTTTCTACCTCTTGCTGCTTGGCAAATGGAACTCTTCTTGGTGGTTTTCGAATTGGATGGGCTTGGCTAACCGAGTTAGTTCTTCCTACTGTTGTCGAATCAAAGATGTCACTTCCACTCCTGATGAAATTCTTGGCAGCTTTCAGTTCCTCTCCTGATAAGTGTCCAAGTGATTCTTTGAAGTGATCATGGCACCCTCTGGCTGTTTTATATCTTGGTGCATTCTCACCCTGCAGTCTTCGATAAAATTTCCGGGTTTTCCACATCTATATCATGTCCTCTTCTTCTGGTTGCTCTTTCCACTTATCATTGATTTGATTTTCTCCAGAACCATCTCGATTGAACCATTCGATGCGCCAAATCTTTGCTCTGGTTCTTCAATTGATATCGCTCGCACTTTCGGCTTCGGGGTGTTGAAGGCCGCCTCCACTTCTAGCGAACGTACCAACGCATAGCTACTCCTTTTGAAACTTGTCAGTCGTTAAGTTTTTTGTATCTTTGGGTCTCCCAGTCCATCTATAAACATCTGCAAGGCTAGCTGTTCTTCGAAATCTCCAGGTACTTCTGGGTACGCCAGCTGGGTGGGGCGTCTCACATCTACTTCAAATAATTGCAGTCCCTCACCGGATTTTTGTGTGCGTGTTTTCATTTGAACCCGGTACAGGTGTTCTCGATGTTGATCGCCATACCGCAACTCTTATGCAGAAATCAGATCCTGAAATTCATTTTGTTGTTCGATGGGTATCGTCTGCAACATTCTTTGAGTGCTGTAGCTTTCTCTTCTTCGCTTCATCTATTGGTTGATACATTGACCGAAACGACTGACCATCAGTGGTTTCACGGAAATTAATGACGTGGCAACTCTGTCCCGGCGATCAATCTTGGTTCTTGAGAAGAGCTATTTGTTTTTCTATACCTCTCATTTCATTTTTCATTTCTCATTCCATTTCTCATTTCATTTCTCATTTCTTTTCTCATTTCATTTCTCATCTCATTTTTAATATCCTCTCGCACTATATCCACTTTCTTATTGAATCGTCGATTTTCTTGACGTATTCCTTTAGTTCTTCTTCAAGTCTTTCCTTCAATTCTTTCATTTGTATTCCTTTCTACCGTGATATATGTTCAAAAAAATTGCCTTTATGTTCTAGAACCTTCTGAAAGTCAGCTTTCCGTTGTTCTTCTATTTGTTCTAATTCAATCTTTCTATAATTTTCTGGAGATCTTCTCGTTCTTTTCTCTGTTTTTCGAGAATCTTCAGGAGCGCTTATTCTCGTTCTTTCTTTTCATCACCTCGTTCTTCCTTTTCATTTTTGAGAATGTTCTGGAGCGTTTCTTCTTATTCTTGTTTTTTCATGCTCCTTTTTTTCCAGTCGTCGCTTTTCCTTTTATTTTCTATCCCGCCGTCGTTTTTCATCTTCCTGTAGTTGTCTTCCCAAATCCGTGAATTGATTTTGGATAAATTTCAACATGTCCTCCATTGTATTACGATGTACTTCTCGCATTCACCGTAAATGGCTTTCAATTCCACGAGAATTACAAATTCTGACACCACTGTTTCGATATTTCTTTGGGTTCGTTCATTGAAACTCCAAACAACTCTAAACTACTTTCATTACAACCCTCAGCATCACAATACAATACAATGGAATACAACCACTCAAACTGCTCAGCTTAACTATCCAACGCTCTGTACTAAGATACTGTGATAAAACGCCGAATCGTCTCCGTATTTATCCGTCTTCTCGTTTTGTCAAAATGACAGGAAGATTACCAGACTCTATGAAGTTTGAAGGCAATATATGCGAAAGTTGAAAGAGGTTTATTTAAAATTTCGAAATTTTTCTCTGCTACTGAGAGGGATAAAGTGAAAATAGCCTTACTGTTGAATACGATTGGACCTGAAGGAGGTGATCTGTATAACACATTCAAGTTTGAGAAAAAAGAAGATAAAGAAGTTTATGCAAAAGTTATCAGGGAATTCGAGTATTGCAATCCACGGAAGAATAAAACATATGAGAGATTCGTTTTCAACAAAAGATATCAGGAAGAGGGCGAGTCATTTGACCATTACCTCAATAAGCTGGTTGTGTCCTGTGAATACGGTGATCAAGAGGATTCGATAGTCACAGATCGCATTACACTAGGCATTAATGATCAAAGTCTTCAAGAAAAGTTACTTTGTGTTGAAAATATTGAAATGAAAAAGGCTGCTGATATTTGTAGGAGTCATGAAATAACCAAACAGCAGGTAAAATCATTGAAAGAGAAAGAAAAAACCGTAGATTTTGTTAGGAAACAAGCACAACGAAAAAATGTTTTCAATCCGAACCGAAATGAAAATAAAACAGAATATAAATGCAGGGAATGTGACAAATCACATAATTATGGGAAATGTCTAGCTTTCGGGAAAAAATGCAAGAGATGCGGTAGGATGAATCATTTCAGCAGTGCCTGTTCGGTTGAAAACGAAAATTAGTTGGGAGAAATGGAAGATCAAGAGTATGAAGAAGAATTTTATATAAAGAATGATAAAAAATTGAAGGCAATAAAAGAAATAAAACCACCCAAAAATAAAAAAATACAAAAATCTCTTGGATTCGTTAATAATTATGTACGCAAGTTTATTCCAAATTTAGCTGAACTTACAAGTTCCATGACACGATTATTGAAAAAGGATAGCGTATTTGAGTGGTTGGATGTTCATAACAGAGCTTTAGAAAACATAAACAAAGAGATAATCAACTCAAAATTTCTTAATGAATTTCGATTCAAATGAGGAAGTAATTATTCATACGAATGCATCTATGAATGGTCTGGCTTGTTGTTTGATGCATAAAGGAATGCCAGTGGCATATGCATCTAGGGGTTTGACAGAAACAGAAAAAAGATATTCCGTTATTGAAAAGGAAATGTTAGTAATAGTTCACTCAATGAAACGTTTCCATCACTTTGTTAACGGTCGCCCTGTAAAGATAATAACTGATCATAAACCAAATATTGGCGCTATTGATAAACAGATTTGTCAAATTGATTCTTCAAGATTGCAAAGACTTCGAATGAAACTTTTGAAATACGATATATCAATTCAGTACCTTCCTGGTGAATTTCTGCACGTTGCAGATATTTTGTCAAGGAATTATAGTAGTGAATTCGTTGAAGATGATCAAGACTTGAGAGAAGTTGTTCATACAGTTGAAAAATATTTGGGAATGAGTGAGAATAAAAAGGTAGAATTCAGGAAACACAGATTATCTGATCCAATTTTGCAAAAAGTGATAGAGTTTTGCAGAAGTGGTTGGAATAAAGACTTGTGCATAGAAGGTGATTTGAAAATATATCATGAATTGAAAGAGGACATTCATGTCATCGAGGGATTTGTATTTGATAAAGATGCGGTAGTAGTTGCTTCACTTGTGAATATTTCAGGAACAATAATATAAAAGAGCCTCTCAGTGAGCATGGAATACCTGACTTACCATTCCAGAAAATTGCCACAGATATTTTAAAATTTGGGAATCATGATTACATTGTTATTATAGATCATTTGACTGAATGGATAGATGTTATTCCTCTACTAAGTACACAGAATAGTGATGTCATTTCGGCACTGAAATGTAGTTTTTCGGCATATGGTGTTCCCGATGTTGTTATTCCGGACAACATGCCCTATTCATCAATGGAGTGCGAAAAATTTGCAGGTGAATGATGATCTCAATTCAAAACAAGGAGTCCTAGATATCCTAGGTCTAATGGCATGGCAGAGCGTGCTGTACAGGTTGCAAAAAATATGCTGAGAAAATCGAATGAATTAACATCTGCTCTGATGGAATGCAGAAATACACCAATAACAAGTTTGAAAAACTCCCCAGCAGAGCTCCTTTTCGGTAGAAGACTGAAAACAAAAATTCCTATCGTTGAAAAGGTGAACCAGAACATTACTGAGTTCAGAGTTGCTCTGGAGTCTGAAAGAAAATTAAGTAAATCTTACTTTGATCAACGAACTCGGGAAAGGTGTAGTCTTGAAGTTGGTGAATCTGTACTGTATAGAAATGGCAATGAACGGCATCATGCAATTATAACAGCAAAGCATTCATCTCCAAGATCTTACTATATCAAAACTAATCAAGGTAGTGTTTTGAAAAGAACTACTTATGATTTGAGAAACACTAAAAATGAAACTCGAAACAATTCTGATCATTTTCAACTGACAACAGCTGTGGATTATCAAAGTTCAGGTTCAAATATTGAAAATGATTTGTCTCATAACAACAATAACCCAAATGTTGTAGATGAGGAAGATGATGACAATAAAAGTACTGGGAGAGTGAGTAAAAGGCTAGTAGAACGTCCTAGAAAGTTTGATGATTTCCATCTGTATTGAATCATTTACAATAGGTTGAATGATTGATTTGTGTTACCATATATAAAAATTGTGTTCGTGTTTTAGTTTGTGGGAAGGTGTAGTAATAGATATACCCTGTGTAGTTACAGTTAGTTGAGTAATGTCAAAATGACAGGAATTAATCAATAAAAGAGGCTGATACAAGTAATATTTCATTATCAATATTATACTACACTTCTTCCTCCTGGCGTCGCTTTACCTCTTCTTGTTTTTTTTTCGTGCCGTCGCTTATCATCCTCCTGTCGTCGTCTTTCCGAATCCGAAAATTGGTTTTGGATACATTGCATCATGTCCTCCATCGTATCATACGAAGTACTTCTCGTATTCTCCATAAATTTATTCATCAGCAAAATTCCTACTTCTGACACCACTGTTACGATATTTCCTTGGTTTCGTTTACTGAAACTCCAAACAACACTAAACTACTTTTATAACAACTTTTCATCACAACAGAATACAATACAATCACTTGAATTGCTCAGCTAAACGCTAGTGTTTCGTTTTATTTCTCTGTACTCCAGATAAACTACACCTTGAGAAATATTTACACAAATTCTTACATTTGGTTTTGTGTATTTTGAATCTCCGTCTCTTCTTTACGATGAATCAAGCCAATGAAGGTTAAGGTGAGGATGGAAAAGAACAGGGTGCAATAGGAAATACTGAATTGAACTAAACAACTATTGTTCATCAATCAATAACACCGTTTCACTCTTTTAACTTAATATTCACACCGAAGCAATTCTGAATGCAGTTCATTCGCACATTAAAAATATTTTTAGTCTCGTGTCGGCTCACACACAATTTTTTTTCTCACTCGAATCCATACGCTAATTCCAATGTTGCCAAACTTTCTTCGCTTATTTCTAACCACAATAAAATCAAATTGAAACATACCCCCCACCCTGAAAAATAGGTTTCAGATAATTTGAACCTGAACGAATGGGAGTTACCATCACATAAACCCATCAAAGAAAAATAAATATTATTTTATTTATTTATGATCAGACAAAACAAAATATAATTCCACCTTCAATAAAACTACACAAAAAATCCCAAGCTAATACGGAAAGATATCAATTTGCAATCGGTCTTGAATATGTACCTTTGCTCGTTTTAAGCGTAACATTTCGAATTATTCCATCCTTTCCTGGATGAACTTCGGTAATGATGGCTAACGACCAGTGAAGTGGAGGCGAGTTATCATTTTTCAAAATAACAACAGTGCCAATCTTTATATTCGGACTACTCTTATTCCATTTTTCCCTAACTTGTAGAGTCGCGAGATCTCTAGTTGCCACCGTTTCCAATAGTCCTGGACCATTCTATCTATGAGCTGGAATCGATCCAGTCTATTTAAGTTCAAATTCGACAAATCGTCCGCTGGCAAACCTTTCAAGGGTGATAGTGTCAAAAAATGAGACGGTGTCAAAGCTTCCGGAGCTACCGGATCATTGGTCAGAGAGCATAAAGGTCGAGAATTCAATAAGGCTTCAATCTGAGTTAGGAGTGTGTTAAACTCCTCATAGTTTAACTTTTGAGTACCTATCACTCTGTATAAATGAGTTTTCGCTGATTTTACATTGCTTTCCCACAATCCGCCCATGTGCGGATCCGCTGGTGTGATGAATTTCCACTCAATAGCCTTCGTTGCCAATTCCGTTTGGAATGCTTCCTTATATTTGTCCGAATTCAAAAATTCATTAGGTTCTCTGAGAACCGTCTTCGCACCGACAAAGTTTGTACCTTGATCAGAATACAAAACGCTACATGGTCCCCTACGAGCCAGAAACCGCTTTAAATAAAGCCTGTAAAAAATGATCTGTGGCAAGAGAAGTGACAAGCTCCAAATGAATCGCCTTCACACTCATACAGACGAACAAACAAACGTAGCCCTTATACACTTGAGCTCCCCTCTTCTTGCCAAGTGTAATGTCAAAAGGACCAAAATAATATACACCAGTATGGGAAAAAACCTTTGCTTGCTGTACTCTGGAAGCCGTCAAATCTGTCATTAACGGATTCATAATTTTGGGTTTCAACCTGAAACACCAATTGCAAGAATGATTTTTCTGTCTAGTGACACTTCGTCCACCTATTATTCAATACCTTTGTCTAAGCAAGGCTTCTAACAGATATGGACCAGTATGAAGATTTATTTTATAATAATAATAATAATTAAAAAAAAAATAATAATAATAAATAATAATAATAATAATAATAATAATAATAATAATAATAATAATATAATAATAATAATAATAATAATAATAATAATAATAATAATAATAATAATAATAATAATAATAATAATAATAATAAAAAAAAATAATAATAATAATAATAATAATAATAAAAAAAAAAAAAAAAAAAAAAAAAAAAAAAAAAAAAAATTGCACAGAGATGTCGAACAACGCCCCAGGTCCCCCCCCCTGATAGTAGTCGATCAATTTCGATGTAAGAGGATCCTTACCTGGCAGTATAATAGGATGTTTACTTTCGAAATCAACGGATGTATTCGCTAATCTTCCCCCCACCCTCAATAGTCCGTCCTGGATGAAGGGTCGTAACTTGCGTAACTTATTTGTGATTTGTTTCCCTCTACTCATAAGATTGATATCTGATCTGGAAGTTTTACTCTGTATAATTTTCAACAATACCATTTCACCCTTTTGTAAATCTGTTGCTGTAATGAACTGTTTCAGCGGAAGTATTTAAAAAAATCGAAGTACCCAGACGGTTATACGTAAAATTTAACCCCAAGATGATATTCTGAGAACCATTTCGTATAATTCATTACTTTTTATTTCCATTTTCGCGACTGCGGCCATACAATGAATCGATTCAATATAATTTTCACTGACCTCACGAGAATCTACTACCGTGATAGGCCATTCCGATTCGAGTAATTTGATCCAAACAGGACCCGACATCCATAATGGATCAGCTAACAATTGCGAAGGCGTGGAACCCCTAGATAAGATATCAGTAGGGTTGGTAACACTTGAAATATGACACCACTGGGCATCTGGCAAATTCTCTTGAATCTGAAATATTCTATTCGCAACAAAGGTATCTTTCAATAAAACTGCATTCGTCTTCAACCACTGAATAACTGTAGTAGAGTCCGAGAAAGCAAATATTTTAGAAATAATTACTTTTCTTTCTAGACCATCCTTGACATATCTAACTAAGCGGGATAGCAAGACAGCACCTACCAATTCTAACGGGGTTACCTTTGATTTGACACACAGCAAACTAACTTCGATTTGCCCATTCTCGGTTATTGAACGAACATAAACCACAGTCCCATATCCATCTAGACTAGCATACGTGAAAGCTATCAACATCACAGAAGATATTTTCCCTAGACCGGTAAAACGTGGAAACTGGATCTCCTCTAAACTATGCCACTCCTCTTTCAGAAGTGACCATTTTCGTGAAATTTCTGTAGGTACCTCAGCATCCCATCCTAACTTCAGCCTCCATAGTTCTTCAATCAAAAGTTTCAAATACATTATGAAGGGAGCTACCAATCCAATTGGATCGTAACATCTGGCCACCGTTGATGAAATTCACCTTTTTTGTACACCTTTTATCCGAGAACAGAAAGTGAAATTTTAAATTATCCTTATCAGGATCCCAGAACATTCCTAAGATTTTCGTATCTGTTTTGAAACTAACTGGTTTCGAAGAATGTTTTTCAGTTGGAATTTTCTTCAATGGATTGGTAGAATTGGTTGACCACTTGGTTAAATCGAACCCACCCTCAGCGAACAAGGCCACAGATTCAGAATACAATCGATATGCTTCTTCCTCCGATGGAATACTGCACACCAAATCATCCATATATAAATCGGATGATATCACTTGTGCTGCCAAAGGGTATTTGTAACCTTCTTCTTTAATCAATTGTTTTACCGTATGTAGAGCTAAATATGGAGAAGATTCAACACCAAATGCTAGTCGATTGAGCTCAAAAATTTGAACTGGTTCATCCGGACTAAACCTCCGAAGTAACCGCTGAAAGCGTCAATGATGTTCCACCATTTTAATCTGAAAATACATTTTACCGACGTCTGCTGTCATAGCAACCTGAAATAACCTGAAATTCAACAGTAAGTTAAAAATATCCGTCTGCAGTTTAGGGCCGCCATGCAAAATATCATTCAAAAAAATGTCAGAATCGGAAGATGCACTAGCATCCAGAACAATTCTAATCGGAGTACTAGAACTGTCTGGCTCGTAAACAGCATGATGAGGAATGTAGAAACTTGCACCATTTACCGTTTCGGTTTCTACTAAGTGCATATAACCATTGTCAATATATTCCCTCATCACCTCACAATATTCCAAACGCAATTTTGGATATCTTGATAATTTTCTTTCTAACGAATATAATCTCAACAAAGCCGGAATCTCCCAAACTGCTTGGAGAATCTTTGAACGGAAGTGCCACTGTAAACCTTTCGTTCTCATCCCTAGTGAAAGAACTGGTATATAAACTTTCACTGGCTATGCCCTCCGCATCTGATAAAGATTTTTGTGGAACTTGTTCCATCTCCCAAAATTTATTGACCAATTGATCTAAAGATAGAAGTTCAGTTAAATTCAAAAAGACCTTGAAACCCCTATTAAAACAATCAATTGGCTCTCTACCCATTAAAACGTATCCAAAAACCGTTTGAACTGCCACCAATGAAGTTATTGAGGAAGATATAATATTTTTTCCAAATAATGTTGCGAACAGCTCGGCACCTATAATTCCGTCAATTTCACCTAGCTCATCGAATTTATCATCTGCCAACTGAATCTCGCCAAAATTACCCAAAATAGTCCGATCAATTTCAACTCGGGGAAGTTTATCCGAAATCTTATCGACCAAGAGTGGCTCGATGTGATATTGCTGGAACGGATCATACCGTGAGGCTATTACCAACTTCCTCACACCTCTCACCGACTGTGAATTTGTACCTATACCTTCCACCGACGTAGAACACGAAGAAGTTTTCAATCCCAATTTCTTGGAACAACGATAAGCAAGCAACTGAACCTGACTACCACTGTCCAATAAAAATCTAGCCGTTTTGCATTTCAATGCACCACTAACGACATTCACTACCACCGTGGATAATAAAACAGTATATCCAGTCTTATGCTTCACAGCCGTGGCACAAAAATTATTATTTACCGAATTCGAAGCCCTAATATTCGCATTAGTATCTGCATTCGAACCTGCACAATCGTTTGCGAGCTCCCGTGATACCCCCTGTTCCTCACTACTTTCAGCCGACCTACTTAAATGCAGCAATGTATGATGTTTCTTGGAACACTCTCCGCAAACGCAAACCGACGTACATGCCCTCACACCATGATTAGGAGCCTAACAATCAAAGCACCATTTGTTATCCCGTACTGTTATGCAGTGCTTTTCAGATAAAAGTATGCACCTTCAATAACTTTTGTAATACTGGTATTTAGGAGAAATCCAAAAACACGTCAATTTATGTTGGAAGGGGCAAGCATTATGGCTTATTCAAACTTACTGGAAAAGCCACCCCCTCACCACTAGCATCATCCCTTGTTTTTTTTTAAATTACCCCTCATATTTTTTCTGTAAAATTTGGATACTTCTCTTTGTGCTGATTTCAAAAATGTATAATACTTGTAGGTTGAAGTGGTTGGTTTATGAGATAAACAATTTTTCTTTTAATAGCACAAATTTCACTTATTTTTTACTTTCACCTCATTTGCCTGGAATGAAATGGGTTGTACAACAGTAATCTTTTTAACTGTGCTATTTATTCTACTTCAAAAATCCAAACAACAAAAAACTCTACTTTTTATTAGAGTTCGACATTGTTAATTAGAATTTGTAGTCACTATTGATAGTGTACTTTGATACATTATTTATTTTGTTTCGCTGAAATGGCTTACTCTTTGCAAGAAAGAATTGAAATTGAAGGTTTATACTACCAAAATAATAAGTGTGCAAGAGCTGCTGCTAGAATATTCAACGAATTACATGACGGAAGACATGCAACTCATAAGTATGTAATTCAACTGATGGAGAAATTTACCACAACAGGGTCTGTTTGCAATAAAGTGCATAAGCGAGAGGGACTCGTAAATAACGAAGCAATCCAAGTGTCAATTTTAGGGCAAGTCAGCTCAGAGGCTCAACAGCCCCAATCGTTGTCAACAATAAGTAGAGCGGTCGGTGTTTCATCTTCTACAGTTTTCCGAGTTCTACATAAATTCAAGTACCACCCATACAAAGTAAAGTTGGTGCACGAGTTGAATGAAGATGATTTTGATCGTCGTCTAGAGTTTTGCAAATCAATGACGCAATTCATCAATAATATTGTTAAACAATATTTGCTTTTCTGATGAATGCTCATTTTCATTAAATGGCTTAGTAAATAGGCATAATTGTAGATATTGGCCTGAAAGTGATCCACATATTATGCGTGAATTCCATACACAACATCCCCAAAAGTTAATCGTTTGGTGTGGTATCCTAGGTGACCACATTGTCGGACCTTTCTTCATCAACGGAAATTTAAATGGTGAATCATATCTTGAGTTACTCCGGAAGGGGTTGACCCACGTATTACAACAATAATAGAAAATGATGATAACCTTTCCGAAGATTCACTGGTATTTCAACAAGACGGAGCTCCCCCACACTATGCTATGCCCGTCCGACAATTTTTAAATGAAACATTCCCCGCTCGTTGGATAGGTAGAAAAGGGCAGATGATGGAGTGGCCACCTAAGTCACCGGATTTAACACCCCTAGACTTCTTTTTATGGGGGTATTTAAAAACAAAAGTTTATGCTACCCAACCAGAATCTCTGGATGATTTACGAGAGAGGATAGAAAATGAATGTCGACAATTAAATCCAGCCGTATTAAGCAATGTCAGAGGGGCATTTCAAAATAGATTATACCATTGTATGGAAGTGAATGGTACTCATTTTGAATACTTATTGTTACTTTCGTTGCAACATCAAAGAATTAATAAATCCATAACATCGCATAACATTTCCTTTTTTCTTGTTTATTTGCTTCATAATAAAAAGCACAGTTAAAAAGATTAAAGAGTTGACTGTTGTACAACCCATTTCATTCCAGGCAAATAAGGTGAAAGTAAAAAATAAGTAAAATTTTTGCTATTGAAAGAAAAATTGTTTATCTCATAAACTAACCACTTTAACCTACAAGTATTATACATTTTTGAAATCAGCTCAGAGAGGAGTATCCAAATTTTACAGAAAAAATGTGAGAAGTAATTGAAAAAAAAACAAGGGATGATGCTAGGGGTGAGAGGGTGGCTTTTCCAGTAAGTTTAAATAAGCCATAATGCTTGCCCCTCCCAACATAAATTGACGTGTTTTTGGATTTTTCCTAAATACCAGTACTACAAAAGTTATGGAAGGTGGATACTTTTATCTGAAAAGCACTAATTAACGCTTCGAAGGAGTCAATCGTTTGAATTTGTCACATCTACTCAAGATATGCCATCCTTTATGGCAAAGTATACAATTCTTAGATTTGTCTTTATTTTCTATTTTATTATCTTGACCCATAAAAAAGGCCTTTGTTGGCCTCGACTTCCCATCCGCATGAACATTTTTAGCTGGGGGAATTTTTTTTCTCGTATTCAATACTTTGGCCTGGTCTTTCACGAATTTCATGAGCATTTCGTAAGTCGGGATACCCGAACCTCGAGTAGACATTTCAAATAACATAGCTGTTTGAGAATCAAGTTTGGATAGTGCTTGGTGCATAATAATGAAATCTGATAAGTCATTTACTTTAAGTTTTTTCAAAGCTTGTACCGCTCAATCATAATTTTCAACAAATGAAGTGAGGCTGGAGGCAGATTCCTCTTGTAATGGTCTGAATTCTAGCATTTGATCCAAGTAGCTACCCGCTAAAGAACGAACGTCTTGATATTTATCAATAAGAGTTTGCCAAATTATTTCATAATTATCCCCACTAGGCACAATACCCGAACACACACTTAAGGCAGAGCCTATTAAACGCCCAACCAGATAATTGACTTTATCAGCATTTGTTAATGAATTAACTTCATGAATTATAATAATAGTATTTATTGCAATACGATCATCAATGGACACAGCAAAAGTCAAAATTTCAAAAGGTCAATTTGAACAATGATTAAAATTCAAAATTAAAATTATTAAACCACATCAACAAGTTACAATTTAAAATTCAGGTAATCTTTAAAAGTCTCAAAAATATTTATGATAAACCAGTTATGAGACAATTTTTTCTATACAAATTTCAATTTAGCCAACAGTTGAACGAGTAGTAGCATTTATGTCGCAAGTAAGAACTGACAGAGCTCCTGAACCTCTTGTAGACTGGTATATTTTTCAGTTCCTCCGGTAGAGATCTATATGCTTTTATCGCCTGATAGTAAGGTCCTCTCTCATAGTATGTAGAGTTATGGCTGGGGATAGTCAGTTTGTTGCAATGCCTGGTATTAATAGTCATATTTTGAGAATACTGACTGCTATTTCTGGCAAACAGTTCAGGATATTTTTTACAAAGCAGACAAGACCTAAGAAGTACAGCGAGGGCACCGTCAGGATGTCAAGTTTAGAGAAAAACTTCTTACAAGAGCTTCTGCGATCTAGAGTTAGGATACATCTCAAGATTTTTTTTGAGTAATGAATATTTTTTGTGAATGGACTGATGAACCCCAAAATATGATACCATATGAAATCAATGATTGCACATGGGCATGGTAATATGTCCTCAGACTACAAACAGAGACTTGATCTCTCAGATATCGTATTATTCCACAGATAGAGCTCAATTTGTTATTTAGTAAGTTTATATGAGTTTCCCAACTGAGTGTAGAGTCCATCGTGACACCTAAGAATTTAGTATAATCAGATATTGGAATAGACTTATTTTGGAGTTTCACATAGAGAGATTCCTTATAGTTGATTGATTTGTTAAAAAGTACAATTCCTGTTTTGGCGACATTTAGTTTAAGCATGTTTGTCTCTGACCAGCTGACCATACTATTTGAAATTGCTGATGCTTTGGTTGAGAGTTCAGATGTACTAATTCCTGTGAGAATAACGGATGTGTCATCTGCAAACTGGTATACACTACCCATATTCAGAGCTTTGGGTGAGTCATTTACATATAGCAGGAAAAGTATTGGTCCAAGGATCGAGCCCTGTGGTACACCTTGTCTAATTTCGATTCCACTAGATGTGAAACTATTTTGTGAATTCATTATGCAAACAACCTGGAATCGATTTGACAGGTATGACTTGATGAGTTCATAACCCACACCCCTTATACCATACTTCTCTAGTTTATTTAGAAGTTTTTTGTGGTTTACCATGTCGAATGCCTTTGAAAGGTCATAGTACAAGCCTACAGAGGGTTTTTTGTTATCAGCATTTTCTGTTATTTGTTTAACTGCATTAAATATTGCTAAATCTGTGGACATTCCTTGTCTAAAACCAAATTGATGAGTATTCAGAATATTATTCGAATTTATAAATGTGATGAGCCTATTATATATTACGCGTTCAAATATTTTACTGGGTGATGGGAGTAACGATATTGGTCGGTAGTTATTTATGTCGTTCTTACAACCTTTCTTGTACACAGGGATTACTTTAGCTATTTTAAGGTCATCTGGAAATATACCAGATGATAGGCTTTCATTTATTATGTTTGTCAAAGGCTCACATATGTACTCTGAAATTTTCTTCAATATTGCGGGTGGTATGCTGTCTACACCACACGAGTATTTCGGTTGCATTCCATTTAATATATTGAATGTTTCTGAACGATCCACCGGTCTGAGAAAAATAGTAGTGTTGTTATAAGTAATGTTATCATTTTCTACCTCATGTTCATTGCTAAACTGTGTGAATAATTTATTGCAGCGATCTGCTATTTCCCCAGGATTAGTAATATACTGTTCATCATCATTTTTTAAAACTATAGTTTTATCTCTGTTCTTATTTTTGGTTTGATTGAATATACTCCACAGTGTTTCAGATTTGTTATGTGAGGCAGAAATTTTGCCATCATTTACTGTTTTTTTGTGATTTGATAAGTATTTTCTGTATGCCTTCCTTTCTTGTTTATATCTGATTAGTAATGCTTCACATTTAGTTTCCTTCCAAAAACATGATGAAAATCTTCCATCCGAATGGACGTGACTTTTAAAGGGGTTTTTGAAGAAAACCGCCCTTCCAAGTGAGGACAATCAAACAACGAGAAACATGGAACTTTTAGCTTGGCTGCGATAGGAGATTTCAATTGTGTATTTGAAGTGTACCCTGGTGGAGTGAAAAAATGAGAGATAATGGAATTTTACTTAGTTCATTGACAACAAAAGAAATAGACAAAAAAACATGATCACAGTGAATGAATACAAAAATTACTCGAAATAATTACCCATTAATAAAATGAATCAGGTTGAAATAATGCAGTTGGGATTAAATAGAAATGTAAGTACTCACATTATCATTCCAAGGCAGGAGAGATGTGCTTTCTTCATTCTTCAAAAAAATGACGCCGACTACTTTGAAAATTAGTTTGGTTCGTCAAACTGATCACTAAAGATTCAAAAAACAAAAAGCCCGATTCGGAAGGCAGTCTTCCAATTTATATAAAAAATAATCCTGTCGTCATGAACTATTCCGCTGACGATTGCTGAATTCGCAATTCTCAGCGTTCATTTATGATTATCGACGACCAGTGATGTAACTTGAAACCTGTTGTCTGAAACGACGTTGAACTTGGAAATTCGCCGGATATAAATACTACTATTACAGCTGAATAATATAACATGCGTGAATGATTTATTTTGGAATGAAATATTGAATTGAAAAATGATGAATTATATTAATAATGACTCGATTTCCAAATTCATTTTCAGGTTGATAATTTTGAAAATGTAAAGATAAATCTTTATATGAGACCTTTTATTTTCAATATATGACACATCTCCCCTCCTTTGTAAAGCTGGACCCCAGCTTCGAATTGAAAATTGATTACAAAATATATGAGATTGAAAATTTCCACAACTAAAAAACATAAATACTTATTTTCATTCCTAGAGAAAAAACATAGATGTCCCGACATTATATTTCGAATCAATTATTCGGGTATGATTCCTCACGTGGCACAAAAAAACTGAGTCCGGTACTGGCACTGTACGTCAGTTCGTGGAAGTTGTTCCCGTGTCGTACGCTCTTGGCTCCCTCAGTGGCAGGTCTCCGCATGCAGTGTTGCCAACGGCGAAAACACTGTACCCCATGTACAGCCTGGGACTCTGGGACCTTGGAGTATGCTAGAATGACTGATGATGTCGTGCTCCTCTCATGGACTTTGCATCTGGGGCCTGATTTCAAATCGGTAAAATTCTCCCATTAGATATCATTTTCTATCGTGTAACGGCTGTCGGCTGCCTAGCTACTCGTTGATGGATTTGCTGGCATCGAATGCGCCCATCGGTGTATTTAGTGGTGTTCCGTGCAGCTTATGTCACACCAGTGAAGAAGTCGTGAACTACTCCTTTCCCGCCAAATTTTAAGACAGCGGCAGACATTTGAATTGGTTGGTTGACGTTGGAATTGTTGAAATGGCAAAATTGTCGATCAAGCCAATTGCATATTCCATTGCAAATTGCTACCTGGATGCTGATTCGGCACGCTTCGGACTCCATTTTGGTCTTTTCGTCTGTGAATTGTGAGTGAAGTGGAACAAAATTGGCATATTTTCCAACTTTTAACGGATAGCTGCATACAGAGTATGGTCAGGACTCCTGGACACTTTACTGGTAGTTTTCGCAGGTGAGTTCGACTTGGTACAGGTACCATGCTTGTTGCTGGGTCAATCCTGGGCAGGTGTCTCGACATCATTTGTAGTGGAGCATTTTTCAGGCTTGAGGAACATCTGGCATGTAGTATACTGTGGTCTGGCCTTCCTTCTGGGATTGAAAAATGGGATGCGGGGTGCTGCCGTTCTGGACTCCGTCTGTGGGTGGACCGTTTCTTGCCTTCGTATCAGTGCCTGTTCCTGGTGTGTGCCTCCGTGATGTCCCGTGATACATGAAAAAGATTATTTGCAGTAAGTATTCTTTAATTACAATAGAAAGTATTAATATTTTTCTTTTCTACATATTCCTTCAATTTTATATTACTAGGTATATAACTGACTATACTCTTATAGATACTTCTTAGTACAAAGTCCAAACCTAAAATGACTGAGAGAAAATATTCTCAAAGTTCTTATAATCCCTACTCGTACAACCTCAAATCATTTGAGATCATTACATTCTTTTTTGTCCCACTTTCTAACTTTATTATGTTGAGTTTCTCTGTCTAATTCTACTCTTCCTTTTACTCACAGGTCACATTACCCTTGCAATCGACAAATATATCTAACCCCCTTCTTTAATCACAACAAAAAAAAAATGCAAGTTGATAGCGTTTCTCCCCCATCTCTTTCAATTGGTCTCAATAAAAATACAAAACCAAAAATAATGTGTTACTGTTTATCTTGTTTCATGAGTCAATGTATTGATGTTGGATATTGAGTGGAAATTACTAAGTATCACTGACATGGAACGTTTTTTAAATCGCATGGCTCTCCCTATCTCAACAAAATGTGTTCTTCCTAAAAAAAATGTGCAACTGTATAGAATTAATCCTTTGACTTCTTTCATCAATATCATTATATCTACTCATCATATTACTCATCATATATCTCATATTTTTCACCTCATAAACTCATTATTCATTTCATCTCATAATCTCATTATTCATTTCATAAAGTATCTGCATAGGAAAACTTTCAACCCAGACTTAAGGTAATTCTGCCGAATTTCCCACGCATACCTTACTAATACTACACAATACTCTCATAGGCAATTATTCAACCCTTCTGGATCATCTTCCATAATTCCCTTATGACACGGTAACATTCTTGTTACCAACTGGACAATAATTTCTCCTATATTTTCCTACATATATTCTCATTATTTTTTCATTATCATATAATAATCCTTATTTCATCATCATATATCATAATTCTTATTCCATTATCGCGCATTATTATTCAAACGAAGTCAAACAATAAAATTAATCAATCCTTACTTTATACTCCAGTTGCACAAATTCAATCCCAAAAAATTGTTATCATTTTTGTACACTTTTTTTTTTTGTCTTTTCAATAGTGAAGAAAAAGGTGTTCCAGGTAAATTGCCATACATGTAAATTTTTATTCATTACTTCAATATCATTTCCCACCAGTTGTTGAAATGCAATGTATAAATAAATCGTCAAATTTCGATTTGAGACTGTAAGACATCCCTTCACGCCTCCTGTTCACTTTCCTGATTGACAAAACATAAGGGTGAGTCTTTGTCTTGACAATCTCAGAGAGTTAGGACAGTCATACGAATGATCAATCTCCTTCTCAAATCTCCAAGTTTCAATTTATGGTGTTTTCCAACTACAAATGACTTCCAAAAATAATAACATTTTACTTGTGCTCCAACAAAATTATTATTATTACTTTTCATTCTCAACAATTAATAAAGAAAAAAGATCGTTATAAAGGGGTTCGAGGGGGAATTTTTCCATATTTCATAAATATATCACCAAATTATACTTGAGATTCATGAAAATTCATTATCTGTATCGCTATCATGGTAGTGGAGAAAATGTTCATCTTTCATTATTAAAGTTCAGTGTCTGCGAGCACAGCTGCCAGATAGCTGACCTAGTCTAACAGTTTCCTTATTGAAAAGCGACAATCCAAGAAACGATAAAACTGACTGCTGTGTCATGTTCAGAATTTTGCTTTGATCAACATAATAGGAATGCCGTCCACTGAGTACTCGGCAAAAAGTAGAGAGCTGGATAAAAATTCAGAGATGCCAAGAGATAACATTTTGATCAATCGTTTTTATCAAAATTTCAAAAGAAGACATTATTATTAGTTATTCATTTTTACCGATTTCCGAAAAAAAATGTTGCAGGATACCTATAAGTAAAATTATTTGATAACTACTATATGATAACTACTATTCTGAACTACATTACTGCTTTTTCTTATGGTCTTTATCATTAAATCACTATTCAGGTGGAAGAATGAGCCTTTTTCGAGTCAATTGATATTTACTGAACAGTTGAAAATGGAAAAATGTTGGAAAAAAATTGAAACCTTCCATATTCAGAAAAACTGTTATTATAATGCAGCATATATTTTATAAATTCTCGTCAATTCTGAAAGCCACAATTAATTTCGAGATCATCATAAATTATTTCTTGATGAGACGACCCTCTAATAAAAAAAAACTGCATACCTATAGCAAACATTATTTTCAGATATTAGTAAGGTTGGAACACACTGTATGGAGATATTATAACAAAGAAAGTGAAAAATATTGACCCAAGGAATTACTAGCATTATACAAAAAAGAATGGCACTCGAATACTAAGGCAATTCAAACTTGTGTGGAAAAATCGATTGAATTAAATCGGGATATAATAGCTTCAATATCTATTGTGAGTAAATTTTCAGCTCTATCTATCACTGAAAATATTTTTGAAATCGTCTTTTTATATATCATATAATTCAACTGAATTACTTCATTACATCTTATTACATTACATCTTTACAGCTAGTTGGTTCCCGAGAACAAAGAAATATCATGCAGAGCTATATCACTATTTGAATTTTAGTTGATTATTTTATCGAAACTGAATGTTCAATATGTTTAAAAAATATGATTGATATTGCAATGAAGAATTAATCAACTAAATATAACTTGATTAATAAAAAAGCAAATAGTAGAGCGCTCCATATAGAAAAAATTGTATGGGAAAAAATGGATAAATCTCATAAAAAATCAGATGATAGCACATATATTGAGGAGTTTAATTGATAGAAATACTTCCAAACCTTCCTTTCCTTCGAAACATACCATCCCAACTAATGAGGTTTGAAAAATAGGATATATTTTCGTTTTTGTGAAGAATGATTGATAAAAAAAGTCTATTGTTATGGAAAAATGTGCTTTGAATGAAAAATACACGAGATATTTTTTTTCCTCCTGATTTTGCCAAAATTTTGCTTGATAAAAGTTAAAGAAAATATTCAGAAAAATCAATATAAATTGGGTAGTACTTCATAAAAAAAACTTCTGCCAAGAAATAACACGAAGGGTTATTATGTGCAAAAAACTACTAGATGTAAGGAATAGAATTCAAATTACTGTTTATTGGTATTGCGAAGTATGTTTCGACAAATTAGGCTTTATATGTATTGAAATCATTCAAATTGAACAACAACCACAAAAAAATGCAATAATTGAAAAAAGGAGAAGAAAAAAAACAAAAAAAACGAAAACATTTATCAACACAACATCGTTTCAACCAGAAATAACTTTGTAGAAAAAAAATGACTGCAGAAAAAAACTTCAATCCGTTCCAGACACCTACTCTGATCATTTTAGAAAACAAGAAAAATCCACCAGGGTTGTTCACTTTTCAGCCAAATACAACAAATTATCATTAAGACTCTAACAATTCAACTTATCATATGGAAAAATTTGTTTTACAGGCCCATTATGGAGAATGACGCCTCCAAGAACGAGCAAGGCGCCTCCACCAAATGTCGCGTGGAAGTTGAAAGGGAAAACTCTCAACTTCGGCGTCTCCACCAAATGTCACGGAAATGGAAAGGAAGTGTAGCGTTTGTTTGAAAATGGTTGAGTGAATCAAGTGCAATTATACTAGTTCATTAGTTTACTGAAAAAATAAGTCAAAAACATGATGAAAATCTTCCATCCGAATGGACGTGACTTTTAAAGGGATTTTTGAAGAAAACCGCCCTTCCAAGTGAGGACAATCAAACAACGAGAAACATGGAACTTTTAGCTTGGCTGCGATAGGTGATTTCAATTGTGTATTTGAAGTGTACCCTGGTGGAGTGAAAAAATGAGAGATAATGGAATTTTACTTAGTTTATTGACAACAAAAGAAATAGACAAAAAAACATGATCACAGTGAATGAATACAAAAATTACTCGAAATAATTACCCATTAATAAAATGAATCAGGTTGAAATAATGCAGTTGGGATTAAATAGAAATGTAAGTACTCACATTATCATTCCAAGGCAGGAGAGATGTGCTTTCCTCATTCTTCAAAAAAATGACGCCGACTACTTTGAAAATCAGTTTGGTTCGTCAAACTGATCACTAAAGATTCAAAAAACAAAAAGCCTGATTCGGAAGGCAGTCTTCCAATTTATATAAAAAATAATCCTGTCGTCATGAACTATTCCGCTGACGATTGCTAAATTCGCAATTCTCAGCGTTCATTTATGATTATCGACGACCAGTGATGTAACTTGAAACCTGTTGTCTGAAACGACGTTGAACTTGGAAATTCGCCGGATATAAATACTACTATTACAGCTGAATAATATAACATGCGTGAATGATTTATTTTGGAATGAAATATTGAATTGAAAAATGATGAATTATATTAATAATGACTCGATTTCCAAATTCATTTTCAGGTTGATAATTTTGAAAATGTAAAGATAAATCTTTATATGAGACCTTTTATTTTCAATATATGACACTATTTCCCAGGTTTCAAAGGACATTAAATTTTTAAATTAAACAAAATTACTTCCACTATAGCACCGTTTCTTCACAATGTGACTTTGGGGTTCAACATCATATTCTATATCCAATATCTGACTATAGTGATCTGAGACAGTTGACTGACTTACAAAGCAATTTAAGATTGAATCAGGTAAGTTACTAAAGATATTGTCAATTTGCGTACCCTCTGATGTGCTACCCGGTCTTGTTGTATCATGTACATGAGGACTTAAACAATATGTGGAAAGTACCTGCAGGATTGTTAATGTATCCCCAGTTGGTTCTCCAAAATTCTTATTGAAATCCCCACATAATATCATATATTTCCCTCGGTTTATATAGAAGTCCAAGAGCTCAGTCAGTTCCTCCATGAAAACATCAATGCTACCAGTTGGTGACCTGTAAAAACAAAGTAAAATACATGTAGAGTTAAAAATATTCAATTTAGCAGTGGTATATTCAAAATGTTTTTCGAGTTGATTTTGTGGGCACGAAGCCTTATCCAGTTGTAACCCATGACCAGCGTATATGGCTGTTCCACCACCTCGATTTTCCTTTCGACAGTAGCTGTTTATATGTATATAGTTATCCACATCAATTTCCTCTATTTCACCCTCCTTGCACCAGTGCTCTGACATACAAAAGATATCCGGACATTGCTCCATTAGTAGGACTTCAACTTCAAGTACCTTGCATTTGAGGCTCCTCACATTCAGGTGCATCAACCTGATTTTCCCCCTATCCTTAGATTTCTTGTTCGGGTCAGTGGTGCATTTTCGTTCCAGGTTTACTGAAAATCCCCTCCGCCGCCAAGGACTTCTGGATGTTTCTTAAAGTCAAATCGTTTGATACCCACTTGGCTGGGCCAGAAACTGGGCTCATACATGATATCCTTGTATTCTAACGGTGCTGTAACTACAAATCGTTTCAGCCTGCCAACATCTGATGGGATTTCCTTCACTGTGATAGGTTCCTTTTTGAGTGGTTTTTTCAGTTTTAGGTAGCCATTTATCATATCAGTGGTGACATGTCTATTTACCCGGTATATATAGAGCCATACTTTTCGATCACCCCCTGAAAAACCAATTTCTCTTTCTTCTCTTGTACTTGTTGCTGTGCCTAACCTTTTTTTAATATTTTTCCTTTGGTGTCGCTGCATTGTAAAGTTATTTCCAGTTCCATCGAGGTCTCTGTTTAATATATTTACATCAACATTTTCCTGAGAGGATATTGCTGGGCCCATATAATTTTTGTTTCTTCTCCTTTCAGGATTTCTGCAGGTGCTGTCACTACAATCCGCTTCATTTTTACCTTGAAAGTTGTTTATATTTACATTATAACCAACTTGGTTCCTTTCGTCATGTTCAGTTTTGCCACCAGTTTCAGGCTCTGGTGATAAATAGGCATCATTGTTTCTAACCGGGTTGATTGGCAATACTGCTGCATTTTTACTAGTGGCACTACTGGTAGACGCACCCATTTCAACGGCATTCGAATAGGAATTTGTTTTTTTTGGCTTTATTTACATTTACCTGGCCGGGTGTTTTTTTCTCCACATTTGGTAGTGTAGCGCTTTTTTGCTCCACCGATTTGATTTTTTGCAGCAAGAGACAGTTGTTCTCCTTCAAAATGTTATTCTTGTCTTCCATTTCAGATAACAATTTTTCAGCAGATTATTTTCTAATTGTAATATTTCTTCACGATTGGTTTTATTTTCACTTTTGGTTTCAGTATTACAGCAGATCACTTTATTGCCATCGAGTATTTCTACTGTTTTCATTCTCTCGCAACAACTCGGATGCAGCACAGAAAAACACTTTATGCATACTGCCACCTGACATTTCTTAGCACAGCACTTGTATAATAGTTTGTTGTTGATTTCATTTGAATTTTCGCACGTTTTATCGACTTTCTCTTGATTTTTATCGAGAGCTTCGTCGGCCGAACTTCCACTCGGCGCCATCTTGCCAAAAAATGGAAATGGAATGTTGAAAAGAAAGTTTCCCACTCTCGAACTTCTCCCGAGAACTCCGGTAGTTCTATTTTCGGAAGAGGCGGTAGACTTGGTCCACTTGCATTTCCCAAATAACCTCGTATACTTGGCTCTGTAGTTTCCTTTCTCAAAACCGAAGCCACATGGTGAATATGACAACACATTTCATTTATTGTTGATATGATTGTAAAATTTGGCACAAATTTCTCATCTACTTCGAGGCTCACCTCCATTATTCCATCAATCACTTTCAATAACTCCTGTTGAGTTGAATCGATCGATTTATACACCAGTAAGAACCTTTTTTTTGTAGCCTCATCCCTAAGTGATTTGGATGAATCTAATAAATTTTGCAACATACAAAACGAAGATTCCTATTTTGCCGTTAGTACCTTCAATTTACGTTCTGCAACAGTTCCTTCCATTCTCACTCGAATTGCAAATGATAATGAACCCAAAAAAATTATTTTTCAGAGTGAATCGACAAATAACGAAAATTCAGAGATTTTCAAAGATTTGGCAACACTGTTGAATAATGAAATGAACACGAAATTTCCGCGAAACGAAGCGAAAAAAACTTCGGTAGCTTCCACGAAACGCAACAAAAAACAAACCTCCCGTGAAGTTTTTATTCCTTCTCACTTGAGATGTATCAAAAAATACCGACAAATAACCCAATATCAATTGAGGAACTTACGTAAATATCAAAATATGTATGAATGCTCGAAACCGAAATTGAAAAGTACACAAAACCTTTCACTGCAATGAACAAATATTTCACCTATATCCGGCTCGAAGGACCAAAATGTTTCGTTTTATTTCTCTGTACTCCCGATAAACTACACCTTGAGAAATATTAATACGAATTTTTACCTTTGGTTTTGTGTATTTTGAATCTCCGTCTCTTCTTTACGTTGAATCAAGCCAATAAAGGTTGAGGTGAGGATGGAAAAAAACAGGATGCAATAGGAAATATTGAATTGAACTAAACAACTATTGTTCATTAACCAATAACACCTTTTTGCTCTTTTAACTTAATATTCACAGCGAAGCAATTCTGAATGCAGTTCATTCGCACATTAAAAATATTTTTAGTCTCGTGTCGGCTCACACACAATATTTTTTCTTACTCGAATCCATACGCTAATTCCAATGTTGCCAAACTTTCTTCGCTTATTTCTAACCACAATAAAATTAAATTGAAACAGCTAGTTACTTGAACACTCTGATAAACTATGCCGTAGCGATGAATCGCTTCCGTAAATATACTTGCGTACGCCTATGAAGAATCTTCCATACAAGTCTCGATGATGTGTATCGAATTTTCTACACGAGTCGGGATTTCTTGGACGTTCTTTCTTCGACCCCTCATATTATTTTGCGTTTACGAGCGAAGTGATTGAAAAGTAATATCTACACCAAGTAAGTAATAACACATTCACACATTTCAGCATTGAAAATGAAAAAAAATTTAGACAGTTGTTAAATTTATTCAGGAGGTTTTAGTAGAGTCCGTACCCACTACTTGGATTTTTGAAAATAGATGCTCCGTTCACACAACACAAAATGTTAACTGCAATAAAGAACTATGAATGTCCAAGAACCTGCCCATGAAATTAAAATTTTTGCGAATGGAAAATTTGGTGAGATTCTTCAATTGTCGAGTCAATCATATTCGTTTATGGATATTATATTTTTAGATAATTATCTAGGAGCTCGAAAGGAATGCATAAGTTCAGAGTGAGATGAGTGAGAAGGACAATTTGAAAAACAAAAAAATTAGAAATTGAGAAGTGACTTCATCTACCTCAAATTCAGGAGAATAATTGATTCCAAATCCTCCTCTATCCAAAAACAATTTTTTCCTTCGAGTGAGTCCAAATAGACCAAATCCATGAAACATGGTGTTTAATCATATATGCACGTGTTTTCAACTCAGTTTCCATGAAAGAACGAAAAACCAAATGATGAAGAGACAGTTGAGCCTGCTCCTTCCTTCAATTCCAGTGAAAGTACTCCTGTGTTTTTTAATAGTGCTTTTTTTTTCAGAAAGCTTTTTTATATCCATAAGAGAGAATATCTCGAAATATAATTTAATGTTAATATTTATTTATTCCGACTCTTATAATTTTGAATATATTTTCAGATTGAACTGTGACAAAGCTTGCAGACAATTTTGAAGGCTCAAGTAAACAGTGGACGATCGAACAAAATTTGCATAATATGCATGCAAGCAGATATTTTGTCATGAGTTAGAGCCTTGAAAGACTCTCAAGAAATTGGATATTTTCAAAAGGTCCAAATCTAAGTTCACCACAGTTTATATGACAAACTGACATTACTGTTGCCAAATGAACAGAAATTCATACTAGCGTTCTTCGATTCACACGATGTTTATATATATTTTGGTTGTTTTTATTGAAATGTTGAAGTTTTTCAAATAAACTTAAGTTGAACACGTTTTTCCTTTCTTGCTGAAATGAAACCTCTTGAATATCGATATTCATCAAGTTATGGGCCTAGGTATAGCACGCCGTTGAAGTAATTAGTCCGACAATATCCAAGACTAAGAAAGAGGTTAAGAATTATGAAACGGTGTGCTTGGTACCGAACAAGATGCAAAGAAAATAACCGAAGCCAAATCATAAATAATTTTTGCTATGGAATCCGTCAATTATATTCACATTCAAGATGTATGGGACAAACTCGACAATGCTTTCGAAGACTTCGGTCATACTAGAAAAGTGGGACTACTCCGCAATCTCATTACGACTCAACTTGATAGTTGCCATTCAGTCGACGAATATGTCAATATAATCGTTACAACTGCCTACAAATTGAATTGAAATTGAATGAGAGATGAATGGGTAGGAACTCTTCTTCTTGCTGGACTACAAGAGGAATTTAAACCAATGATTATGGGACTCGAAAGCTCAGGTGTTCCTATAACTGCTGATTCTATCAAAACGGAATTATTGCAAGAAATTCCGAAACAGAAAGCTGCCAAAAGCTCCGAGGACGATACTGCACTTCTGTCAAAAAAAGGCAAAATTTGAAACAAAGTCAGAAAATTCGCTAATTACGTTGTCACCGACCCCGTTTACTGCTGACAGTATGCTAGAATTCCTAGGAAGAAGCCGCTCATGAGCCAAGAGTGCAGCAGCGCCTCCATGGGAACATCATACAGTCAGTCTGACATTATTCTCGAAACGATTCACAGCAATGCCTATTTTGCTAGTTGTTTGTATCAGCCTAGGTCTAGGGAAGATACTCTGCTCGAATATGATTTTAAATTATGGGAAGTCATCGACTTATGTTGATGATGGCACTGCCTTGCACTGACGAGAGGCCAAATAGCCCGAAACCGGTCTGCAAGTGTGTCCCGTCCCAATAATTGAAATTCAATTCTGGTAGTTGTATTGCCAAGAGCATATGTGGAATTTCTTCTGTGAAGAATCCCGCACTAATACCGGTTGGATGTAATCCAATGCCCTTCGTGGTATTAGCCAGGGGGGTAGTTGTTTTCTAATAGGTGTTAGTCCGTCAACCTACAGTGTAGGTGAGTTGAGGCTGGCCTGAACAAATTGTTCATTTTTAGAATATTTGAATTCCTTGAATTAAAATTTGATGCACATGAGACAGGGAAATAAAACACCGCAGCAATTTTATTCTACTTTATTCACGTAACGAACACTATTTGCAATTATACCGTATTACATACGGCCACAAAGATTGAAAAGAAATGTTTTCACAAACCAAACATTACGTGTAGCATTAGTGGGTTTGGAAGAACCATGCGGTACAAGAGTGAGTGCTTGTAACCCCCTCACTATTGTCATTGATGAAATGAATATAATGGATTCATTTTTCCCGAACCCCACCCCACCCACACTCGCCTCAATTTTAGATCTCAATATCGTAAGCCATAATCATGAACAACCCCAAATGAGCTCCAATTAACAGAGACCAACTTTTTCCGCACCAAATTTTCCTCAATCGAGTGGACAATCACAGCGTCCAACCTTCCCTAGTCAATCAATTCCTATGAAACCAAACAATCGCCCTCCACAAAGGTTTCTGACAAATGTTGGAATATTTGGGCCTCCCATGGAAAAATCCTCCAAACAGACCAATCAATACTCGACCTACCCCAAAGGGTGGCATATCAGACGGGACGACACTCCGACTACAAAACCGTCCGAACTCCTTTCAAAATAATGGCCAAAATAAAAACCATTTAAAAATCAAGGGATCTTGAGTTATTCAATTCACAAAGTCTTACAGCTCTTGGAAGCCCCACAAAATCGTTTGTGAAAAAATTCCCTATCACCCATAATGAAGGAGCTATGCTTGAAAAAACGATAAATTTTTTTTGAAAAATTTGAATTACCTGCTTCGGAGCGCAGTTATCTACATAACTGGTATATTCGGCCGTTATACGTTATATGTTCCACTTTTTCCGTTCATATTGAAAGACAGAGAAGAAGAAACATCTGCTCGCGTGTGTGAGTGTATATTTCGTTGATTTCTCACCAGTGTATTCTTAAGTTCGAAGACATATAATGAAAATTTCAATGTTTTCAAGGGTAGTTTATAACAAGGGTAGGTTGAAGGATTATCAAATTGTATCCTGAAGCATGAAACAATCATTATTTAACTATTTTTATCCATGTTTAGGTGTTTAATGTTATTTAATAATTTTTGACAATAAGGGGTAGTTTTCACCCCTGAAAAGCAAAAAGCGTACAACGGCACAATATTGAAAATGAACTAAAGGGTGAAATAAGCCTAATCCCAAATTTTTGTACAAATCGGTGCAGGACGAAAAAGTTGCGAGAGAGGCTATGAGAGTTCCAGCTCAAAATCCCATGTTATTTCTTATGAAGGTTCATTCTGTCAATTTTGGTCCCCGGCGACCAATCAGAGCGCTCCAAATTATCACGTGACATCTGACGTCACACATCATCAATCATACTTCAGCCACGAACGCCACCTATGAGCCATAGTCGTAAGTACACTAAGCGCCACCTATCATCAAGTAACAGAACCCTTGTACGCCACCTATGAATTAAACATGTAAATAACCTGAAAAAAAAACATCCGATGTTGAGGATTGAGCCCGGGCCTCTCAGCATGAGAGACATAGACGCTAACACTGCGCTAGCAAGGCAATTAATTCCAAGTGTGTATAGGTAGGTATGATACATCGAGGGAGGTACGCTCCTCGAGCACAGCTCAGCACATTGAGCAATAACCTCACCAAGTCACCAGTCAAATTTCCAAACCTGTCATCTATCACTATGGTTTGGAGCCCTAAGCCTTGGTCGGAGGACCTCTGAGGGTCGAAGTCTTGAAACATAAGGTATGAAAGAACGCTTATAACCTCAAAATCGGTTCATCGGCGCCAAATTTCATTCATTGAGTCTTCTAAGACATGGTCCGAAATTATCAAGTATAATTCTATCACCTATCACAATGAGCCCTAATGGTCGGGGGCCCTCGTTTGAGGAAAAAAGCACATTTTCCCCGCCAAGTCACGCCCTAGTCATACGTCACACCTGTCATCTGTCATTTGTAAAGTCTTAGGCATGGGTCATGTCACCAGTCATTTGTCACTCCAACCTAACCTTGTAATCTGACGTAATTTCAAAGCCACAGCTATCATTTTTCACTAGTCATTTGTCAGCATAACCATGTAATCTGTAAAGTCCTAGTCATACATCTATCATCACTCATTTTCCTCAACTAAAGCCATCTGTCACCACTCATTTTCCCCAACTAAAACCATCTGTCATCAGTCATTTTGCCCAGCTAAAGACATCTGTCAGTCCAACACTCGCTGTCATTTGCAAATTCCTAGTCATACGTCACACCTGTCATCAGGCATTTTCACTGTCAAAATCATTAAACCTAACCTTGTAATCTGTCGTAATTCCAGAGTCACGCCCTAGTCATACGTCTATCAGCTGTCACCAGTCATTTCTACAGTCAAAGACATCTGTCAGTTCAACCTAACCTTGCAATCTCTGTCATCTGTAGAGTTCTAGTCATACGTCACACCAGTCATTTTTCTACCAAAGTCATTTGGCACTTTAACCTAACTTTACAATTTATAATATTTCCAAAGTAACGTCAATCATCTGTCATCAGTCATTTCTACAGTCAAAGACATCTGTCACTTCAACTTAACCTTGTAATCTGGAATCAAAAAATCACGCCCTATTCGTAAAGTCTATCAGCTGTCACCTAAGACATGGTCCAAATATTTTTGTCACCTCAATGAGCCCTAAGAAATGGTCGGGGCCCCCGTTTGAGGAAAAAAAAACATCAAAATCGCACATTTTTCCCGCCAAGTCACGCCCATACGTCACACCTATCATTTTCACTGTCAAAATCACCTTACCGAACATTCTATGCCACTTTGTCAGCCAAGTTTCCTGCCAAAAGTCATTTGTAAAGTCTTAGGCGTGCGTCATATCTGTCACCAGTCATTTGTCAGTACAACCATGTAATTTGTAAAATTCTAGTCATACGTCTATCATTTTCCCAGATAAAGACATCTGTCAGTCCAACACTCGCTGTCATTTGTAAAGTCTTAGTGATACGTCGTGTCATCAGTCATTTTCATGGTCAAAATCATTAAACCTAACCTTGTAATCTGTCATCTGTAAAGTTCTAGTCATACGTCACACCAGTAATTTTTCTACCAAAGTCATTTGGCACTTTAAACTAACTTCACAATTTATAATATTTCCAAAGTAACGTCAATCATCTGTCATCAGTCATTTCTGCAGTCAAAGACATGTGTCAGTTCAACCTAACCTTGTAATCTGGAATCAAGAAATCGTGCCCTATTAGCCACCCAGACATCACGTGAATGGCTCCCGCTTAACACAGCGCTAACGCTTCGTCAGAGTATCGAACCCAACAATAATGGCTCCCGTTAATCGAACACAACAAAAAAAACGGCCCGCGCCAACTAAGACACCAAAAATGGCTACCACTTAACACACCGCTAACGCTTCGTCAGAAGAACCCAACAAGACCCATGGTCACCCTGAACGTAAGCATCACACGCAACAAAAATGACGCCCGTTAATCATACTGGCTCCCGCCTACGTCTCCACCACTCGTTGGGGTCAGTAGTGTCTCATTCACTAATCTAATATTCTATGCCATAACGTAGTAATTTTCTCCGTCACATTCAACTATCTTTTTTACTACCAAGTCATACACACCACCACTCTGAGCCATCTATTATTCATAACTTTGTCATCTGTTACAATTCCCTGTTAAATCGTTAAATCATCAATGCACGGTTCTACCTCTACTTCATAGATGGCGGCAATGTTATGATTTAGGAATATTTTAAGGTTTTTATACCTTCTAAAATTTTTATAATCCGTAATCATGTCAATTCGTTAAACGAAATAATTCTCAGCATAAATTTCATGTCTTCATTATACACACAACAAAATACAATGAAAATGTTCCAACAAATTGTCAATCTAATTTTATTATTGAAACACAGCGCAGCCTTCGCATCTACGGAAACAATGGAGATAAGCGAGCGAAAGATATCATTATAACAGTTTTTGCGACTGAATAGAAAGTTATTTATTATTGGAAAAGTGTAAAAGAATTGGTGATCAGTATGTGTGCCCTTTAGTGTTGAGTGCTTGTAGATGACCTATTCTATTGTTTAGTGAAACAAGTATTGCGGTTTTGTGAACCCATTATCAGAGAAACACTGTGATATTTTTGTTGAATCAAGGCCGTGCACTTCAATCAAAAGGTATGTTTTATTCATAGGAGCAATTGAACCTTCAACAAAGAAACTCAAAAAGCTTCGCGTTTACAAAAATTAATTTCTTTGACAAAAACATAGCCTTCCCCCCATAACACAAAATTCTTTACAACAGAGTTCTTGCTGGAAACTAGCAGAAAAAATAGAAATTTCTCGTAAAAACAGACTTTTTCTTGAGAATTAGCAGAGTTTGACATATTTCAAGGTTTGAAATGAGTGGTAGGCAACTCTCTGATATTTGAAAATACTCCTTAGAAAAATTCAGTACAATACACTTTAGTCTTATAGAAATCATGAATTTAAACGTGGTACAAAAAACGCCTCGGAAAAATTGATTTCAGCTCGCATGAATAGTTAGCTAAAAGCAGTAAAAATTTTACTCTCAATTTAGGCGGTGATTTGTTCTACAGAGGGGGGCCCAAAAAGGACGACACCTGAAATCAAATGTAATTGGTTATATTGAAAATCTTTTTTGCTACAACTTTTTGTTGAAAAAAACTTTAGGCGTGATAAAATTATTGAAGTGCCCAAATTTTCGGTTCCAACTTCCGGTCAATCGATTTCAATGAAACCGGTATAAATGTATCCATCTTAATGTCGACAAACATAATTAAGCAATTTCCGAAGCCTAAAAGGCCTTACAAGCTATTTCTGTTGTGTGAAATCCTACAGACGACTGTGACTATTCGTTTCAAACAACTTTGTCTAGCCTTTGAGAATAACATATTAGCAAGATGCCAAATGGACCTTACATGCCAAAAATTTTAATTTTAATGGGAAAATAGTGAAAAACACGCATTTTTAGATATTACAAATGAAAGACAGAAAAAACAGTATTTTATTGATCAAATTTCATTGCTATCAAAACTCAAGTCTGTAATTTTCGGTTACAACTTCCGGTCAATCGATTTCGATGAAACCGGTATCAATGGATTCGTCTCAATGTCAAGAAACATAATTAAGCAATTTCCGAAGCCTAAAAGGCCTTACAAACTATTTCTGTTGTGTGAAATCCTACAGACGACTGTGACTATTCGTTTCAAACAACTTTGTCTAGACATTCTTGCCATATAGGTAAAAGTGACAGCGAAAACAGTTCAGCTATTAAAGTCAAAATTCTGAGTGTTTGGAAAAAATCGTGTTAAATTTGAATCGTTGAATATTATAAAAGTATGAATTTTGCACGGTCATATTCGCTTGATAGTTAAGGAATGTTTCCAATGAGTGTTTTGCGAGATAGCAACATGTTACTGAGATAACACAAGTTCCTGCATGAATATTATTTCCTGCGATAATTCAATAATACAGGATATGTGTGGGTGTAGCAATTATTGTTGAATGAAATGTGGAAATTCCAATGCTGATGATGCGTGACCAGAGATAGATATAAATACGCCAGACCATTGTGAGCTTTCAGAGCTGAATAGAATTCGTTGCCAAGACTGTGATTGTGTTTGTGAGTGATTAACCACGATAGATGTAAGTACATTTTTTAATAATATTTTGAGCGTTTTTTCGGTTAGGGAGTGTATTAATTTCAAACATTTTGCCGATAGCAAGTGAATTTTCTTTATTCGTTTTCAGTACATATTCAGTTAACAAAAATTTAAGCGACGTGCAATACCTTGATCAAAAAATATTTCCAATTCAGAAACCATTTTTTGATAAAGGGACCTCACAGTTGAAATGTTTCAATGGATAGTGATTTTGAATAGGAAAAGTGCCTTTAGTCTCTCTCATTTTTGGAACATTATTTTCAATAGTAATGATAATTTTCACGGTTCAGGTTTAAAAATGAAGTGTTTTGATTTACAAAGACTTTTGGAATGGCACTTTCGCTGTACTTATTTTCAAATGTGATCAATAGCATTCGACATTTAGGTGTGTGAATTGATAATTTTGCGGTTCAGTTTCATGAATTGAAGTGTTCACACAGACTTTTTGAATAGCACTTTCGCTGTACTTATTTTCAAATGTAATCAATAGCAGTCGGCATATTCAGTGAATTATTCATTTTTGAAATTATTTTACTAGAATTTAGTCAAATGGAAACATTTTTGCAGGTGATATTTTTTTATTACCTTTGCTACAACACTTTGGATACCAGACATTCTTTTCTATAGGAATTTACGGTTCAGTTTCAGAAATATCAGAACATACTTTGTGAATAGAACTTTCGCTGTACTTATTTTGGAATGTAATCAATAGCATTCGACATTTAGGTGTGTGAGTTGATATTTTTAGTGAATGACTCATTTTTTTGAAAATATTCTACTAGAATTTAGTCGAATGGAAACATTTTTGCAGGTGACATTTTTTTTACCTTTGCTACAACACTTTGGATACCAGACATTCTTTTCGATAGGAATTTACAGTTCAGTTTTCAGAAATTTCAGAACATACTTTTTGAATGGTACTTTCGCTGTACTTATTTCCAAATGTAATCGATATCAGTCGGCATTTTCAGTGGAAAATTTGGTTTGAAAATATTTTAAACAGAAACTTTCAAGTGTAAATTAGCTTAGTAAAGGAAAAGAGAATTCTCTTTCAGCAGCAGCCTGATTAATGAAATATTGGCAACTTTTCCAATTAGTCGATATCAGCAATAAAACAATTGATTAGTCGATATCCTTTATTCGAATATTCGTGATACAGCTGCATGAATATTCTTTCGTATTTCAAGCAAACTTCCTGGCGCCTTCTGAAAATACTCTGCTGTCGAATCGGTTTTTCGAAATCGTCGATAAACATCCAGCATCTTTGAATCACCATCATTTTTACACATGAACACGCCCTTCTTCAGTGTAAATTCAAGATTATGCGGCACATAGTGTTTGGTAATTGTATCGGTTGGATCGTATGCTATCCCATTATATTCATTCCAAAAATGCGGTGTAATTGTAATGCCATTTGAGTAACACTTTGTTCCGACACACACCTTTGTAGTTGTCATGCCATACTTTTTGGCAATTTCATTTAAAATTAGACTTGCAGGTAAACATACACCAGCATACTTTGCACTAATAAATTCTTGTTCAATGCATGTTTTTATCAAGTTTAGCTTAATGTGCTGCCTCAACACGGAATCACACATACTGCTTAACAACTACACGTCTGTCTAATTCGGGCGTTCAACAAAGAATGATACTTTCCTCAGTAAACCAAAATATGTATCTGAAAGATTTCTGAGACCGATCATTTTTACATTTGAAACGTTTCACCTTTTGACTCAGACACGTTCCTGAAACATGCCAGAAACCAGAAATGGCCTAGGTATGAAACGTTTCATGTGAAACGTTCCTGATACATAACATAACTGCATATGACACTTTTTTGAAACATGGAAAATTCAGAAGATATCCCTTGTATGATGAGAAGGTATTGTGGAATACAAAAAAATTGAGTGTTTATCATTCTTTATTAATTATATGATTCAAATGTATGTACGAAATGACAGCTCATCATCTTGTTTCCCTCTTATAGAGGCTTATTTTGAAACCATGTCGACGTGAACCTTTCAAAGTCTCTGTTATCGGAGAAATCGTTTCCAGATCTAATCTACAAAATATTATACTTTTCATCATTGCTCATTCCAAAAAAATACCTTCTCAGGAGTGTTCTTAGAACAACCGCTCATTTGATAATTCTCCTGTGAACTTCTTGAAATCGCTGTCCTTCACTGTAACAATGCATTATGAGGCTTTGAATTGGAAGATGTTAAGGAATTGACTCACCTCTTGAAGTAGAAATTACTTGGAGATCGTTTAAGGGATTATGAAATACTCCACTATCCATGCATATAACCTATACACTCCGAATAGTAATATTTTGAAGAAGTTTTGTTTTGATCGCTTATTTCCAAAATAACTAAACAATCCTCTTGCATAATGTTCATATGTGAATAGCAAAAAAATAGACTTCAACCGCATTAAAAACAATAAAACATGAAAAAGTGGTGAGACAAGATGGATGGACGCTCTAACTCCAAGGCAAACTATATGCATCGAGTATTTGTGCGCATGTCCTTTGTTCGTGCTAACAACTGAAAACTATATACGCTATTTGTGAAATATGTCAGAGACATTGCTCTGATGCTTTGACACGTTTCAGGAATATTTCTGAAACCTCTATTTTCAATATTTCCTCGCCAGATTCGTGTGAAATGTTTCTGGGTCAGAGCTACTGGTTATGGTGGAGGTAGGCGTTCGATTGATATTTAGCAGAGTATTTGAGATCACGTGATGTCTTGCATGCTAGTAGAATATCTACATAATGCACTCCTATGACAACAAAAATTTAGAGAAGCTTAGAACCTTTTGTTGAAAGCGTTCAGTCTTCCGTCCGTCTTCAGTTTACATTATACGTAACTGTTAACAACAGCCAAATATGCCAAAAATAAAAATAAATAAAAGATTTTCGAGTATTTGCCAAGAAATAATTCTAAGTCGATGAGCTCCCGCCGGTTAGCATGCGCCGCGAGCGAACCGACTAGGTCGGACGGATTAACCAATCAGAGCGAGAGGAGACTCACATAAGCTAGGGGCGTGGCCTAACAGAGGTCGACGCGAGAGTACAAAGATAGGTGGAAAACTTGCAGAGAGCAGCATTCGCCGTTCAGTCAGCAGCATTTGAGTATTTTAGCATTCGCCGTTTTAGTTGAGCAATCTGCGTTTCAGCTCTCCTTCCAGTAGGGCGTTTGAACTGAGCATATTACTAGATATTGAAGAGATTTGCTGATATAACAATTTTGTACGAGTTGATATTGGAAATAAATATTCATCTTATTGAATAAACTATTAGAAGCGGATATTTAGAAGCGGAAGAATCGATCTTGATAAGGAATAAGTCGATATTTGGCTGCTGTTGAGAACTAGAAGATTTAGGCGGAAAAATATACAAGTTAGGAGCGAATACTGACGCAAGGGAATAGTGGACGATTGCAAGGCCCAAATCGTTCAATATATGAATTCGTTCGATCCTGATTGAAGCTGCATCAAAACATCAGTTCCTTTCGGAACTAATCATCGAAACCAACAGTTCCAGTAAGTGCACTTGGAAGTGCACTAGTCGTCGATATCCCCCGAGGCATTCTAATAAAGTACTGAGTACCGCCTCTACCCCCTTTTATATACTGTTTATGACATCAAGAAGAAGCCATTCTCTCACGGTCCCCAGGAATTATTTGGACAACACGGTGCTTGAGTCCGAGCATCGGCCGTGAGAGACGTCGGAAGCTCCAAGCCCTCCACCCCTATAAAACGGGGTTGCTCGCTTCGGAGACGCCTACCAGTTCTTCTTACGGCTCGTTCACGAGGGCGAGCCACTACACTAGAAAACTGCGGCTAAAAACGCCAAATTCTGCGACGGTGTGCTGAACACGCGGTCGTGGTGTTAGGCCGGGGAATTGTTTCTTCTAGGCTAGGGAGCGTAGTGACCCCTCTGTTCCGTGCCAATAGGCCAACGTGGTGGACAGAGGTGGAATTAACGGTCAGAGTATTTATCTCGATAGGGAAACTCATATTGAATTCCGAGCAAATAAATTCACGGGATCATGTCCGGAACGCTGGTTGTCGCGAATGGTCATCTAGTGTCACCCATCTAGGAATCCCACAATTAGGCTCAAACAACGAGTATCTATCGGCGGGGACGTGGGTAGCTCTACTCTTCTATTGCTAGGTGTGTTGAACCCACGAGTAGCCGGAGCAACTTCAAGAAACCTCAACAAAATGGATCGTACTGACGATTTGTTTTCGAGGTTTAAAAATTTAACGAACACACGTACTAGACAATATAACGCTCTTGAATTTCATCAGTCTACTCTAGAACGTTGAACGTTCAACAGCACATCTTTATAATTACAGTTATGATGTTCGCCGAATTGATGAAGTTCATTGCATCCATCCTAGGAGTCATCACTCCTAATGATGAAGGGAAGATAAAGGAGGGGTTACGTGAATGTAACGAAGGGCTAAGACGTATCAGAAAAGCAATGAGGAAAGCAACGTCTATCGGACAGAAGCAGCATCTCGAAGCTTGTATGAGAAACATTATAACGATGAGAAATAAAATAAAAGCAGTGCAGAAGCAGGGAGCAGGCGTGACAACACGACCCGAAGGAGCAAGAGAACGTGTGAGATGGGAAAACACAGCCTCTGCATTTGGATCCCGTATCCGAACCGCAGTGATTAGCAACCTCAAACATAAGGATCCAGGATCATTCCTGACTGATTGTTTGGCAATCTTCAGAAGGGGATCCAAAATGCTCTGAAGAAGGAGGGAGCAGTGAAAGTCAACACTGCCTTCTGCGGGGAATTCGAGATTGCAAAAGGAGCAAACATAATCGTAGAATATAAATATTTTACAACATCGAATTCGGCAATATATCGAGACACGGACTCGAATGAGTGGTTCAAGAGACAAGTGGTGGATCCAATCATGAGGGAGCTTGAGGAGTTTCAGGAAAAAGACTCTGGATGGGCTCTAAAGAAAGTGATCAATTTGGGGGTGAATATCAACAAATTCACTCCACAACTTGGCTCTTCCTACATCGAGCTACCCCCTCAGATGAATGCAATGCAATAAAAAAAATGCATGTATTAATGTGAAAAAAACAGACAATGCATGTTTCGCTTGGGCCATCGTTTCAGCGCTCTATCCTGTTGATAAAAACACTGATAGAATTTCATCATATCCCCATTACAGCAACGTTTTACAACTGAAAGGTATACAGTTCCCGATGACCATTAGACAAATCCCCAGATTTGAAAAGCAAAATAATGTATCCATCAATGTATATGTGCTGGAAAAAATCAAGAAATTCTCGAAAATATTACCAACATATCTGACTAAAGATAAGAAGGACAAACACATCAACCTGCTTCTAGTGCAGGATGACTATGATACTCCTACGAAATATCATTTTGTATGGATCAAGAATATGTCGAGACTGCTTTCCACACAGTTGAGTAAACATAATGGGCAGAAGTATTTTTGCGATAGATGTCTCCACTACTTCATAACTCCACAAAAGCTAGAAGGCCACATCGTAGATTGTGAGAAAATGAATGAGACTGCTATAAAAATGCCTGAAATTGGTAAAAACATAGTGAATTTCAAAAATCATAAGAACAAGGAGAAGGCACCATTTATTGTGTACGCCGACTTGGAGTCTATTTTGAAATCTACTGATAATCCAAAGAAGCCTCAACATCACGTTCCAGCAGCTGTCGGATATTACCTCAAGTGCAGCTACGATGATTCTCTATCCCTTTATCGTTCCCATCGAGGTGAAGACTGCATGCAATGGTTTGCTGAGGAGATGAATCAGCTTGCTGAGGAGATGAATCAGCTTGCTGAGGACATTGCGACTGTATTTTGGTGTCCTTATGACATTAACATGACTTGGATGCAGGAAGCACAATTCAAACTTGCTTCACACTGTCATATTTGTGAGGAACCGTTTACACCAGAAGATAAGAAAGTTCGAGACCACAACCACCTGATTTCCGGTAATAACTATCGGGGGGCTGCTCATGAAGGGTGCAACATCAACTACAGGGATAGTCACACCATCCCTGTAGTATTCCACAATTTGAGTGGATATGATGCACACTTCATCATTGAAGATATAGCGTCAAGAATAAACGGTAAAATCGATTTGCTTCCCATCACGAAAGAAAACTACATTTCCTTTACGAAACAAGTGACCGATTTCAGAATAAATTTCCGCTTCATCGATAGTTTCCGGTTCATGGCATCTTCGCTCGAAAAACTAGCTTCCAATCTTCCAGAGTTCCCCAACTTGAAGATGCAGTTCACTGAACTCCCCGAAGACCATTTCAAAATGCTAACGAAAAAAGGGATAATGCCCTACGATTATATTGATTCGTTTGATCGATTCGAGGAGACTGCTTTGCCATCTATCGAAGCATTCTTCAATAAGCTGGAAAATAAGCCCTGTCCCCGTCGTCTATATCAACGAGCTCGAGATGTATGGAACACCTTCAAATGTCAAAATCTTGGTGATTATGTAGACTTATACATGAAGACTGACATTCTCCTGCTAGCTGACGTCTTTGAGAGGTTCAGAGCCTGCATCCTGAAATAACATCAACTCGATCCAGCCCACTATTTCACTCTTCCCGGATTTACGTGGGATGCCATGTTAAAACATACTAAGCAAGACTTGGAACTTCTCACCGATGTGGATATGTTTTTATTTGTTGAGCGAGGTATTCGTGGCGGACTTAGTCAAGTTTGTTCGAAACGTCGATCGAAGGCAAACAACAAATACCTACCCTATTATGATCCGTCTAAACCCTCTACTTACCAGATGTACTATGACGTTAACAATCAATATGGATGGGCAATGAGTCAATACTTGCCATATGGTGGTTTTGAATGGACCGATACTAATCTAGATGTAATGGATATACCTGATGATGCTGATGAGGGTTACATTCTTGAAGTAGATTTGGAGTATCCTAAACATCTACATGATAAACACAAAGATATTCCATTTTGTCCAGAACATCTCAATCCTAGAACAATGATGCCACCTACAAAGCCTAAAGAAATTTCAAAGTTGATGGCTACTCTGAAACCCAAGAAGAATTATGTTATACATTATAGAGGATTGAAGCAGGCCTTGGCAAATGGATTGGTTCTGAAAAAAATTCATCGTGCGTTGAAATTCAAGCAGAGTCCTTGGCTCAAGTCATATATTGATTCGAATACGGAGCTCCGTAAGAAGGCTGCCAATGAGTTTGAGAAGAACTTGTATAAGTTGATGAATAATGCAGTATTTGGTAAAACTATGGAAAACGTTCGCAAGAGGGTAAACATCCACCTTCTAACTGAATGGTATGGAAGGTATGGTGCCGAGGCATACATATCAAAACCAGAGTTCAAATCTGCAACAATTTTCAATGAAAACTTGGTGGCTGTTGAGTTGAATAAGCTGCAAATTTGGCTCAATAAACCAATCTATGTGGGTCAAACCATTCTATATTTAGCAAATACTACCATCTATTCTTTCCACTATGGCTATATGGCCGAACGTTTCGGGGAGGACTGTACCGTTATGTACACTGATACAGATTCTCTCATTTACGAGCTGCGCCAGGACCCCTATGCAGTTATGAAGGAGGATTGCCATCAATTTTTTGACACATCTGATTATGCAAGGGATAACATATATGGAATACCGCTAGTCAATAAAAAAGTTCCTGGATTGATGAAAGACGAGAACAATGGGGTGCCCATGACTGATTTTGTTGGACTTCGTTCAAAATTATATGCTACGAAAGTGTTGACATCAGAAGCGGATATTATCAAGAAAAGAAAGGAATTGGAAGATGCCGAGTATGATGAAGATGAAATCGATGTGATTTTGATGAATTTTGGAGCAACGAAGAAGGCAAAGGGAGTTAAATATAATGTCGTAAGAAATGAAATAAGTTTTCGAGATTTTTTGACCTGTTTACGGGAACAGAAGGTTCTCTATAAAACTCCACGTACAATTCAATCAAAACAACACAATGTCTACTCGATTGTACAGGACAAAATAGCGCTTAGTCCTAACGATGATAAGCGCTACCTCATACCAGAGTCTAATGAAAATTTACCATAGGGGCACTATTCGATCAACGATGATAGTATGGATACAACTTTGTGATTATATATTTTTTTCAAATAAAGATATCTTTCAACATTGATGACTATTTCACTTCCACTAATGAATCATTTAAGTGGTTATGATAGGCCTACTGGGGAAACTTCCACTTGAAAAAAAGGTAACGCATCAGTAGTTCTACCTCGTGGGTGATGTGGAAACGAACTTATCATCCTAGGGAGAAAAATCAACCTCCATGATTCCATTTTTATATAGTACTTGAGGTGAAAGTTTGACTTCGTAAATTTTACAAAAATCTATATTTTAGGCTAGCTTCACATCACTGATAAAAGATGAAGCCTTAGACGTTTTTAACGAAGCGTCAGTCGCATTTAACGGTGCGTTCAACGAAGCGTTAGTTGCATTTAACGAAGCGTTAGTCGCATTTAACGGTGCGTTCAACGAAACGTTAGTCGCATTCAACGAAGCGTTAGACGTTTTTTCACGGAACGTTAGACGTTTTCAATGAATAAAAATTCTCATTTGTGCTCCAATATTTTTTATGAAGGAAAGAATGTGTGATACTTGGAACGACTTGGGAAGGATTGTAGACGAATCTGAAATTTGTAAAAAAAATTCACACAAATGATATTCTATAGAATTGAAGTCAGGTTGATTTTGGTGTTTTATGACATCATCATCTCGCATCTAAGACGATTTCCAGTAATATTCATTGCTTTGAAGTCGAGCGCTCAACAATGTCTTCACTCTCATGACTGTAATTCATGATTTTGATTTGAAATATACCAAAGATGCTCAAGGTTTCATGATGAATCTGAGGAATGTTTTTGGGTGAGAAAGAAAAACAATTCCCAACACATTTTTTATTTTCGCTGTAAAACTGTAGTAACAATTCTAAATCTTTGAATCATTCTGGTTTTCTTACGGTCGTAATACATACAGTAAATGTTTCGGTATACATTGTTTTCGAATTTGCTTGATGGATTGAGGATATTGTCTGCCAAATATCATCGAATTTTACTTCTGATGCCGGTTTGAATTTCATCCAACCTTGTCCATTGGTGGGTTCATTTGATTCAAAGGTGAATCCCACGTGATCATTTGGTTTCAAATTTTCAAATCCTTGCATAACAATGTCTTCGATAGCTTGTTTTATCCAACGTATAGGTTCCCCACCCTCTGGCACAGGTCTGATTCTGAAATCAATTGTGCGTGCCTCAACGCCGAATAATCGGTTTTTCTTGACATTTTCTTTTTCAATAATGAATTTTTCCATTTTCGAAGACAACACACGTCCAAACACCTCAACTGTCAAGAATGTGATGACCCCTCAACAACTTATCTAGGACAACATAAACGTCTGCTTAACCAGCCATCACACACATAATATTTTCACTCTGTTTTAATATGTCAAACTCTGCTAATTCTTACGAAAAAGCGTGTTTTTATGTTTTATTTTACTCTGATAGTGCCAGACAGTCAAAAGTAATATATCACTGATACTCTTTGGGGGTATTGAATCAATTTTCAAGACGATTAGCCAGCCAAACAGGTGAAAAGCTCGATTGGTGCTATGAATTGAATTGTTTGGGGAAACAGAGTGTTTGCTGTGTTGGTTTGCAATGTTGTTCGTTATATGACTAAAGAATTAATGTTTCTGTACATCTTCAGCAATTGTTTCACTTTAACAATTTCTCGAGATTTTTCATAAGTGTTCTTAAGGTTTCAATAAATATTTTCCATCTATTATCTGATATACCTCAGTGTAAGGAAAATTTTGTCAATAAGTAAGCGTTTTTGTGAAGTTATCATTTTTCAACAATTGAGTGGGTACATTCTTTGGAAACAGCCTCGCGCATGTGAGAGGAGGTTCGACGGGTGATAGCCTAGCGCATGTGAGAGGAGGGTCGACGCGGAAGACCGCCTCGCGCATGTGAGACGCTGTAAGACGTCATAATTTGGAGCCTTCTGTCTGACATCGTCGTCGTCGCACATGTGAGATGCTGTAAGACGGATTTTACAATTTGGCATGACGTTATTATATTGGGGGTTTGAAAACTGAGTAATGCTAATGTGATCGGATCAGTATCAATTGAGATGTTGTCGAGTGCGGTTGTCTTTAGCTTGTTGTTGACGCTAGTGTGTTGCGAAAATGTTACAAATAACGAGGAAATGTTTGCCTACCTGCAGCAATATGGATACATCGATAATAATACTAATACTTCTCTATTGGATATCGAGTCGGCTATAGTGGCGTTTCAGGAGAAATATAATCTACCTGTAGATGGTGAACTCAACGAGGAGACACTGGCTCTAGTTCGTCAGCCCAGATGTATGCAACCCGAGAATGCCTTCACCATTAGTTCAGCGCGCTGGAATAAGACTAACCTTTACTGGTCGTTCCCACAAGCTAACCAAGCACAAGTGAATATTGCAAGGAGAGCTTTCGCTTTCTGGGAAGGAATTTCAAATTTCAATATGTTCGCCACACGGCACGTCAAAAACCAGACATAACATTAGTTTTTACAGAGAGACTACACCATTTCCGTAAAGACTGCACAGGTGCTTATCGCTGCACATTCATCTTTGATGGACCAGGAAAAGTGTTGGCGCACGCTTATTTTCCCGATCCCCAGAATACTTGTAGGGAAATTCATATCGATAAGGAGGAAAACTGGACAATGGATAGTGATAACAGTGAAGAAGGTGTCAGTCTTCTTGGCACCCTAACACACGAAATAGGCCACACACTTGGTCTTCAACATAGCTCTGTACAAGAATCGGTTATGTTTGCATGGTATAAACGACAACTTCCCAATGTAAGTGAAGATGATAGAATAGCAATGGAGTATCTATATGGCAGACGTACAACTAGCAGATCTCGCACAACCACGATCACCCCCACCAGCACCACCACTAAACAGATCAATCATCCAGCAGTCGTTGAAAAATCGACAACCCATGCACTTTGTGATGTGAAATTGCCCGATTTCATGTTTTTGGCAGAAGCACCGCAATTTTCGAATCATAGACTGTATATTGGTGCTGGGGAACATTTATGGAAACTGGATATAAATGATGTGCATATACCTTCGAAGCCTGAACGATTGAACAACTATCTTCATCAAAAAGTATCTATATCATACGTTTTCCAAAATTCGGCTGGTTCTTTGATAGTTTTCGATAGGAAGAAACGAGAATGGCATGAAGTGGACTTTCCTTCTCTTCAGATTATGCAGACTGTACCAACTCCGGTACCTGATGCCAATGTATTCTTCCATGCATACAGTGGTGAGGGTTATATGTTCTATGATAATAGCTCATACGTAGAATTCTTCGAGACACCGCGAGTAATAACAGGTCGAGGTCAAATTATCGATATGTTTCCTGGGATTCCAAACGATGTTACGGCTGCATATCGATTCATAGATGGTCACATTTACTTTTTCCGAGGAAACACCTATTACAAATATGATGAGTTTACTCGAAAAGTTGTTGAAGCAGGTCAATTTAACTGGTGTTTATTTGGAGTTCATTGTCCTAGTGATGGTCTCTTGTATCAACTCAAAACATTGTTAACGAAATTAATAGCTGTTTATCAATAAAAAAATTGTTTGTTCATTACTTGTTTTATTTCAAGGATTGAGTCATTCAACATGTCGGATAGTTGAATTATCAAAATGTACAACACTACTGACCCCCCCAACGAATGGCGGCGACGCAGGCCGGAGCCAGTACGATTAACGGGGGCCATTTTTGTTGCGTACGACGCCCTAGCTGGCATTAACGGGGTCGTTTTTGTTGCGGGCGATACTCTGGCGAAGTGTTAGCACTGTGTTAAGCGGGGGTCATTTTTGTTGCGTGCGATGCTTTAGCCAACATTAACGGGGGTCGTTTTTGTTGGCAAAGGTGTAGAATACGTCAAATCGCCAATTTTTGTTATTTTTTTTGGAAATCGCCAGAATTGCTTTAGTCACGAAATTTCGAACGAATTACAAGTACTCACACTCTTTTTGATTGAACACATCAGAATTGAGCATATGTTTTCTCCAAATATCCATTGAAAATATCAAAATGTTTACTTCGAAAAATTCACCATTGACACTGACAACAGTGACTGTCATACCTAGTGAAAACATTCGACCGATAATGCACGTGATGTAAAGCAAAGTTGCCAAACTGTAAATTAGGACAATGTCGTATTCGAATCGCCATCAAAACATAAACTAACCTAGCATCATTTGAATCACGTCTGATTATTGAGATAAATCAAAATCAAACCTAACTAACCTAGCATCACTTGAATAATGTCTGATTATTGAGATAAATGAAAGTCAAACCTAACTAACCTAGCATCACTTGAATAACGTCTGACTGATAAGAACAATCAAAACTAACTCACCTAGCATCACTTGAATGAAGTCTGATTAAGATAAATCAAAATCGAACCTAACTAACCTAGCATCACTTGAATAACGTCTTATTATTGAGATAAATGAAAGTCAAACCTAACTAACCTAGAATCACTTGAATAACGTCTGACTGATAAGAACAATCAAAACTAACTTACCTAGCATCACTTGAATGAAGTCTGATTAAGATTAATCAAAATCGAACCTAACTAACCTAGCATCACTTGAATAACGTCTGATTATTGAGATAAATGAAAGTCAAACCTAACTAACCTAGCATAACTTGAATAACGTCTGACTAATGAGAACAATCAAAACTAACTTACCTAGCATCACTTGAATAAAGTCTGATTGAGATAAATCAAAATCGAACCTAACTAACCTAGCATCACTTGAATAACGTCTGATTATTGAGATAAATGAAAGTCAAACCTAACTAACCTAGAATCACTTGAATAACGTCTGATTATTGTGAAATATTGAAGAATGGGACCAGATGCAATTATGGTGCAAATCAAAAATTTTCAATAATAAATATTTTTCGAAGTTTTTTTTTAAATTGAATATTATACCATATTGAAAAACCAGCACATTCAAAATATTTCAGAAATTGCGGTGGTGCATCATAATATTCGTCTATAACAGTTGTCGATTATTTTCAACAACCAATATAATTTTTTATTCTTATATATTATATATGTATATGAAAATGTATTGAAATTAAATATAATTGAACAAAATAAAACTGGATCATAAATGTGCAATCATGTGAAAAATAAGTCAAACCTAACTCAACACAGAACCTTTACTCAAAATGTTATTAAACTACTTCCACAGCATCAATAATAGTCGCTTCCATCCTCTTCCATCAAGTCTAATCTTCAATCGCATCAGCCTAACGCAAAGAAACATCTTCATTAAAAAATAATCTTCATAAAAAATCATACCATGAATTAAAACGCGTGTGGTCCGAGAGATTTTGTGGCGCAGAAAAAGAAGGCAGAACGTGTCCATATTCGAACTTTAAAGGATTATAACTTGCAATTGTGAATTGTATACCATTCGAATATAAAATAGAACATTTTGGAATTATGGCAACATCGTACCGGTTATCTCTTATCTCTATGCAGCTGTCAAATGACTGAAATTTCATGAATGTCGATGTCAACTTTTCGACTTGTAGCAATTGAATTCCAGCAATGAATGCAAACTGTATGAGCTGTAATATGTACAAAAACATAATATTTATTCAAGAATAGTATATGTAGATATAGTTTCATGAATGTAGTGGTAAGTAGAAGGATAATATAACAGTAAATCTAAGGTTTTTTTCGTACCCTCCGCACATTCATTTTCACTGAAATGAGGTTTTCCTATGGTTTCCGCACCAAAATTTCATGTTTTCCATTCATTTCAAGGTAACCTGAACTTCCCCTGCGAATTTCATCAGAATCTGAGATTTGACGTGTTCTACACCTTTACCTTTTTGTTTTGTGTGATGCTCTGACGAAGCGTTAGCGCTGTGTTAAGCGCGAGCCATTTTTGTTGCGTGCTGTTAGTTGGCAATAACGGGGGTCGTTTTTGTGCTCTGACGAAGCGTTAGCGCTGTGTTAAGCGGGAGCCATTTTTGTTGCGTGTCTTAGTTGACATTAACGGGAGCCATTTTAGTTGCGTGCTGTGTCTAAGTTGGCATTAACGGGTGTCGTTTTTTTTTGCTCTGACGAAGCGTTAGCGCTGTGTTAAGCGGGAGCCATTGTTGCGTGCTCTTAGTTGGCATTAACGGGGTCATTTTTGTTGTGTGCGATGCCTACGGGACGTTTTAACGGTTGAACTTTCTGTTTTTTCACACTTGACAGATGGCTTCAGCTGGGGAAGACAGCTGATAGACGTTACGTATTAGGCATTCCAGATCACGTGATGTCTGGGTGGCTAATAGGGCACGATTTTTTGATTCCAGATTACAAGGTTAGGTTGAACTGACAGATGTCTTTGACTGCAGAAATGACTGATGACAGATGATTGACGTTACTTTGGAAATATTATAAATTGTGAAGTTAGTTTAAAGTGCCAAATGACTTCGGTAGAAAAATGACTGGTGTGACGTATGACTAGAACTTCACAGATGACAGATTACAAGGTTAGGTTCAATGATTTTGACCATGAAAATGACTGATGACACGACGTATCACTAAGACTTTACAAATGACAGCGAGTGTTGGACTGACAGATGTCTTTATCTGGGAAAATGATAGACGTATGACTAGAATTTTACAAATTACATGGTTGTACTGACAAATGACTGGTGACAGATATGACGCACGCCTAAGACTTTACAAATGACTTTTGGCAGGGAACTTGGCTGACAAAGTGGCATAGAATGTTCGGTAAGGTGATTTTGACAGTGAAAATGATAGGTGTGACGTATGGGCGTGACTTGGCGGTAAAAATGTGCGATTTTGATGTTTTTTTTCCTCAAACGGGGGCCCCAACCATGTCTTAGGGCTCATTGAGGTGACAAAAATATTTGGACCATGTCTTAGGTGACAGCTGATAGACTTTACGTATAGGGCGTGATTTTTTGATTCCAGATTACAAGGTTGGCTACCGCTGGCTACCGCATCCAGACCTGCAGAGCCATTTGACTCGTTTTTTGAAAGAGATGGATTACATTTCTCACATCTGAACTTAGTGACATTAGCTTTCCCACAACCAAAACAGAAAATCTTTCTTGGGCTTCGACACTCTGAATAACTGTGCCCTGGCCTTCGGCAGTTAAAACATCGAATACTAGAAATGACAGAGACATTTTGACGAGGAGAATTGAGAAAATTGGAAGAATTGTTTCTATAAGAGGGATTTTTGCTTGTCAAAGATGCTGGACAACTCAAATCTGGTTCTAAAACCACTACAGAAGTTAGACGCTTACTTGGTCTAGTTGGATGGTACCGTAGGTTCATAAAGGATTTTTCAGCAGTTGCTACTCCTATCTCAGATCTTTTGTGTGGCAGGAAAAAAGGTCAAAGTATCGTTTGGACTGAACAAGCCGAAGAGGCCTTCAATCAAATAAAGATCCGTTTGACCACTGCACCGGTTCTAGCGAGTCCAGACTTTTCTAAGCCTTTTGTTCTGCAATGTGATGCCTCTGACACTGGAGTTGGCTGTATATTATATCAGGAGTGTGATGGAATTGAACATCCAGTCGCTTATGCCAGCAAAGCATTAAATAAAGCACAAAGAAAATACACTACTACCGAAAAGGAGCTCTTAGCTGTCATTTTTGGCATTGAGAAATTTCGCAGTTTCATCGAAGGTACAAGATTTGTGGTAGAATCTGACCACGCTTCACTTGTTTGGATTAATAATATGTCGAATCCTTCTGGTCGTCTGGCCAGATGGGCTGTGAAATTGTCTCAATTTGATTTCAAAATTATTCACCGTAAAGGCTCTCAAAATGTAGTAGCTGATGCTTTGTCACGTTCCATCAATGAAAGTGCTGTATTGGATATATCTTCCCTGAAACCTGACAAATGGTATAAATACATGTTATCTGAAGTCGAGAAAAATCCTGAATCTTACCCTACGTTCTGTGTAGAAAATGGAGTCCTTTTTAAACATATTTTACCTAAGCATAATATCATTAGTAATACCTCCGATTGGAAAATTGTTGTACCTACGGAAAATAGATCAGAAATTTTGAAATTTTATCATGATGACGAAACAGCTGGTCATTTTGGGATACTCAAAACATTATCTCGTATCTTAGAGTTATATTATTGGCCCAATATCAGAAAAGATGTTTATCGTTATGTTCGTCGCTGCAATGTTTGTGCAGCCAGTAAAAGTGCTAACCTACCTAGAGCTGGTCTAATGGGTTCATACAAGAACATCAATTTTCCTTTCCAACTTATCTCTGCAGACTTATTAGGTCCCTATCCTAGGTCAAAGAATCAGAATCAGTATGTCTTAGTTATTGTGGATTGGTTCACTAAATTCGTTCTAGTACATCCTATGGCAAAAGCTACTTCCAAAGGTATTATCAAATTTATTGAGAATAATGTCTTTCTTATCTGGGGTGTTCCCCAAATATTTGCCTGTGACAATGGAAGTCAGTTTACTAGTAAAGAGTTTAAGAATTTCATGGAGTCGTATAAAGTACAGAAGATTTGGTATAATGCTAGATATCATCCTCAGGTTAATCATACTGAAAGAGTGAACAGAGTTATCGTTACAGCTATTCGATCATACATTCATGAAAATCATAAAGTTTGGGATCAGTCTATTTTCAAGGTGGCTCAAGCTATACGATTAGCTAAACATGAGAGTCATGGTTATTCCCCAGCATTCTTAAATCTTGCAAGGAATGTTCCTCTTACTGGAGATTATTATGGAAAAATATCGGAAAATGCAAATAACATCATAGCTATCGGTGAAAAAAATCAACGTTTGACTGACATTCAGGAACTTCCAAAACTTTATGAAGATGTTCGGAAAAAGTTACATCAAGCTTATCTCCGGAATGTAAAACAGTATAATCTAAGAAAAAGAACTTTGAAATTCCATGTAGGGGACAAACTTTGGAAGAAAAACTATACTCAGTCCAGTGCTCCTAACGATTACTCTGCAAAGCTCGCTCCGAAGTATATTCCGTGTATGGTTAGCAAGGTTATCTCTAATCTTGTCTATCAGTTGAAGGACATGGATGGTAATGATCTTGGCCGCTGGCATGTCAAAGATCTGAAAGAGAACTTTTCCACGCTTAACGACTCTGATTCTGAGACTGATTCTGAGACTGATGTACCTGACCTAAAGTGACTTCCTCTAATTTTTTGCTTAGTATCTTCTCTTATCTTACTTTTCGAATTTTCATCATCTTGAACATTATCTTCGATATCTTATTTATCTCCCTTCCAAAACCTAGAACCATGAATACTATACCAATAAATTAGCTTACACCTGGAATATTTATCTCGCCACTTATGGATATGTTCCATTCAGTTTGGCAGTGAATTTTTGGGAAGGTAGGAGTTGTGAATGCATTATGGTACTATTTATATTTTCGCGTTTCTCCCCCTGCCTTTCTGTTATCCATTCTGAGGTTGCATAGGAAGTAAGATGGCCGAGGATATTAATTCATTTTTCTCTATTCTCTCATATAACTCATTATCTATAATATCTCTCTACAGATGTTGCCTTTGCCTCTGTAGAATTATCTAGTAGTTGAAAATAGTTTTAACTACAGTTGAAGTTTGTCTCTTCAACTTTCCCTTATCTTGTGATGTAGCATGGCCTGCTACAAACTATCTGCCTTTAGAAGGCGTATATCTTACCTTATTACCTGTGTTAGGAAATAATTGTCCTAACAATTTATAGTTATAGATTTCAAATGAGTTATATATTACTTTTTAACTTCCCTCCTATATCAACTGGTATATTAAAAGTATTCATTGTCTGCGTTATGCTGATAGCAAATACCTGGTTCTTTGTATGATGAAAATTCTTTATCTACAGATTCTTCTCTATTTTTTTTCCTCTTCACTTGGGCTCTGTGGAGGGGGCCTAAGAATAACTCCACCATGGCATTACCAGATGTCAAGTAAAAGTCTTGAAACTGGCCACTTACAGAAATAATGACATCTTCAGGTAGAGATTTTATATCGATGTACTTTGTTATGTTTACCTCATTGCCTAACGTGTACAGTAACTTATCTTATGCATTTCAAGTTCAATTAACTTATTTTACATATCTTATTTTGTCAAGGTCATAAATTTGAGAGAATCGTTAATGTTGAGGTAGAAAGTAACTGTTGATTATAATTATATTTCTTGAATTTATTTATCTTTGATAATTCCTTATGGAACCTTTGAAATTTCAGAAAATAATTCTTCAACTACTTTTGAAATGATGAATACTATTCTGTAATTTTTTCATTCAAGTTTCTTGATTTCTTTCTTTGGAAAAACTCAGTAAGTAAATCTTTCAACATTTTTGGTTAAGATTCATCTCAATATTTTTATTTTCTCTCATTATCTCTTATCTTGTTATTGGACAGTTATTTATCTTTATTGTGAAGTACTGGACTTCTATACCGTAACGGTCTAATAATGGTTCAGTGGAACACTGGTTCCATTGATATTACCTTTTTCATTAGTGAAATGCTGTTTTCATGGATACTATCTTAACGTGATTCCTTGATGGAGTCTAGGAAAGGTCGATGACTTTGGACAAAATTTTTGTTTTTATACCTTGATACTTGTTACTGTACTATGTGGTTATCTGATGTCATTTATTTCTTGACGACTGGTCAATTTCAGAAAAACATCCAACAATTTTCTGTATCTTTTTATTTTGGCTCTGTGGACAGGGGCCTGAGAATTCTGCCACCATAGCATATACCAGATGGTAGGTAAGAGTCCTACGACTGGCCACTTTTGATATTACATAACATCTAGTAATTTATTTGCCATTGAAGATTGCCTCAGAATATTCAAGTGATGTTAGTCATGCAGTAGCTATCTCATACTTTATCTTTTTCTTGGATCTGATATTCCATATCTTTGTGCCTAGGTGGCATGTTTTGACCAGTGGTGGTCGTATCTAGGAATTTTCAGTTCCGCTACCTGTGAGATAGTTGTACTCATGCTTTCATTCTGAATGTACTTTGGCATAGTCAATGGTGATCATTTACCTTGTTTATTGAGAGAGAAAATCGACTGACTGTGTTTATAAGTTCATCCGTTACCATCTTCACAGATATGTATCTAGTATCTATCTCACTGTGGAATTTTGTTACATTTTTCTGATAGTCAACAGTTGTAGACAATAGAAAATTGACAAACCATTTAGTTGTGCATTTTGTAAGTGTACGAATGGTTTTGAACTTTATATCCTTCGATATCTCCTTAAGGAAAATCTGTTGTTCAAGAATCAGACCTCCACTTCCATTGAATCTGGCACAACTGCAATGGGTTGTCATTTTTTTGTCTAATTTATATTCTTGTGTCTCATATCTTGATGAATTGATTTCTGTAGATAATTCAACTCCAGACCAGTCAAGTTGAGTCCTCTTGATATTTTTATTATATCTGAACATTTCTTATCTTCATCCTTCTTGCATCTTTATCTCTTCCTTATCTTTCATCTCTATCTTTACTTATCTTTACTTCCTATCTTCTCTCTCTAGGGTATTTTTGGGGTTAATTGTTTTGTTGGTTATGGGACGGCAGCTCCCTGAATGCTGGACGATCTTGTGGTGGGTTCGGTTTGGCGAGTTGGTTCGGCTGTTGGAGTTCCATGCTGATTCATCTGGGATATTGATGTGGTCGTAATGCAACTGTCGTTTTGCAAACGTAGTCACCACATTTGATGTCTTAGGGATTTTGGTTGGAATTTTTATAGCGGGATCGGTTCGATGGGTTGAGTCCACTCCACAAGGATCAGGGGTGAGTGAGTTGGATAGCAAACTTGGAGGTGGTTTCTATCTGGGTTTTTAACCTCCCATTCATTTGTATTGAATGTTGTGTCTGCTAGGGTACCAAATTTTTAAGGCGGTTTGGTGTCATGCATTTCAATGCCTTCCCCCATTTTTTTGTCTGTAGGAGACCTGGTGTGATGGGCGCGAGCATAGTTCAGTCCGACAGCTTGTCTTGTCAAGCAGAATCCATGGAAGGGTGAACTTGGGGGGTGTCGTGTGCGCTAGCGTGGAGGTCTAGGCCGGTCAACGTGTGAAGCTCGCCTAAGAGCGGTCGTGCGGCACTACTGGGGAATCCTGAGCTCCTTGGATTCGTCGCGACTGAGGACTTGTTCGCGGTATCAGACTCAGGGAGATCTCTGAATTTGTAGGGGTTTTTGTGGTTTAGCCACTTTCAGCCTGGTAGAGCTATATCTCACCCCAATTGAAGTGGACAATTGGCTATCTCTGTCTTTTGCTAATATTTATCTTAACTTCATTTCCTTTTTTGTTTCCACACGTGGATTCTTGTGGGGTTTCTGTTACTGCTGTGATGGTTGGTGTGGTGCTTTAACATTGAACTCAGGGACGAGTGGTATCAGATGTTTCGATGGCGCAGCATTCTCATCTAGCAGCGAAAAGATCATCTGATCTGAGTTCGGTGTTGAATGATCACTCTTAGCTTTCGCTTCAGGGACAGGAGGCCAGCAACAATCCACAGACACCAGTTTAACCGAGCGTTGACTGTTTTACCTATGAATCTGTATCTCTCATATCCATTGAAGTATTTTATTTTTTTATGATATCTGATATCTCTGAATGTTTCGGAACCTTGTCATCTGGTGGAAACTAGTGGAAAAACTCAAAAACCTCAGGTTTTTGACTTTTTCTTACCGGGAAGAGGTGGAGTGTAACGAAAATAAAATTTCCGTTACATTTTCTATTCAAAACACTCTTCAAGCGCTGCAAATCACCTTTTCCATCGTGGTGGTAGACGCATTCAACACATCTGAGTTGTTCTGTCAACCCTTCAAGATACGAATCACGCGTGCGCTAGAAAAGCCATATATGTGCAATCGGAGGTGATTCTGGGCTTCTTCTTAATATCCCTTCTAGATTATTGATTGATTATCGGGATCGATAGCGCGTATCGTATCTGATTCTCAGGTGTCGTGAGAGTGTGACTTCGAAACAGGTGATAGTTATTTTGAATAATTTGAATCATCTTCAAATATTTTATCATCTTACCTATTTAATAATTTTTCAATGAATTAATATCTCCCAAGTATCGTTATATTTTTGATTCAATCGTAAAGTGTGGTGTTTTTCGAGAGACGGTGCCTGGAACATCGAAGGGTTTTCCGAACTTTGAATATCATTGCAATCCACGAGCTTTCGACAACCTTTATTATTAAGCAGTATTATTTCGACTTACTGAACCCAATATTTCCGGAATTGAGATAAAATATTTCATTTTTATGTGGAAAAGTGAGGTTATTTTCAACCGAATTGAAATATATTCACTTGAGGGAGAACGAGTACTTTCGTTTAAACGTTTTTCAGTGAAACCACGGATTTCTGGCTTATTTTTCCGTTGCCGGCAAGTACCAATCTCATCAGGAGACCAGAAGTTAATCAGGGTCAATTCATCTCAGTTCCAGAAGAATATTGCTCAGATTCCTTTTGAAAAACAAAACCCTGTGGAGCAAGGACCTCTGACGTTTGGTAAGTAGTTTGCTATCATTCAATTCAATTTAAATTTAACTATCACTACTTACCAAACTGTCACAGATTCTTTCGAATCTTAGTTTCAGTCACTGTCTTGAGTGTTGATTTTATATACCTTGGGTAACATAGAGAGACCAGTCCTTTCAGTCACGGTTTATAATTTGTACCATTCAACTCACTAACTTCTTTGTGAAGTTTGGGCTTGGCCAAATTTGAAGAGTTGAAGGGTTACTTAGTGATACTGGGCTGACAGGTAACGGTTTTCATCATTTTAAATACTCATTGAACAATTATTTATTCTTTTTGTATACCTACTGACCTGTTTCGAAGTTTTGCGTTACATGAGAATCCGGCGTTATTGATTCGCTTGTTTCTATATACTTCTCATTACCTCTACCTATTTCGATCAATTTAATCAATTTATCTAGTTCAATTTATATTGATCAAACTGAGTATTTTTCTCAATATTTCTTTAACTGATATTGTCATTTTTTTTATTCAATTTTCTCTCCTGGAGATATTCAGATTTCATATTTTTTTATGAGAGAACTTTCACTTATTCGAGTGAATTTATTAATTTCCTGAGACTGTAAATTTGGATCCAAATAGTCTATAGTTTAGAAATAATTATTGAAACTTTTTTTTTAATCCAACAAGTTGTAGTCTCAGTGACACTCATATATATTTATTACTTTGGTCTAATACCTTGTCCCCCCATCTTACATGTAAAACCATCGACCGTTGAAGAGGACCAACACCAACCACCTACTAGCTTCCTACCATTGAAGTGAGTGGACTCCTGCACTGTCATCAAAGCAGACAATAGCCGAATACCTGCTGCCAAGGATTAACCAGGTTAGCCAACAACTAGTGGCAGAAAGGGGTAGCCGCTTCGAGCCTACCAGAACCTTCGATACCTGTTGCCAGCCAACAACTAAAGGCAAAAGAGGTAGTTGTCTCAAGTAGAGTCCACTTCACCAGTCAAGGAGGAGCGTAAGTGGCCATTCCAAAAAAAGTCAACAGAACGGTCAGAAGGATAGACCATTGTGTCATTTTTTCAATTAACTTGCTAATATTACTCAAAACTCAATATTACTTAACAATTTGAATTGTAAAAATTCACCTGAATAAAGGAAAGGAAGTTTGTTAAAATTGAATTGATTTTTCCTTCAGCAGCACATACTTCTCTTTCAGGAAGTTTGGCGTCCTAGGTTTGTTTCAAAAAGGGATCATAGTGTAAATTTCTCTGGAGGTCACACTTGCTTTTAGTAGGAATTAATTTGCATCTGCTAAGGGTGAGTGTCCCTTACCCACACCCGAGCTAGTTGTGGTTATAATTAATTGGCGCCCAACGTTTATTTTCGTTACAAGTTGAAGTGACAGATGTCTTTGACTGTAGAAATGACTGATGACAGATGATTGACGTTACTTTGAAAATATTATAAATTGTAAAGTTAGGTTGAAGTGCCAAAAGACTTTGGTAGAAAAATGACTGGTGTGACGTATGACTAGAACTTTACAGATGACAGATTGCAAGGTTAGGTTGAACTGACAGATGTCTTTGACTGTAGAAATGACTGGTGACAGCTGATAGACGTATGACTAGGGCGTGACTCTGGAATTACGACAGATTACAAGGTTAGGTTTAATGATTTTGACAGTGAAAATGCCTGATGACAGGTGTGACGTATGACTAGGAATTTGCAAATGACAGCGAGTGTTGGACTGACAGATGTCTTTAGCTGGGCAAGATGACTGATGACAGATGGTTTTAGTTGGGGAAAATGAGTGGTGACAGATGGCTTCAGTTGGGGAAAATGAGTGATGATAGATGTATGACTAGGACTTTACAGATTACATGGTTATGCTGACAAATGACTAGTGAGAAATGGTAGCTGTGGCTTTGAAATTACGTCAGATTACAAGGTTAGGTTGGAGTGACAAATGACTGGTGACATGACGCATGCCTAAGACTTTACAAATGACAGATGACAGGTGTGACGTATGACTAGGGCGTGACTTGGCAGGGAAAATGTGCTTTTTTCCTCAAACGAGGGCCCCCGACCATTAGGGCTCATTGTGATAGGTGATAGAATTATACTTGATAATTTCGGACCATGTCTTAGAAGACTAAATGAATGAAATTTGGCGCCGATGAACCGATTTTGAGGTTATAAGCGTTCTTTCATACCTTTTGTTTCAAGACTTTGACTCTCAGAGGTCCTCCGACCAAGGCTTAGGGCTCCAAACCATAGTGATAGATGACAGGATTGGAAATTTGACTGGTGACTTGGTCAGGTTATTGCTCAATATGCTGAGCTGTGCTCGAGGAGCGTACCTCCCTCGATGTATCATACCTACCTATACACACTTGAAATTAATTGCCTCGCTAGCGCAGTGTTAGCGTCTATGTCTCTCATGCTGAGAGGCCCGGGTTCAATCCTCATCATCGGATGTTTTTTTTTCAGGTTATTTACATATTTAATCCATAGGTGGCGTATTAGGGTTTTGTTACTTGATGATAGGTGGCGCTTAGTGTACTTGCGACTATGGCTCATAGGTGGCGTTCGTGGCTGAAGTATGATTGATGATGTGTGACGTCAGATGTCACGTGATAATTTGGAGCGCTCTGATTGGTCGCCGGGGACCAAAATTGCCAGAATGAACCTTCATAAGAAATAACATGGGATTTTGAGCTGGAACTCTCATAGCCTCTTTACTTGCAAGGTTTTTTTTAGCTTCATTTCATGGACTAGTCGATACTTTGAAAATTGTTTTCATGATGAACCATTCTCCGTTTCAACTTGTTTGAATACCTCCAATCATAGTTCATCAATTACGATCCCAGTTTTCAATGAGTTCATAAGTAATGAGGAAATATTTTTTTTTGTACAAGTTTCACAACATATTTGATGGATTATTGGGAATTAATCATCTGCAATTGTTGAGAAGTCGACTGAACCTAATCAATAGTAAACTTCGACACCAGAATCAATCATAACCATAAACTTCGTCACCTGAAATCCAACATTATTATTCGGGGAAGTGATTTCGAAAAATTCTAAAATCATCATTGAAATTCCTATTGATTGCTCGAACGGACATAACATTATACCAAAATAAGATATTTAGTCTCGCGTACTCCCTGAAACTTCAACGGCTGCTTTCAATGGAAAAGCAACGAAATTAACCATGCTTTACCCAATTAGGACCGTGCCTCTTAAATATGACAACACTTATAAATGTTCCGATCTTCCTGATATCAGTGAACATGAATGGAAAACTAAGTTTGAAAAAAAATATTCTGAAATTTCACAGAGTGTCCCAAAAATGATATAGAAAAAATAATACGCACCGATCACTCAAATTCTGATGAGAAACAACAACTTTTGACACTTTATAGAAAATTTCCCGACATTTTTCACAGAGACGACGAACCATTCACATCTAAAATCGAAATTAAGCTCGAAATTAGGACTAAGGACGAAATTCTCGTTTACACAAAATTATGTCGGTACCCATTTGTTCACAAACAAGAAGTTCAGGCACAAATTCAAAAACTTCCCAGACAAAATATAAAGCAAATCCCCGTGGTCATATCCTATTTGGTTAGTTCGCAAAAAGTTAGATGCATCAGGAAAGAAAAAATAAATATCCAATTCACAATATAACGAATGTTTTAGACAAACTCGGCAAGTCTGTTTTTCATGACATTGGACTTAGTGTCAGGTTTTCACCAAATCCAAATGAATCCTTCTGACATTGAAAAAAAACAGCTTTTAATGTTGAGAGGGGTCATTAGGAGCCTGTGAGGATGCCTTTTGGATTGAAGAACAGTCCTGCGACATTTTAGCGTTCTATGGATAAGATCTTCAGACACTATATTAATAAAATCTGCCTGGTGTACCTAGATGAAATAATTGTGTTTTCAACAAAATTACTGGAGCACATATCATATCATAACCACTAACGGTATGAAGCCCAACCCAAGTAAAATTTCTGCTGTTCAGAAATTTCCTATCCCTACTACGACAAAACAAAGTTTAAGTACTCCTTGGCTATTATCGAAGATTCATAGAAGACTTCGCCAAATTAACCAAATCACTCACAGCATGCTTGAAAATAGATGCAATAAGAGAGAGAGAGAGATCAATTTATTTCTACAGAAATAACACAGAAATAACACATTACAGATTGAGAAATACGTCATTTTAAAAATGTTCATGCTAAAATTGATATTCAAATTGATATTCACAAGAAATAAAAACAATATAACCAACAAATTTACGAACATTATTCAAAATTAGAAACATTAAAAAAACATTCTTAATACTACACACAAACACCTGAATAACAATCACCAAAAAAACAATGTTTATAGAGATCTTTGCAAAAATTCAGCCAATGTATATGGTTCAGTTTCGATCAGGTAAGTTTCCAGAGCTTTCAGGAATCTGCTGACAACTTCTATGTCTTTTATGTAGTTCGGGAGTCTGTTGTGAAATTTAATTGAACTGTAGTAAATACTTCGTTAATATAGGCAGTTTTTATGTTGCGGAAAAGCGAAATCTCCCTTGAATCGGGTTGAGTATTCGTGTTTCTTCATATAATCATTAAAATTTGCGCGATGTTCTACCAAGTATTTTAGGGTTTCATATATATATAGCAGGTACTGTTAGCAATTTGTTTGTTTTGACAACACCTCTACAGGTTGTACCTATTGGTATGTTGAATATGATCCTGATTGTTTTCTTCTGACAGATGAAGACTTCATCGAGTTCCCTACAAGAGCCCCACACGCTTATGCCGAATTTGATAGCTGAATAGAAATTTGCGAAATAAACTGCTAACAATACATCCATATCCACTTGTTTTTTCAGAGCTCTGACTGCGTGAGTTATCGAAGACAGTTTTTTGCATAGGTGTTTTACCTGTTCGGTCCAACTCAAGTCCAACTCAAGTATCATCGACACGAATTCCGAGGAATTTGACAGATGTGTTACATTGTAATCTTCCAGCGTTTGAAGTAATTGATCTGGGTGTTTCGAGAGAGTTGTTCGTTTTGAAAAGCAAACAGTTTGTTTTTTCTATATTTACTATCAGCTTATTCTCAGAGAAATAATGCCTAACTGATTCTAGAGTGTCATTTCCAATTTTCATAATGTCCATAAAAGTTTCTCCTTTCAGAAGGAGAGTTGTATCATTCGCATAATTTACTGCGTGACTTGAGCTCTTATTTGTTATGGCGTTCTGAATGTCATTCATGAAGATTATAAACAGTACTGGTCCCAGCACACTCCCCTGCGGTATCGCCAAGGACGTCTCCGAGACATCCGACCGCACAGAGCAACCGTTCTGCTGTATTTCAACAAGTTGTTTCCGATTTATGAAGTAAGATTCAGTTAATCTGTAGCAATTTCCTCTAATTCCATACTTGTATAATTTTCCTAAAAGCAGATCGTGATCTATTCAGTCAAACGCCTTCGAGAGATCCAAGAAGACACCACAGGAGAGGTCGCCTGACTCCACTGCCTCTATTATTGTGTTGCTGAAATATATCAAAGCTGTTTCAACAGATTTTTTTTTCAGGTAGGCATGCTGATGAACTGTAAACAATCTGAAATGCAATAACAGTTCATAATTCCAAGTTCCTACAATGTTTCGAACACTGCAAAACATTATTATTCTTATCTCATATTATTCTCATCTACCCGTATCTTTACCAAGCCGTTTATACTGATGCTAGTAATTTTGCACCAGGTGCCGTCCTTTGACAAGGATTTATTGGTTCTGATAAACCAGTGGCGTACGCTTCACGGACGCTCAACCAATCAGAGCAAAATCAATTCACTATTGAAAATGGCTTTTGGCAATCGTATGGGCCCATAAGTACTTCATACCTCACTTGTATGACCGAAGGTTCTGAATTTTTACCGATCACAAGCCAAAAACTATTGTTGATGTGTTTTCAAAATACGCACAACCATACCCTTTTCTCGATCTCAGTGCTGTCGAGGTTGCAAATAATTTACTGACAACAACATCATCCTCCATGGCGTTCCCAAGTCCCTCCATTCCGACAACGGCACATAACTCAAAAATGAACTAATTCAAGAGTTCGCTGACACTCATAAAATAAAACTACTCTATGTCACCCCCGATCATCCAGAATCTAAAGGAATAGTCGAAAGATTCCATTCAACAATTATCGAACATCTGATAATTCTTCAAGAGACTCACCAAGAACTCGTTATTATGAAACGAATGCCATACGGCCTTATGGGATATAATCATTCGATACATTTAGCCACGGGAATGAAACCCATTGACGTTATTACATGCCACCTATCCATCTCAGACCCTTTGATGGTAATTTAGAAAATCCTGTTCAAAGCGCCTACATGAGAGCTCATGAAACAAAAACAGCTGCACTCTACCGACATTCGAACGAATAACTCACTGAATCAAAACAAAAAACTATTGAAAAGCGTAACACCAAACGCGAACCTCCACTCAACCATAAAGAAAAAACACCAGCATATAGACGTACAAACACGCGTATCAAACTCTATCCAAAGTTTAGTCCAGTCACCGTTTTGAAAAATAGAACAACTAAACTAAAATTACCACAAAATACACATTAATCACGTTCACTTCCAAAAGACCATTGTTTCTGGTACGTACTGTCACTGATCCAGGGTGTTCAAATACAGTCCCTAAATAAAAATCCAGGTATCCTACCCTTCAAAATAGGAACCAGTTATGTCAAAAGAAATCACCATACCTTTATTCATTATTTTGACCTTACCCCTATATCTGAAGAACTTTCTCTCATTGCTGTGCTTGACAGCAACCTTCAATGGGAGTTGGAGATAAATAATACTTATAAAAAGATCAATCGTTGCCCTTTTTTTTTTTTGCTCCGTGGAAGCCGTCTGACCTGTCATTCACAACCAGGTCTCCGGAAAGCACCTCAGCCTCTAGGGCTCATTGCGCTTTACTTCCATATATTTCATGACACCCATTCCAACAGCCTTGTCCCCTGCAAGTTTGTGCAGGTTGATTGCTGGGTGTTTGTCATATTCTTCTGGATCCAGAATTGGTTTTCCATATATTTGTTGCCTTTTGTGATCCAGAGCCTCACATTCGCAGAGTACGTGTCGAGCTGTCTCCGTTCCTTTGTTGCATTGTCTGCAGCTAAGGTCGCCGTTGTACAGCCCTTTCTTGTTCAGGTGTCCTTTGAATGGACAGTGTCCAGTCAGTAGCCCTGTTATAATCCTAATCTGATTCCTGTTACACTGAAGCAGGTCTTCAGTCTTTTTCTTCAACGGTCCTTTTATGAAAGTTCTCCCGTGAGCACTACTAGGTAGATTTTCCCAGTAATCTCTGTGTTTTGTTCTCACCCAATTCCTTATATGATTCAGTACCATCGTTTTGGGTACCCCCACTGCTGGTTCAGGTCCAGTATATGCTGTCGATGATCCTTGCCTTGCAAGCTCATCGGCTTTTTCATTACCTGTGATACCTGAGTGACCTGGGACCCATTGTAGCGCAAGTCTATTATGGTCTACCAGATTTTTCAGTTTCTCGCGGCATTCCCATACCAGTCTAGATGTCACTCTGGGGTTTTTCAATGCCCTAAGTGCAGCTTGGCTGTCCGTAAAAATATTGATCCTCCCATTTCGTTGGGACCTCAGATTGATTGTTCTCGCGCATTGGAGTATAGCATACATTTCTGCTTGAAAAACAGATGTGTATTGTCCGAGCGGGTAGCTGTACCCTAGGTTCCTCCCCGCACAGTATACACCGGCCCCTGTACCCTGTTCCGTCTTGGATCCATCTGTGAACCAGTTGCTCCAGCCGAGCTTGATTTCAGGGGCATTGTCTTTTTGCCACTCTTCACGATCTCCTATCATTACTGAGAAGTTCGTGTTGAATGTAAATTTGGGTACCATGTGGTCCGTATTCATGTCAAGTACATGTCCCTCCACATGTCCCACGATATCTGTTTTCACCGATCTTTTATATCCCGATGAATTTTTCAGCCTGAAATGGCCCATTCTTGCCTCTCCACCTATCACAAGATGTAAAGGGGGAAGATCCAAGAGCACCTCCATTGCTGCTGTTGGTGTTGTTCTCATTGCACCTGTTATGCCCAGACAGGCAAGTCTTTGGACCTTGCTCAGTTTGTTCTTAGCAGATGTTTGTTTTGTCTTTGACCACCATGCCAGAGATGCATACGTTATCATGGGTCTAACTATCATTGTGTACAGCCAGTACAACATGCTTGGTTTCAATCCCCATTTCTTTCCAAAAGTGCGCCTGGCCACTATAAGTGTCACCTCCGCCTTCCTTTTTATTCTGTCCACATGTTGGTTCCAGGTTAATCTTGAATCTAGAATAACTCCTAGATACTTAACCTCACCTGACAGATTTATTTCCTCACCTCGGAGTTTCAGAGGTCCAAGTCCCTCCAACTTGATTTTCCTGGTGAATGCCACTATCACTGATTTGGATGGGCTCATTTTAAGCCCCTCCTTATCGGTCCAACTAGTTACAGTATTCAAGGCCTGCTGCATGCGCTCTCTCACTATACTGTTATACTTGCCCTGTGCTAGGATGACTAGGTCGTCAGCATAGCCTAGTATTTCGTGCCCGTTTCGGTCCAATAAGCATAGAAGCTCGTCCATAACAAGGTTCCACAGAAGTGGGGATAGAACTTCCCCCTGCGGGCATCCCCTTGCCACCCGTGCCACTATGGATTCGCCCGAGATGGTTGTATATATTAGCCGTCCTCTAAGCATGCAGTCTATCCACCTGCAGCTTGTTTCATCAATCCCTTTCCTCCTCGACGCTCGGACGATCGATTCCAAAGAGGTATTATCGAAAGCGCCCTCTATGTCTAGGAACGCCGCCAACAGCACCTCCTTGTTCCCAAGGGCATAGTCTGCCCGTTCGGTGATTCGGCATAATGCCGTTTCTGTTGACATGCCTGATCTGTATGCATATTGGTTCTTGTGCAGTGGTCTGGTAGCCAAAACACTGTCCCTTATGTGTCTGTCAAGCATCTTTTCGAGAGTCTTAAGTATGAATGACATAAGACGAGTGACTGAATAGAATATGATTTTCAGAGAAGATGAGCTGAATTTGTATTGATAGGTGATAGATGAAAAATACTCAGAGAAACTATTAAAAAAAATTGAAAATTCCAAACAATTGACGGCGTATAATCGATGTATTCAAACCATTGGTATCCAATGATAGTTTAAAAAAAAGTTGAGTTGATTTCTCAATAGTACGAGAAAAATTGAGAAAAAAATTGAGAAGTGACGGCTTATAATCGATGTATTCATAACATTGGTTTCCACTGATAGTTTGAAAAAAAGTTGAGATGATTTGTCAATAGTACGAGAAAAGTTGAAAGAACTTGAGAAGTGACGGCTTATAATCGATGTATTCATAATATTGGTTTACAATGATAGTTTAAATAAAAGTTGAGTTGCTTTCTTGATAGTACGAGAAAAATTTAGAAGAAATTGAAAAATGACGGCGTACAATCGATGTATTCAAACCATTGGTATCCAATGATAGTTAAAAAAAAAGTTGAGTTGATTTCTCAATAGTACGAGAAAAGTTGAAGAAAATTGAGAAGTGATGGCATATAATCGATGTATTCATAACATTGCTTTCCAATGATAGTTTAAAAAAAAGTAGTATTCAATAGTACGAGAAAAGTTGAAAAAAAAAGTGTCGGCATATTATCGGTGTATCCATATAAAAAGAGTGATCTAGGCTCATCGAGATCCACCCTATAGCTTGTTCTTCCTGCGATCAGTATTCTTATTAGGTAGGGGGGTTGTTAACAACAGCCAAATATGCCAAAAATAAAAATAAATAAAAGAGCAGCATTCGCCGTTCAGTCAGCAGCATTTGAGTATTTTAGCATTCGCAGCATTCGCCGTTTTAGTTGAGCACTCTGCGTTTCAGCTCTCGTTTAAACAGAGCATATTACTAGATATTGAAGAGATTTGCTGATATAACAATTTTGTACGAGTTGGTATTGGAAATAAATATTCATCTTATTGAATAAACTATTAGAAGCGGATATTTAGAAGCGGAAGAATCGATCTTGATAAGGAATAAGTCGATATTTGGCTGCTGTTGAGAACTAGGAGATTTAGGCGGAAAAATATACAAGTTAGGAGCGAATACTGACGCAAGGGAATAGTGGACGATTGCAAGGACCAAATCGTTCAATATATGAATTCGTTCGATCCTGATTGAAGCTGCATCAAAACATCAGTTCCTTTCGGAACTAATCATCGAAACCAACAGTTCCAGTAAGTGCACTTGGAAGTGCACTAGTCGTCGATATCCCCCGAGGCATTCTAATAAAGTACTGAGTACCGCCTCTACCCCCTTTTATATACTGTTTATGACATCAAGAAGAAGCCATTCTCTCACGGTCCCCAGGAATTATTTGGACAACACGGTGCTTGAGTCCGAGCATCGGCCGTGAGAGACGTCGGAAGCTCCAAGCCCTCCACCCCTATAAAACGGGGTTGCTCGCTTCGGAGACGCCTACCAGTTCTTCTTACGGCTCGTTCACGAGGGCGAGCCACTACACTAGAAAACTGCGGCTAAAAACGCCAAATTCTGCGACGGTGTGCTGAACACGCGGTCGTGGTGTTAGGCCGGGGAATTGTTTCTTCTAGGCTAGGGAGCGTAGTGACCCCTCTGTTCCGTGCCAATAGGCCAACGTGGTGGACAGAGGTGGAATTAACGGTCAGAGTATTTATCTCGATAGGGAAACTCATATTGAATTCCGAGCAAATAAATTCACGGGATCATGTCCGGAACGCTGGTTGTCGCGAATGGTCATCTAGTGTCACCCATCTAGGAATCCCACAATTAGGCTCAAACAACGAGTATCTATCGGCGGGGACGTGGGTAGCTCTACTCTTCTATTGCTAGGTGTGTTGAACCCACGAGTAGCCGGAGCAACTTCAAGAAACCTCAACAAAATGGATCGTACTGACGATTTGTTTTCGAGGTTTAAAAATTTAACGAACACACGTACTAGACAATATAACGCTCTTGAATTTCATCAGTCTACTCTAGAACGTTGAACGTTCAACAGCACATCTTTATAATTACAGTTATGATGTTCGCCGAATTGATGAAGTTCATTGCATCCATCCTAGGAGTCATCACTCCTAATGATGAAGGGAAGATAAAGGAGGGGTTACGTGAATGTAACGAAGGGCTAAGACGTATCAGAAAAGCAATGAGGAAAGCAACGTCTATCGGACAGAAGCAGCATCTCGAAGCTTGTATGAGAAACATTATAACGATGAGAAATAAAATAAAAGCAGTGCAGAAGCAGGGAGCAGGCGTGACAACACGACCCGAAGGAGCAAGAGAACGTGTGAGATGGGAAAACACAGCCTCTGCATTTGGATCCCGTATCCGAACCGCAGTGATTAGCAACCTCAAACATAAGGATCCAGGATCATTCCTGACTGATTGTTTGGCAATCTTCAGAAGGGGATCCAAAATGCTCTGAAGAAGGAGGGAGCAGTGAAAGTCAACACTGCCTTCTGCGGGGAATTCGAGATTGCAAAAGGAGCAAACATAATCGTAGAATATAAATATTTTACAACATCGAATTCGGCAATATATCGAGACACGGACTCGAATGAGTGGTTCAAGAGACAAGTGGTGGATCCAATCATGAGGGAGCTTGAGGAGTTTCAGGAAAAAGACTCTGGATGGGCTCTAAAGAAAGTGATCAATTTGGGGGTGAATATCAACAAATTCACTCCACAACTTGGCTCTTCCTACATCGAGCTACCCCCTCAGATGAATGCAATGCAATAAAAAAAATGCATGTATTAATGTGAAAAAAACAGACAATGCATGTTTCGCTTGGGCCATCGTTTCAGCGCTCTATCCTGTTGATAAAAACACTGATAGAATTTCATCATATCCCCATTACAGCAACGTTTTACAACTGAAAGGTATACAGTTCCCGATGACCATTAGACAAATCCCCAGATTTGAAAAGCAAAATAATGTATCCATCAATGTATATGTGCTGGAAAAAATCAAGAAATTCTCGAAAATATTACCAACATATCTGACTAAAGATAAGAAGGACAAACACATCAACCTGCTTCTAGTGCAGGATGACTATGATACTCCTACGAAATATCATTTTGTATGGATCAAGAATATGTCGAGACTGCTTTCCACACAGTTGAGTAAACATAATGGGCAGAAGTATTTTTGCGATAGATGTCTCCACTACTTCATAACTCCACAAAAGCTAGAAGGCCACATCGTAGATTGTGAGAAAATGAATGAGACTGCTATAAAAATGCCTGAAATTGGTAAAAACATAGTGAATTTCAAAAATCATAAGAACAAGGAGAAGGCACCATTTATTGTGTACGCCGACTTGGAGTCTATTTTGAAATCTACTGATAATCCAAAGAAGCCTCAACATCACGTTCCAGCAGCTGTCGGATATTACCTCAAGTGCAGCTACGATGATTCTCTATCCCTTTATCGTTCCCATCGAGGTAAAGACTGCATGCAATGGTTTGCTGAGGAGATGAATCAGCTTGCTGAGGAGATGAATCAGCTTGCTGAGGACATTGCGACTGTATTTTGGTGTCCTTATGACATTAACATGACTTGGATGCAGGAAGCACAATTCAAACTTGCTTCACACTGTCATATTTGTGAGGAACCGTTTACACCAGAAGATAAGAAAGTTCGAGACCACAACCACCTGATTTCCGGTAATAACTATCGGGGGGCTGCTCATGAAGGGTGCAACATCAACTACAGGGATAGTCACACCATCCCTGTAGTATTCCACAATTTGAGTGGATATGATGCACACTTCATCATTGAAGATATAGCGTCAAGAATAAACGGTAAAATCGATTTGCTTCCCATCACGAAAGAAAACTACATTTCCTTTACGAAACAAGTGACCGATTTCAGAATAAATTTCCGCTTCATCGATAGTTTCCGGTTCATGGCATCTTCGCTCGAAAAACTAGCTTCCAATCTTCCAGAGTTCCCCAACTTGAAGATGCAGTTCACTGAACTCCCCGAAGACCATTTCAAAATGCTAACGAAAAAGGGGATAATGCCCTACGATTATATTGATTCGTTTGATCGATTCGAGGAGACTGCTTTGCCATCTATCGAAGCATTCTTCAATAAGCTGGAAAATAAGCCCTGTCCCCGTCGTCTATATCAACGAGCTCGAGATGTATGGAACACCTTCAAATGTCAAAATCTTGGTGATTATGTAGACTTATACATGAAGACTGACATTCTCCTGCTAGCTGACGTCTTTGAGAGGTTCAGAGCCTGCATCCTGAAATAACATCAACTCGATCCAGCCCACTATTTCACTCTTCCCGGATTTACGTGGGATGCCATGTTAAAACATACTAAGCAAGACTTGGAACTTCTCACCGATGTGGATATGTTTTTATTTGTTGAGCGAGGTATTCGTGGCGGACTTAGTCAAGTTTGTTCGAAACGTCGATCGAAGGCAAACAACAAATACCTACCCTATTATGATCCGTCTAAACCCTCTACTTACCAGATGTACTATGACGTTAACAATCAATATGGATGGGCAATGAGTCAATACTTGCCATATGGTGGTTTTGAATGGACCGATACTAATCTAGATGTAATGGATATACCTGATGATGCTGATGAGGGTTACATTCTTGAAGTAGATTTGGAGTATCCTAAACATCTACATGATAAACACAAAGATATTCCATTTTGTCCAGAACATCTCAATCCTAGAACAATGATGCCACCTACAAAGCCTAAAGAAATTTCAAAGTTGATGGCTACTCTGAAACCCAAGAAGAATTATGTTATACATTATAGAGGATTGAAGCAGGCCTTGGCAAATGGATTGGTTCTGAAAAAAATTCATCGTGCGTTGAAATTCAAGCAGAGTCCTTGGCTCAAGTCATATATTGATTCGAATACGGAGCTCCGTAAGAAGGCTGCCAATGAGTTTGAGAAGAACTTGTATAAGTTGATGAATAATGCAGTATTTGGTAAAACTATGGAAAACGTTCGCAAGAGGGTAAACATCCACCTTCTAACTGAATGGTATGGAAGGTATGGTGCCGAGGCATACATATCAAAACCAGAGTTCAAATCTGCAACAATTTTCAATGAAAACATGGTGGCTGTTGAGTTGAATAAGCTGCAAATTTGGCTCAATAAACCAATCTATGTGGGTCAAACCATTCTATATTTAGCAAATACTACCATCTATTCTTTCCACTATGGCTATATGGCCGAACGTTCCGGGGAGGACTGTACCGTTATGTACACTGATACAGATTCTCTCATTTACGAGCTGCGCCAGGACCCCTATGCAGTTATGAAGGAGGATTGCCATCAATTTTTTGACACATCTGATTATGCAAGGGATAACATATATGGAATACCGCTAGTCAATAAAAAAGTTCCTGGATTGATGAAAGACGAGAACAATGGGGTGCCCATGACTGATTTTGTTGGACTTCGTTCAAAATTATATGCTACGAAAGTGTTGACATCAGAAGCGGATATTATCAAGAAAAGAAAGGAATTGGAAGATGCCGAGTATGATGAAGATGAAATCGATGTGATTTTGATGAATTTTGGAGCAACGAAGAAGGCAAAGGGAGTTAAATATAATGTCGTAAGAAATGAAATAAGTTTTCGAGATTTTTTGACCTGTTTACGGGAAAAGAAGGTTCTCTATGAAACTCCACGTACAATTCAATCAAAACAACACAATGTCTACTCGATTGTACAGGACAAAATAGCGCTTAGTCCTAACGATGATAAGCGCTACCTCATACCAGAGTCTAATGAAAATTTACCATAGGGGCACTATTCGATCAACGATGATAGTATGGATACAACTTTGTGATTATATATTTTTTTCAAATAAAGATATCTTTCAACATTGATGACTATTTCACTTCCACTAATGAATCATTTAAGTGGTTATGATAGGCCTACTGGGGAAACTTCCACTTGAAAAAAAGGTAACGCATCAGTAGTTCTACCTCGTGGGTGATGTGGAAACGAACTTATCATCCTAGGGAGAAAAATCAACCTCCATGATTCCATTTTTATATAGTACTTGAGGTGAAAGTTTGACTTCGTAAATTTTACAAAAATCTATATTTTAGGCTAGCTTCACATCACTGATAAAAGATGAAGCCTTAGACGTTTTTAACGAAGCGTCAGTCGCATTTAACGGTGCGTTCAACGAAGCGTTAGTTGCATTTAACGAAGCGTTAGTCGCATTTAACGGTGCGTTCAACGAAACGTTAGTCGCATTCAACGAAGCGTTAGACGTTTTTTCATGGAACGTTAGACGTTTTCAATGAATAAAAATTCTCATTTGTGCTCCAATATTTTTTATGAAGGAAAGAATGTGTGATACTTGGAACGACTTGGGAAGGATTGTAGACGAATCTGAAATTTGTAAAAAAAATTCACACAAATGATATTCTATAGAATTGAAGTCAGGTTGATTTTGGTGTTTTATGACATCATCATCTCGCATCTAAGACGATTTCCAGTAATATTCATTGCTTTGAAGTCGAGCGCTCAACAATGTCTTCACTCTCATGACTGTAATTCATGATTTTGATTTGAAATATACCAAAGATGCTCAAGGTTTCATGATGAATCTGAGGAATGTTTTTGGGTGAGAAAGAAAAACAATTCCCAACACATTTTTTATTTTCGCTCTAAAACTGTAGTAACAATTCTAAATCTTTGAATCATTCTGGTTTTCTTACGGTCGTAATACATACAGTAAATGTTTCGGTATACATTGTTTTCGAATTTGCTTGATGGATTGAGGATATTGTCTGCCAAATATCATCGAATTTTACTTCTGATGCCGGTTTGAATTTCATCCAACCTTGTCCATTGGTGGGTTCATTTGATTCAAAGGTGAATCCCACGTGATCATTTGGTTTCAAATTTTCAAATCCTTGCATAACAATGTCTTCGATAGCTTGTTTTATCCAACGTATAGGTTCCCCACCCTCTGGCACAGGTCTGATTCTGAAATCAATTGTGCGTGCCTCAACGCCGAATAATCGGTTTTTCTTGACATTTTCTTTTTCAATAATGAATTTTTCCATTTTCGAAGACAACACACGTCCAAACACCTCAACTGTCAAGAATGTGATGACCCCTCAACAACTTATCTAGGACAACATAAACGTCTGCTTAACCAGCCATCACACACATAATATTTTCACTCTGTTTTAATATGTCAAACTCTGCTAATTCTTACGAAAAAGCGTGTTTTTATGTTTTATTTTACTCTGATAGTGCCAGACAGTCAAAAGTAATATATCACTGATACTCTTTGGGGGTATTGAATCAATTTTCAAGACGATTAGCCAGCCAAACAGGTGAAAAGCTCGATTGGTGCTATGAATTGAATTGTTTGGGGAAACAGAGTGTTTGCTGTGTTGGTTTGCAATGTTGTTCGTTATATGACTAAAGAATTAATGTTTCTGTACATCTTCAGCAATTGTTTCACTTTAACAATTTCTCGAGATTTTTCATAAGTGTTCTTAAGGTTTCAATAAATATTTTCCATCTATTATCTGATATACCTCAGTGTAAGGAAAATTTTGTCAATAAGTAAGCGTTTTTGTGAAGTTATCATTTTTCAACAATTGAGTGGGTACATTCTTTGGAAACAGCCTCGCGCATGTGAGAGGAGGTTCGACGGGTGATAGCCTAGCGCATGTGAGAGGAGGGTCGACGCGGAAGACCGCCTCGCGCATGTGAGACGCTGTAAGACGTCATAATTTGGAGCCTTCTGTCTGACATCGTCGTCGTCGCACATGTGAGATGCTCTAAGACGGATTTTACAATTTGGCATGACGTTATCATATTGGGGGTTTGAAAACTGAGTAATGCTAATGTGATCGGATCAGTATCAATTGAGATGTTGTCGAGTGCGGTTGTCTTTAGCTTGTTGTTGACGCTAGTGTGTTGCGAAAATGTTACAAATAACGAGGAAATGTTTGCCTACCTGCAGCAATATGGATACATCGATAATAATACTAATACTTCTCTATTGGATATCGAGTCGGCTATAGTGGCGTTTCAGGAGAAATATAATCTACCTGTAGATGGTGAACTCAACGAGGAGACACTGGCTCTAGTTCGTCAGCCCAGATGTATGCAACCCGAGAATGCCTTCACCATTAGTTCAGCGCGCTGGAATAAGACTAACCTTTACTGGTCGTTCCCACAAGCTAACCAAGCACAAGTGAATATTGCAAGGAGAGCTTTCGCTTTCTGGGAAGGAATTTCAAATTTCAATATGTTCGCCACACGGCACGTCAAAAACCAGACATAACATTAGTTTTTACAGAGAGACTACACCATTTCCGTAAAGACTGCACAGGTGCTTATCGCTGCACATTCATCTTTGATGGACCAGGAAAAGTGTTGGCGCACGCTTATTTTCCCGATCCCCAGAATACTTGTAGGGAAATTCATATCGATAAGGAGGAAAACTGGACAATGGATAGTGATAACAGTGAAGAAGGTGTCAGTCTTCTTGGCACCCTAACACACGAAATAGGCCACACACTTGGTCTTCAACATAGCTCTGTACAAGAATCGGTTATGTTTGCATGGTATAAACGACAACTTCCCAATGTAAGTGAAGATGATAGAATAGCAATGGAGTATCTATATGGCAGACGTACAACTAGCAGATCTCGCACTACCACTAAACAGATCAATCATCCAGCAGTCGTTGAAAAATCGACAACCCATGCACTTTGTGATGTGAAATTGCCCGATTTCATGTTTTTGGCAGAAGCACCGCAATTTTCGAATCATAGACTGTATATTGGTGCTGGGGAACATTTATGGGAACTGGATATAAATGATGTGCATATACCTTCGAAGCCTGAACGATTGAACAACTATCTTCATCAAAAAGTATCTATATCATACGTTTTCCAAAATTCGGCTGGTTCTTTGATAGTTTTCGATAGGAAGAAACGAGAATGGCATGAAGTGGACTTTCCTTCTCTTCAGATTATGCAGACTGTACCAACTCCGGTACCTGATGCCAATGTATTCTTCCATGCATACAGTGGTGAGGGTTATATGTTCTATGATAATAGCTCATACGTAGAATTCTTCGAGACACCGCGAGTAATAACAGGTCGAGGTCAAATTATCGATATGTTTCCTGGGATTCCAAACGATGTTACGGCTGCATATCGATTCATAGATGGTCACATTTACTTTTTCCGAGGAAACACCTATTACAAATATGATGAGTTTACTCGAAAAGTTGTTGAAGCAGGTCAATTTAACTGGTGTTTATTTGGAGTTCATTGTCCTAGTGATGGTCTCTTGTATCAACTCAAAACATTGTTAACGAAATTAATAGCTGTTTATCAATAAAAAAATTGTTTGTTCATTACTTGTTTTATTTCAAGGATTGAGTCATTCAACATGTCGGATAGTTGAATTATCAAAATGTACAACACTACTGACCCCCCCAACGAATGGCGGCGACGCAGGCCGGAGCCAGTACGATTAACGGGGGCCATTTTTGTTGCGTACGACGCCCTAGCTGGCATTAACGGGGTCGTTTTTGTTGCGGGCGATACTCTGGCGAAGTGTTAGCACTGTGTTAAGCGGGGGTCATTTTTGTTGCGTGCGATGCTTTAGCCAACATTAACGGGGGTCGTTTTTGTTGGCAAAGGTGTAGAATACGTCAAATCGCCAATTTTTGTTATTTTTTTTGGAAATCGCCAGAAACGGCCTACAATCGAAAAATACATAGAAATTTTGGCGCGGAAGCTATGAGAAACGATTTTTTCGTGTGAAAAACTGAAATTATAACCAAAAAACTAGTAATTTCTGAGTTGAAAAAATCTCATTGTTTTGTTGCTTTAGTCACGAAATTTCGAACGAATTACAAGTACTCACACTCTTTTTGATTGAACACATCAGAATTGAGCATATGTTTTCTCCAAATATCCATTGAAAATATCAAAATGTTTACTTCGAAAAATTCACCATTGACACTGACAACAGTGACTGTCATACCTAGTGAAAACATTCGACCGATAATGCACGTGATGTAAAGCAAAGTTGCCAAACTGTAAATTAGGACAATGTCGTATTCGAATCGCCATCAAAACATAAACTAACCTAGCATCATTTGAATCACGTCTGATTATTGAGATAAATCAAAATCAAACCTAACTAACCTAGCATCACTTGAATAATGTCTGATTATTGAGATAAATGAAAGTCAAACCTAACTAACCTAGCATCACTTGAATAACGTCTGACTGATAAGAACAATCAAAACTAACTCACCTAGCATCACTTGAATGAAGTCTGATTAAGATAAATCAAAATCGAACCTAACTAACCTAGCATCACTTGAATAACGTCTTATTATTGAGATAAATGAAAGTCAAACCTAACTAACCTAGAATCACTTGAATAACGTCTGACTGATAAGAACAATCAAAACTAACTTACCTAGCATCACTTGAATGAAGTCTGATTAAGATTAATCAAAATCGAACCTAACTAACCTAGCATCACTTGAATAACGTCTGATTATTGAGATAAATGAAAGTCAAACCTAACTAACCTAGCATAACTTGAATAACGTCTGACTAATGAGAACAATCAAAACTAACTTACCTAGCATCACTTGAATAAAGTCTGATTGAGATAAATCAAAATCGAACCTAACTAACCTAGCATCACTTGAATAACGTCTGATTATTGAGATAAATGAAAGTCAAACCTAACTAACCTAGAATCACTTGAATAACGTCTGATTATTGTGAAATATTGAAGAATGGGACCAGATGCAATTATGGTGCAAATCAAAAATTTTCAATAATAAATATTTTTCGAATTTATTTTTTAAATTGAATATTATACCATATTGAAAAACCAGCACATTCAAAATATTTCAGAAATTGCGGTGGTGCATCATAATATTCGTCTATAACAGTTGTCGATTATTTTCAACAACCAATATAATTTTTAATTCTCATATATTATATATGTATATGAAAATGTATTGAAATTAAATATAATTGAACAAAATAAAACTGGATCATAAATGTGCAATCATGTGAAAAATAAGTCAAACCTAACTCAACACAGAACCTTTACTCAAAATGTTATTAAACTACTTCCACAGCATCAATAATAGTCGCTTCCATCCTCTTCCATCAAGTCTAATCTTCAATCGCATCAGCCTAACGCAAAGAAACATCTTCATTAAAAAATAATCTTCATAAAAAATCATACCATGAATTAAAACGCGTGTGGTCCGAGAGATTTTGTGGCGCAGAAAAAGAAGGCAGAACGTGTCCATATTCGAACTTTAAAGGATTATAACTTGCAATTGTGAATTGTATACCATTCGAATATAAAATAGAACATTTTGGAATTATGGCAACATCGTACCGGTTATCTCTTATCTCTATGCAGCTGTCAAATGACTGAAATTTCATGAATGTCGATGTCAACTTTTCGACTTGTAGCAATTAAATTCCAGCAATGAATGCAAACTGTATGAGCTGTAATATGTACAAAAACATAATATTTATTCAAGAATAGTATATGTAGATATAGTTTCATGAATGTAGTGGTAAGTAGAAGGATAATATAACAGTAAATCTAAGGTTTTTTTCGTACCCTCCGCACATTCATTTTCACTGAAATGAGGTTTTCCTATGGTTTACGCACCAAAATTTCATGTTTTCCATTCATTTCAAGGTAACCTGAACTTCCCCTGCGAATTTCATCAGAATCTGAGATTTGACGTGTTCTACACCTTTACCTTTTTGTTTTGTGTGATGCTCTGACGAAGCGTTAGCGCTGTGTTAAGCGCGAGCCATTTTTGTTCCGTGCTGTTAGTTGGCAATAACGGGGGTCGTTTTTGTGCTCTGACGAAGCGTTAGCGCTGTGTTAAGCGGGAGCCATTTTTGTTGCGTGTCTTAGTTGACATTAACGGGAGCCATTTTAGTTGCGTGCTGTGTCTAAGTTGGCATTAACGGGTGTCGTTTTTTTTTGCTCTGACGAAGCGTTAGCGCTGTGTTAAGCGGGAGCCATTGTTGCGTGCTCTTAGTTGGCATTAACGGGGTCATTTTTGTTGTGTGCGATGCCTACGGGACGTTTTAACGGTTGAACTTTCTGTTTTTTCACACTTGACAGATGGCTTCAGCTGGGGAAGACAGCTGATAGACGTTACGTATTAGGCATTCCAGATCACGTGATGTCTGGGTGGCTAATAGGGCACGATTTTTTGATTCCAGATTACAAGGTTAGGTTGAACTGACAGATGTCTTTGACTGCAGAAATGACTGATGACAGATGATTGACGTTACTTTGGAAATATTATAAATTGTGAAGTTAGTTTAAAGTGCCAAATGACTTCGGTAGAAAAATGACTGGTGTGACGTATGACTAGAACTTCACAGATGACAGATTACAAGGTTAGGTTCAATGATTTTGACCATGAAAATGACTGATGACACGACGTATCACTAAGACTTTACAAATGACAGCGAGTGTTGGACTGACAGATGTCTTTATCTGGGAAAATGATAGACGTATGACTAGAATTTTACAAATTACATGGTTGTACTGACAAATGACTGGTGACAGATATGACGCACGCCTAAGACTTTACAAATGACTTTTGGCAGGGAACTTGGCTGACAAAGTGGCATAGAATGTTCGGTAAGGTGATTTTGACAGTGAAAATGATAGGTGTGACGTATGGGCGTGACTTGGCGGTAAAAATGTGCGATTTTGATGTTTTTTTTCCTCAAACGGGGGCCCCAACCATGTCTTAGGGCTCATTGAGGTGACAAAAATATTTGGACCATGTCTTAGGTGACAGCTGATAGACTTTACGTATAGGGCGTGATTTTTTGATTCCAGATTACAAGGTTGAGTTGAAGTGACAGATGTCTTTGACTGTAGAAATGACTGATGACAGATGATTGACGTTACTTTGAAAATATTATAAATTGTAAAGTTAGGTTGAAGTGCCAAAAGACTTTGGTAGAAAAATGACTGGTGTGACGTATGACTAGAACTTTACAGATGACAGATTGCAAGGTTAGGTTGAACTGACAGATGTCTTTGACTGTAGAAATGACTGGTGACAGCTGATAGACGTATGACTAGGGCGTGACTCTGGAATTACGACAGATTACAAGGTTAGGTTTAATGATTTTGACAGTGAAAATGCCTGATGACAGGTGTGACGTATGACTAGGAATTTGCAAATGACAGCGAGTGTTGGACTGACAGATGTCTTTAGCTGGGCAAGATGACTGATGACAGATGGTTTTAGTTGGGGAAAATGAGTGGTGACAGATGGCTTCAGTTGGGGAAAATGAGTGATGATAGATGTATGACTAGGACTTTACAGATTACATGGTTATGCTGACAAATGACTAGTGAGAAATGGTAGCTGTGGCTTTGAAATTACGTCAGATTACAAGGTTAGGTTGGAGTGACAAATGACTGGTGACATGACGCATGCCTAAGACTTTACAAATGACAGATGACAGGTGTGACGTATGACTAGGGCGTGACTTGGCAGGGAAAATGTGCTTTTTTCCTCAAACGAGGGCCCCCGACCATTAGGGCTCATTGTGATAGGTGATAGAATTATACTTGATAATTTCGGACCATGTCTTAGAAGACTAAATGAATGAAATTTGGCGCCGATGAACCGATTTTGAGGTTATAAGCGTTCTTTCATACCTTTTGTTTCAAGACTTTGACTCTCAGAGGTCCTCCGACCAAGGCTTAGGGCTCCAAACCATAGTGATAGATGACAGGATTGGAAATTTGACTGGTGACTTGGTCAGGTTATTGCTCAATATGCTGAGCTGTGCTCGAGGAGCGTACCTCCCTCGATGTATCATACCTACCTATACACACTTGAAATTAATTGCCTCGCTAGCGCAGTGTTAGCGTCTATGTCTCTCATGCTGAGAGGCCCGGGTTCAATCCTCATCATCGGATGTTTTTTTTTCAGGTTATTTACATATTTAATCCATAGGTGGCGTATTAGGGTTTTGTTACTTGATGATAGGTGGCGCTTAGTGTACTTGCGACTATGGCTCATAGGTGGCGTTCGTGGCTGAAGTATGATTGATGATGTGTGACGTCAGATGTCACGTGCTAATTTGGAGCGCTCTGATTGGTCGCCGGGGACCAAAATTGCCAGAATGAACCTTCATAAGAAATAACATGGGATTTTGAGCTGGAACTCTCATAGCCTCTTTACTTGCAAGGTTTTTTTTAGCTTCATTTCATGGACTAGTCGATACTTTGAAAATTGTTTTCATGATGAACCATTCTCCGTTTCAACTTGTTTGAATACCTCCAATCATAGTTCATCAATTACGATCCCAGTTTTCAATGAGTTCATAAGTAATGAGGAAATATTTTTTTTTGTACAAGTTTCACAACATATTTGATGGATTATTGGGAATTAATCATCTGCAATTGTTGAGAAGTCGACTGAACCTAATCAATAGTAAACTTCGACACCAGAATCAATCATAACCATAAACTTCGTCACCTGAAATCCAACATTATTATTCGGGGAAGTGATTTCGAAAAATTCTAAAATCATCATTGAAATTCCTATTGATTGCTCGAACGGACATAACATTATACCAAAATAAGATATTTAGTCTCGCGTACTCCCTGAAACTTCAACGGCTGCTTTCAATGGAAAAGCAACGAAATTAACCATGCTTTACCCAATTAGGACCGTGCCTCTTAAATATGACAACACTTATAAATGTTCCGATCTTCCTGATATCAGTGAACATGAATGGAAAACTAAGTTTGAAAAAAAATATTCTGAAATTTCACAGAGTGTCCCAAAAATGATATAGAAAAAATAATACGCACCGATCACTCAAATTCTGATGAGAAACAACAACTTTTGACACTTTATAGAAAATTTCCCGACATTTTTCACAGAGACGACGAACCATTCACATCTAAAATCGAAATTAAGCTCGAAATTAGGACTAAGGACGAAATTCTCGTTTACACAAAATTATGTCGGTACCCATTTGTTCACAAACAAGAAGTTCAGGCACAAATTCAAAAACTTCCCAGACAAAATATAAAGCAAATCCCCGTGGTCATATCCTATTTGGTTAGTTCGCAAAAAGTTAGATGCATCAGGAAAGAAAAAATAAATATCCAATTCACAATATAACGGATGTTTTAGACAAACTCGGCAAGTCTGTTTTTCATGACATTGGACTTAGTGTCAGGTTTTCACCAAATCCAAATGAATCCTTCTGACATTGAAAAAACAGCTTTTAATGTTGAGAGGGGTCATTAGGAGCCTGTGAGGATGCCTTTTGGATTGAAGAACAGTCCTGCGACATTTTAGCGTTCTATGGATAAGATCTTCAGACACTATATTAATAAAATCTGCCTGGTGTACCTAGATGAAATAATTGTGTTTTCAACAAAATTACTGGAGCACATATCATATCATAACCACTAACGGTATGAAGCCCAACCCAAGTAAAATTTCTGCTGTTCAGAAATTTCCTATCCCTACTACGACAAAACAAAGTTTAAGTACTCCTTGGCTATTATCGAAGATTCATAGAAGACTTCGCCAAATTAACCAAATCACTCACAGCATGCTTGAAAATAGATGCAATAAGAGAGAGAGAGAGATCAATTTATTTCTACAGAAATAACACAGAAATAACACATTACAGATTGAGAAATACGTCATTTTAAAAATGTTTATGCTAAAATTGATATTCAAATTGATATTCACAAGAAATAAAAACAATATAACCAACAAATTTACGAACATTATTTAAAATTAGAAACATTAAAAAAACATTCTTAATACTACACACAAACACCTGAATAACAATCACCAAAAAAACAATGTTTATAGAGATCTTTGCAAAAATTCAGCCAATGTATATGGTTCAGTTTCGATCAGGTAAGTTTCCAGAGCTTTCAGGAATCTGCTGACAACTTCTATGTCTTTTATGTAGTTCGGGAGTCTGTTGTGAAATTTAATTGAACTGTAGTAAATACTTCGTTAATATAGGCAGTTTTTATGTTGCGGAAAAGCGAAATCTCCCTTGAATCGGGTTGAGTATTCGTGTTTCTTCATATAATCATTAAAATTTGCGCGATGTTCTACCAAGTATTTTAGGGTTTCATATATATATATAGCAGGTACTGTTAGCAATTTGTTTGTTTTGACAACACCTCTACAGGTTGTACCTATTGGTATGTTGAATATGATCCTGATTGTTTTCTTCTGACAGATGAAGACTTCATCGAGTTCCCTACAAGAGCCCCACACGCTTATGCCGAATTTGATAGCTGAATAGAAATTTGCGAAATAAACTGCTAACAATACATCCATATCCACTTGTTTTTTCAGAGCTCTGACTGCGTGAGTTATCGAAGACAGTTTTTTGCATAGGTGTTTTACCTGTTCGGTCCAACTCAAGTCCAACTCAAGTATCATCGACACGAATTCCGAGGAATTTGACAGATGTGTTACATTGTAATCTTCCAGCGTTTGAAGTAATTGATCTGGGTGTTTCGAGAGAGTTGTTCGTTTTGAAAAGCAAACAGTTTGTTTTTTCTATATTTACTATCAGCTTATTCTCAGAGAAATAATGCCTAACTGATTCTAGAGTGTCATTTCCAATTTTCATAATGTCCATAAAAGTTTCTCCTTTCAGAAGGAGAGTTGTATCATTCGCATAATTTACTGCGTGACTTGAGCTCTTATTTGTTATGGCGTTCTGAATGTCATTTATGAAGATTATAAACAGTACTGGTCCCAGCACACTCCCCTGCGGTATCGCCAAGGACGTCTCCAAGACATCCGACCGCACAGAGCAACCGTTCTGCTGTATTTCAACAAGTTGTTTCCGATTTATGAAGTAAGATTCAGTTAATCTGTAGCAATTTCCTCTAATTCCATACTTGTATAATTTTCCTAAAAGCAGATCGTGATCTATTCAGTCAAACGCCTTCGAGAGATCCAAGAAGACACCACAGGAGAGGTCGCCTGACTCCACTGCCTCTATTATTGTGTTGCTGAAATATATCAAAGCTGTTTCAACAGATTTTTTTTTCAGGTAGGCATGCTGATGAACTGTAAACAATCTGAAATGCAATAACAGTTCATAATTCCAAGTTCCTACAATGTTTCGAACACTGCCAAACATTATTATTCTTATCTCATATTATTCTCATCTACCCGTATCTTTACCAAGCCGTTTATACTGATGCTAGTAATTTTGCACCAGGTGCCGTCCTTTGACAAGGATTTATTGGTTCTGTTAAAACAAGTGGCGTACGCTTCACGGACGCTCAACCAATCAGAGCAAAATCAATTCACTATTGAAAATGGCTTTTGGCAATCGTATGGGCCCATAAGTACTTCATACCTCACTTGTATGACCGAAGGTTCTGAATTTTTACCGATCACAAGCCAAAAACTATTGTTGATGTGTTTTCAAAATACGCACAACCATACCCTTTTCTCGAGGTTGCAAATAATTTACTGACAACAACATCATCCTCCATGGCGTTCCCAAGTCCCTCCATTCCGACAACGGCACATAACTCAAAAATGAACTAATTCAAGAGTTCGCTGACACTCATAAAATAAAACTACTCTATGTCACCCCCGATCATCCAGAATCTAAAGGAATAGTCGAAAGATTCCATTCAACAATTATCGAACATCTGATAATTCTTCAAGAGACTCACCAAGAACTCGTTATTATGAAACGAATGCCATACGGCCTTATGGGATATAATCATTCGATACATTTAGCCACGGGAATGAAACCCATTGACGTTATTACATGCCACCTATCCATCTCAGACCCTTTGATGGTAATTTAGAAAATCCTGTTCAAAGCGCCTACATGAGAGCTCATGAAACAAAAACAGCTGCACTCTACCGACATTCGAACGAATAACTCACTGAATCAAAACAAAAAACTATTGAAAAGCGTAACACCAAACGCGAACCTCCACTCAACCATAAAGAAAAAACACCAGCATATAGACGTACAAACACGCGTATCAAACTCTATCCAAAGTTTAGTCCAGTCACCGTTTTGAAAAATAGAACAACTAAACTAAAATTACCACAAAATACACATTAATCACGTTCACTTCCAAAAGACCATTGTTTCTGGTACGTACTGTCACTGATCCAGGGTGTTCAAATACAGTCCCTAAATAAAAATCCAGGTATCCTACCCTTCAAAATAGGAACCAGTTATGTCAAAAGAAATCACCATACCTTTATTCATTATTTTGACCTTACCCCTATATCTGAAGAACTTTCTCTCATTGCTGTGCTTGACAGCAACCTTCAATGGGAGTTGGAGATAAATAATACTTATAAAAAGATCAATCGTTGCCCTTTTTTTTTTTTGCTCCGTGGAAGCCGTCTGACCTGTCATTCACAACCAGGTCTCCGGAAAGCACCTCAGCCTCTAGGGCTCATTGCGCTTTACTTCCATATATTTCATGACACCCATTCCAACAGCCTTGTCCCCTGCAAGTTTGTGCAGGTTGATTGCTGGGTGTTTGTCATATTCTTCTGGATCCAGAATTGGTTTTCCATATATTTGTTGCCTTTTGTGATCCAGAGCCTCACATTCGCAGAGTACGTGTCGAGCTGTCTCCGTTCCTTTGTTGCATTGTCTGCAGCTAAGGTCGCCGTTGTACAGCCCTTTCTTGTTCAGGTGTCCTTTGAATGGACAGTGTCCAGTCAGTAGCCCTGTTATAATCCTAATCTGATTCCTGTTACACTGAAGCAGGTCTTCAGTCTTTTTCTTCAACGGTCCTTTTATGAAAGTTCTCCCGTGAGCACTACTAGGTAGATTTACCCAGTAATCTCTGTGTTTTGTTCTCACCCAATTCCTTATATGATTCCGTACCATCGTTTTGGGTACCCCCACTGCTGGTTCAGGTCCAGTATATGCTGTCGATGATCCTTGCCTTGCAAGCTCATCGGCTTTTTCATTACCTGTGATACCTGAGTGACCTGGGACCCATTGTAGCGCAAGTCTATTATGGTCTGCCAGATTTTTCAGTTTCTCGCGGCATTCCCATACCAGTCTAGATGTCACTCTGGGGTTTTTCAATGCCCTAAGTGCAGCTTGGCTGTCCGTAAAAATATTGATCCTCCCATTTCGTTGGGACCTCAGATTGATTGTTCTCGCGCATTGGAGTATAGCATACATTTCTGCTTGAAAAACAGATGTGTATTGTCCGAGCGGGTAGCTGTACCCTAGGTTCCTCCCCGCACAGTATACACCGGCCCCTGTACCCTGTTCCGTCTTGGATCCATCTGTGAACCAGTTGCTCCAGCCGAGCTTGATTTCAGGGGCATTGTCTTTTTGCCACTCTTCACGATCTCCTATCATTACTGAGAAGTTCGTGTTGAATGTAAATTTGGGTACCATGTGGTCCGTATTCATGTCAAGTACATGTCCCTCCACATGTCCCACGATATCTGTTTTCACCGATCTTTTATATCCCGATGAATTTTTCAGTCTGAAATGGCCCATTCTTGCCTCTCCACCTATCACAAGATGTAAAGGGGGAAGATCCAAGAGCACCTCCATTGCTGCTGTTGGTGTTGTTCTCATTGCACCTGTTATGCCCAGACAGGCAAGTCTTTGGACCTTGCTCAGTTTGTTCTTAGCAGATGTTTGTTTTGTCTTTGACCACCATGCCAGAGATGCATACGTTATCATGGGTCTAACTATCATTGTGTACAGCCAGTACAACATGCTTGGTTTCAATCCCCATTTCTTTCCAAAAGTGCGCCTGGCCACTATAAGTGTCACCTCCGCCTTCCTTTTTATTCTGTCCACATGTTGGTTCCAGGTTAATCTTGAATCTAGAATAACTCCTAGATACTTAACCTCACCTGACAGATTTATTTCCTCACCTCGGAGTTTCAGAGGTCCAAGTCCCTCCAACTTGATTTTCCTGGTGAATGCCACTATCACTGATTTGGATGGGCTCATTTTAAGCCCCTCCTTATCGGTCCAACTAGTTACAGTATTCAAGGCCTGCTGCATGCGCTCTCTCACTATACTGTTATACTTGCCCTGTGCTAGGATGACTAGGTCGTCAGCATAGCCTAGTATTTCGTGCCCGTTTCGGTCCAATAAGCATAGAAGCTCGTCCATAACAAGGTTCCACAGAAGTGGGGATAGAACTTCCCCCTGCGGGCATCCCCTTGCCACCCGTGCCACTATGGATTCGCCCGAGATGGTTGTATATATTAGCCGTCCTCTAAGCATGCAGTCTATCCACCTGCAGCTTGTTTCATCAATCCCTTTCCTCCTCGACGCTCGGACGATCGATTCCAAAGAGGTATTATCGAAAGCGCCCTCTATGTCTAGGAACGCCGCCAACAGCACCTCCTTGTTCCCAAGGGCATAGTCTGCCCGTTCGGTGATTCGGCATAATGCCGTTTCTGTTGACATGCCTGATCTGTATGCATATTGGTTCTTGTGCAGTGGTCTGGTAGCCAAAACACTGTCCCTTATGTGTCTGTCAAGCATCTTTTCGAGAGTCTTAAGTATGAATGACATAAGACTTATTGGTCTTAGAGCTTTCGCCGATTCTTGTCCAGTTTTCCCAGGTTTCGGTATGAATGTGGCCCTTATCATTCTCCATGCCTTTGGTATATAGCCCATTGCCAAACTGGCTCTGAGCAATATGCATAGTTTATGATACAAAAGTTCCGGTCCCTTTTGCATGAGTACGGGATAAATGCTGTCTGGACCCGGCGATTTATATGGTTTGAATGAGTCAATGGCCCACTTTGTCTTTTCCACATCTACCACTGTTTTCGCTGTCCTCCAATTCTCACTGGAGGCCCTTTTGGGAGGCTCCAGCTCCGAATTTTGCCAGGTCTCCAGTGTCAGATTTGTGGATACTGAGCCTGGAAAATGCACCCGAAGCAGCTCTCTCATCGTATCTGCTCCCGTTTTTGTGTATTCTCCAGATTCCAATTTAAGATTGCTCATCGGCACCTGAGTCTCTTTCGAGAGTATTTTATAGAGTCTGGAACATTCCGGAGTCTGTTCTATCTCCTCACAGTGTCTCCTCCATGAGTCTCTCTTAGATTTTCTCAGGGCTTTATTATATTCAGTTAGGGACTTTTTGTAGTTGTCCCATCTTCCTGATCTTTTCGCGCTTTTAAAAGCTTTTCTTGTTTGTCGCCTCATGCGATCAAGATCTTCATTCCACCAGGGCACATTCCTGTTTGATTTCTGCATCGCTGTGGGACAATGTTCATTGAAAGTGGAGATTATAGCTTCCTGTAGTTGGTCCGCTGCCATCTCCAAGTCGTTTGAAGTTTTTATTTTAAAACTCGCCCGTCCTAACTTATTTTCCAGGTCTGCCTTATAGGCTTCCCAGTTCGTTTTACGAGAGTTTTGATATGTGTTATTAGGGGGGCTGATATCCCCTATTTCAAAGTTTATGTGTCTGTGGTCTGAGCAGCTCTCTTCAGACACATTCCATTTGTTGACAAAGTTACTCACAAAAGTGGTTCCTATTGTTATGTCTATCACCCCGCTTCGTCTGCTGTTTACAAAGGTCGGTTTATTGCCTACATTTATGATGTCTAGATTATTCGCCATGATAAATTGTAATAAATACTCACCCCGGATATTGGTGTCTGTACTCCCCCAGGTTGAATGGTGTGCATTGGCATCTAGGCCGATGATGAGATGTGATCTGTCTGCTCCACAGACCCTCACAAGCTCTTCCATTTCCCTGGTAGGTGGTGGTTCCGGGTCATCATATGGAAGGTATGCAGATCCAAGGATTATTTCCTCTGGCCCATCCTTGCTTCCCGTCTTCAATTTCACTACCGTCAAGTCTCTGCAACAGATATTATTGAGCGGCAGTATATTTATTCCCTTTCGGATTAATATGCATGTTCGTGGGACCTCGGAGGTCCTGCTGTAAATCAGTTCCCCACCAATACCCCCCAACCCCAATATTTTTCCCCGGTATACCCAGGGTTCTTGAATAAGGGCGATATCAAACCCCCTCATAACCTTAGCAAGGACCGCCGAAGCCGCCTTACTATGTTGTAGGTTCGCTTGTATCACCCCCTTCAGAACCTTGAAGGTAATCATGTCTAGCTTATAGTAGGCTTTCATTCTGTTTACCTCCAAGGCCCTGAAGGATTCTTCGTCAATGGAGAAGGCCAGTATTTGTCCTCCCTCCTCCACCTTCCTGCTTACTTGGGTCCAGTTTCCCACGCGCAATGCAGGGTTCTGCATTCCCAGACGTGTCCTCACCTTCCCCTCTTCATCTACTGGCCCTGGTACGAAAACCAACACCCTCGGCCTTTTTGGGAGGTCTTTTGACTCAACGACTGTCAAGTCTGCACCCTCCCAAAGTCCAGCCAGAGTACCGATGATACCCCTGAGCCAGCTTTCCGTATTTTCATTAGAGCAAGTCACCCAGAGGATTCCGGCGCTAAAGGTTGTTTTCCGAAACTGCAAAGGATTTTCACTCCCTGAGGGGCTATTGTCCAATGCCTGGACTAAACTCTCTTGGATCAGGTCTGCTTTCCCCTGATCCAGAGTGAAGTCAGGATGACGTCTGTCTATCACCGCCATCCCTAGTCCGCTCACAGCTTCGCTATAGGTTCCAGTCTGTTTCTGTGAACTCCTGGCTTTCTTTACTACTTTTCCTGATGGAGTTTTTGTATCCTCCCTCAGCCTTTTCTTTCCCGCGGACGGGGTCTTATTGTCACTGCCTTCCCTTCTGTCTCGGTTTTTGAGTCACCCAAGTCCCCGCAGCTATTTTTTGTGCCTTCTTCAGTTTGCGCTTTTGCGCTCCTGAAAGCCTCTTTTTCTGCAGTTCGAATTCCTTCAATCCTGCAGTAATGCTTCCGGCAGTATGTGTTGAGCCTGCCGCTTCGCTGGAACTATCACGGTCTAAATGCATTTCCGTGACAGTGTTATTTGAGGAGTCGCTCAAAGAGTCCTCCTCATTTTTATTTATTTGTCCTCATTCCATGTTGTTCCCACGAGTATGGGGGATGAAATGGTCCGCACCCGCGGAGCCCCCTGCACGGGTGTAAGGCTTTGATACTCTGGGAGGTCGCCCGTTATCCCAGAGGCTCCGTTTGCGATACCTGATCAGGCCCAGGTATCATTCATCCTTCGGCACGGGTCGCATGACACCTTGGATTAGGCCCTCCCCTCCTCGTTTGCCCTGTTGGGAAACAGGTTACTAGAGTCCACCAACGTAGAGGTGGGGATAGGAATTGAGTAGGAGAGGCTATGTGGTATTGCCAAGCATTACCATATCTGGCGCGTCACTACTCTTTCGGACTCCAATCGTTGCTACTACTTACTAACTGTTCTAAAATCTATATAAGATAGGGAAACTTTACTGAATGTATAATACTCCTATGCGTATTCTGCGATCTCTTACAGCATTATTTCATGGGGTCAAGCGACTGACTCACAGAGAGTTTTCACCAAAAATTCGTCCTCAATAACAATTCCATTATTTTCGAGTGCTTTAATTTTCTAAAAAAATTTGAGGCTTATCTTTGACCTTACCTATCAGACTTCATGTCGCGATACATTCAGAGAAAAAAAATTTAACTGTTACGTCTATTTATCTCTTGAAACTTTTGAATTATATTCACAAAAATGAAAAAGATTATGGAAAAAAAAAGTGATTCACATGATCACAATACGAGAAATTAAAATCACCTAGTCACGCGAAAAGTCCGCCATTCATTTCACAAAAAATCACCACTTTTTGCCGGCGTTTGGTACTATAACAGATTACCAAGTTATATTGAGAATAACGCTCAACATGAGAGTTTCAAGAGTAAACTAAAGAAATTACTTTGGAAATAATGTTTTTACACTTTGGAAGAGTTCAACACATATCTATCCAAGTATACAGAATGAAGTGTTATGATTGTTCATTATATACAATGCTTTTCATTCTTTTGTAATTGTTTCTGTATGTGAACGTTTGTTGATTATTGTTGTGAATTATTAATGTTTTTTTTTATGTCATTGTATTGGTACTAGCTATACAAGTACCTCGACGCGTCCAATCTATTGTACAATAGGATTATGGATTTATATAAATTTGAATTTTTTGAATCCGATCACAATATTCGAAATTACTCGAAGCAGTAGATAACGGACTGTTTCATCCATACTTTGCTGGATTGAAAACAATCAATCAGACAATATTAACTCAACTTCAACTATCATTCACTAAATTAGATTCACTTGTACCCGGGAGAAGACTAAAAGGACTTATAAACGGCCTTGGTAGTATAATCAAAAGTATCAGTAGTAATTTAGGATGCGGAAGACGCAGAAAAATACGATCAGGCAATCGCAGAATTGAAAAACAGACAGAAAAACGTTGTTACCAAAATTAATGATCAAATATATCAATTCAAGTTTTTGAATAAACAGCTAATTATTGATTCCAATATTGACTGACCTGGATAATACAATTGCATTGGCCAAAGTGAGTGCACCCGAGTGTTTTGAAAATGAAAGATCTCGAAACTATGATCATTTTTGTATCTCAGCATTATGCTTCCAATGATATTCTGTTCGGGGCAGATTCAACAAATACATTCAGAAACTACGAAATCATCGAAATCGGAACATATCAGAAAAATAATAAATAGTTTTTGTGATAAAATTTCCACTAGTAATTCCAAATGTGTATCAACACCACCTATATTCAGTCCCTATCCCAAACCAAACCACCATTATACCACCCTCACCATATGTGACGACAGATGGGGTTCATTTTGGATATTCGACAATGCCTGGACCTTCATGATGTCCACTACTGCCCTTGGAACAATCTACTTCTAGGATCATCCACCAGTCAGTGCACTTTTCCAATTATTGGCATCGACAATGACCTGTCCAATTGCCACCCCGTACCAATAAGCCATGAATCCAACATCATTGAACAAGTGGACTACGCCCACTACATTTTTACCTATGCCACCCGACTACAGACAATCTACAGCTCCACGGACATCACCACCCATACAGGAGCCCATCTGATTACCGTTTTATTGGGGTACCAATTCGAAACCCCTACAGAAGAATGCGTCAACGATTTGACGGAAATAGGAGAGCAACCCTTGTTCTTGCCTGATATTCTGCTACCACAGCATGCAACCACCCAAGAGATGCCACCCTTGAAACTTCAGGACACTCCTCTGGTCAAGCTGAACGGAATACATAGAGAGGCATCATTCATTGCCAATCTACTCATGGACAGTTCCGATATATGCAACAATGATAAGCACTTGCTATTTCGACACCAGCCTCCTGCTACCTCTAAAGAGGACAGCACCGAGCCAAAAGCATTCTTCACTCCATGAAACCATGTTTTTCACCTTAGAAGAGAGGAATTACGTTGTCACCTACCACGTATACAAATGACAGTATGCTAGAATTCCTAGCAAGAAGCCGCTTATCAGCAAGAAGCCGCTTATCAGCAAGTCGCCGAGAGTGCATCGCCTTCATGGGAACATCATGCAGTTAGTCTGACATTATTTTCGAAACGATTCACACCATTGTCTTCAATACTCTTCTTTCAAATGGAATATTTATTGAAAAATCTTTTCGAGTTTAAAAAAAAAGAACCCTGGAATGCCCGAAGAGTATTGGGCGGAAGCTGTTTTCCCTGTTTCTCATCAACAAAACTCCTACGAATAATGCTAAATATAGAACTCCCGAATAATCATGGACCACCGAGAAACTAGATACCAGTAATCTTCATATCTCTGGTTGTGAAACTATGGTCCATGTACCGAGAGAAAAATGGGACGTGAAATCAAGGCAGCTACTTCTTCACGAATATTGCGATAGTACCAAAGGATATCGACTTATTGACACTGACACAAAAAAATTGTCGAAAGTCGAGATGTCGTATCCTTAGAAAACGAAATGATTGATGGTTGTGTCGTTCAAGAATTTTCCCCAATAGAAGCGTCAATTTCTAGTTCAACTACTGGCGATGGTGCAGAAACTTAGGAAGTTGAATAAATCAACATGAATCTGCCGTTTACTTCACTTCACTACTATCAGAATTATATCACTGGAATTGATGTGCATATCAGCGACCCTCAATCAGTCGAAGAAGCATTGAGTCGACCCGACGCACTTTCTTGGAAGAATGCAATGCAAGAGGAATACAACGCTATGCTACGAAACGGCACTTGGACTCTAGTCAACCCTTCTCTCGACAAGACGATTTTACAAACGAAAGGGATCCTCAAAATGCTTTTTCACGTGGCGACCTGAAAGAAGAACTATACATCCATCAGCCGGAACAGATCGTTTTTAGTGGACAGGAATCCGTGGTATGCAAGTTGGATGAAGCCATGTTAGATAGCGTTTTGAAAACTAAGAAGTTCCAACAATCGAGAGCAATTTTTATGATTTAAAATCGAAGAAAAAAGAGTACAAATAATTGCTATTTATGTTGATGACCTTCTAATATGTTCGAATGATATTCCTTATCCTATGTGGAGAATGAAAATCCATCTAATGTATTCCTTCAAGATGAAAGACCTTGGTGAAGTTTCTAGAGACCGCAAAGAGGGAAAACTGTGTTTGGATCAAACGGGTTACATTAGAAATGTGTTGAAAAAGTTTAACATTTCCGGTGCGAAACCAGTGGAAACTCCGTTAGATCCGAATCAAAAATTCACTGATGAAATGTTACCAATGACAAACATGACATCTCACAAATGAAAAATGTGCTATATCGAGAAGCCGTGGGCAGCCTTTTGTATGCAGCTCAAGTTTCAAGACCTGATATCGCCCACGCTGTTGGTATTCTCAGTAAATTCAATTCAAATCCTGGACAAGTTCAATGAAAATCCGTGAAAAGAGTCTTGCGATATCTCAATGGTACCGTGGAATATAAATTTTGGCGGATTCAAGCAAGCCAACTCAACTTATATATAACTTATCTCTCATTGATCGAAAGATACAACATGGAAATTACAGAATTGAGTTGAGAACTTGTCTGAATGCCCTTATTCAATCCTGCTGATTTACTTTTCCAAGTCGAGTTATTCATAAGTAAAGTTGGCTTGCTTGAATCCGCCATTGGACTAGAGAAAAGACGAATCCTCAGAATTGAAAGCATACAGTGACGCAGATTGGGCGAGTAGTTCAAATTATCGACGTTCAGTTTCTGGTTACATTATCATGTTACACGGAAGACCGATCTCATGGGCAAGTAAACACCAAAGAACTGTTGCCTTATCAACTACGGAATCCGAATGGTTCTAAATACATAGATATACGGTATCATTTTCTGAGACAAAGTGTTGAAGAGATAATCATAGCAATCGAGTACATCCCTACCGAAGAAATCATTGCTGAATCGTTGACGAAAGCATTGAATAAACCGCGGGCATATCTGACAGACGATAGTAAATGACAGTAGATGTCAATCCAGCCTGCTATACAAACAAACGGATCTACAAATGCTAATTGTAAATCTGTGTCATTTTTCGAAATATTTTTTCCTGATAACGTCTCAATTTTGAGCGATTGTGAAATGTGGAAGTAAAAGCGGCAGATATAAGGTTTCATGCCATCGACTCCCTTCTATTTTCGACAATAGAAAAATATTCAAACCCTTGCTAAAAAAGAAACAGAACGATTGTCTTTGTAAAAACAAACCCATACCATTCCCATGAGCTAATTAGGATGAATGGAGGTATATTGCTGAAAATTAAAAGAAATATAGATAAGTTAATCTTTCACATCTATGCATTCTATCGATCTCCAGCAAGTCGAATCGACGATTTCCTCGACCAGCTCAATAACTTACTGGATGAAAAAAATTATACACATAACTAGAGTCTATTTCTGGATGACATAAACATCGACTTACTGAGAGAAACTGAAGACTCAATGAATTATCTCGACATCATGAGCGAATATATCTTCCATTCAAACATTAATACCACTAGAATGAAAACTGGATCTGAATCTCGTCTCGAACATATATTCATTAAAACAAAATAACCAAACTTCTATTTTACCACTCACTGGATCTTCAATAAATACAGATCACTTGATAACTGTATTACAAAGTGTATTAAACAAAATGAAAACCAACCCAATGAATAATAATGGAGGATATTCTCAAAAAATAGACACACCATTATTACAAGATAATTTGAAAAAATGAATAATACCCAATAAATCATATCGAATCAACAAAGGAAAAATTCATAAACATCATGAACACATTTGTTCAAAATGCAGCTGAATGCTTCAGGATAAAAAATAGTGAACGAAAAAGGTAAAATTTAATAACAAAGTCATTGATAAAGCACATCAAACATAAAATAATTGAGGCGAAAATAAAGACTACAAAAGATGATTATCATGAAAAATTATTGAAAAAGGAACAAACTGTAAGTGAAAAACACTAGAATACTGTTAATGAAATTGTGAATATCAAAACAGAAAGAGTAATTAATAATATTAGGAATTAAAAAAATGAGAACGTCGCCGATCCAAAAGGTGTTACCGATAATGAATAACTTCTTCGCGAATGTGGGAACAAATTTGGCCAAGAGCAGAAAACCAAAAGTAAAAAATATATTGATGAAAATTATTTTTTCTCATACCAATAAATACTGATGAGGTTGAAAATACAAAATATAATTTGAAAAATGAAAAAGCCTATTAGTCGGGGCTAAATTCCGAAAACAGTTCTCCGTTAAAATCCTAGAAGCATTTCATGTAACAATTGGATAAATGACGTTTACCCCCTATTTCGACCCCGCTGAATCCGAAAATACCGTTTATCCAGTCGAAATTCCAACCGGAAGTGGGATATTCAAGATGGCGTCCAAAATACCCCTACATTCAAATTATTTTCTTTTTTGTCAGCCATACGACTGAGGTGTCGATGTCTACGTTATCGGGGTGTAGAATACGATGAGGCACTTAAAAAAGTAATTTGGAGCATCAAATGATCACATTTTGACAAAATAGGCCAAAATGAAAGAAACCGTGAAAACGTGTATCATATGTTTTCATATGTTTTGGAGGCCGCTGAATGCGTATTCGCCCTCTAAAAATAATTTGGTACATTTAACGTTCATTGAATTCTAACATTTCGATGCTCTCCTTAATATAGGGGGGTTTTTTATTCAATAAACTGACTGAAAATGATCGATGGCGCGCGACTATCGTACATATAATTCTCTCACCGCCTTTCTTCTACACTTCATATGTTTGAAATTTGGCGCCATGCCGTGTCTGCATCCGAGCGTTTTCGAAAAGGCCGTGATGTTTGCGAAGGAGACAAGAATTTTGCACTATGGTGGCGTTATATAGACATGGTCTTCATCCTTCTTATGTTGACTCGGGGAATCCGAGACGGCGATTGGGACTGTTACCGTCATGCTCTTCCGGAAATAATTCCGTACTCAGCTCTGTACGAACACAGGAAATATCTGAAGTCAATGACTGCATACAACATTGCAATGCAATGCAATGCAGTCAGAAGTTCTCACAAGTTGATCCCGACCACGCCCAGGAATGGCTTGTCGGCACTTGCAAAGATGTTTCTGGCGGTATTGTAGGAATAACTGAAGATGTGCGACCTTGCAGCGTTGGGCTTTGTCTCTGCATTGGCGAAGTGAGATTGCTGCAAACTCCTCCGCGTCATATGGCATACAGAGAAAGGACACTTTTAAGGAAGAAAAAAATTCCAGTCGCACCAGAGATATCTCCGATGGAGATGCTGTACTACGTACAATGGAAACAATGGAGCTGCTGTCCCCTGGAATATCTGAAGTTGTATGTAACATCGCTACAAAAGATAAGGGCACAAGTAAAATAACAGAAGCTCTTCTCAGTGCCAGGAAACGTGGAAACGAACTCGTTCATGCGTTTGTTTCACAACGACTCATAAAGGACCCTGAAACTAGAAATCCAAAATTAATGGTGGATTCATGCAGCAATCGTAACTCGGAATTCGCAAGTCGTAAGGAAGAAGTTGAGTCGATATCTTTCAATGAAAACGTTCATGCAGGTTTATTAAGTCGGAATTCGTAAGATATTGAACAAATTTCCACTCTTACGATTCAACAGCTCTTGAGATTGCTGCATGAATGGTTTATATTTTGTTGCGAGTTCCGATTTCCGAGCTACGATTGTTGCATGAATCCACCATAAGTTATCATGCGAATGTGCCAAAAAATAAGTCACTAACTTCACAAGATCTTCACAAAGAAAAAGCGGCCGTGAGACCCAGAGGTATGAAGAAGGCCGAACGAGACTTCCTCCACACTCTTGTAGTAGCTTATGATGCAGGTAGAAAAGTAGACTCGAATGCTATTCTAAGACATGAGCTGTGCAATGTCCCTATATTATTGGCTCTTGTGAATGACGGCTTGAGACCTGCTGAAAAGGCCTCTCTTGTGAGGGAAATAACTAAAAATATTGACTGCCCGAGTTCAGTTGCATTAAAAAAAAATCTGCTTGTCTTATAATAGATGGAATGGCATTCGTTCAAGTACTGGTAAGAACACTCACAGGAAAATACTTTAGTGATATTGCATGTGCTTTCAACGAAAGAATTGAAGCTTACAGTTCCCAGTATAATGAACTTCACGTGGTATTTGATCGATACCGCGATCTTTCTCTGAAGGCAGATACAAGAAAACACAGAGGGAAGGGTTTTGCTCCTGTACGAAGAGTAATCAAGAACGGGGGAGTTCCCTCAGCTAACTATTGGAGCAGCTTCCTCGCCCTGTCAGGAAACAAGGCCGACCTCGCGCATCTCCTGAACGAAGAAGCCATGAAGTATAATTTTGGCAGCATGGAAGTCATTGTGGCTGGTGGTTTTGTGGATGAGACGCATGCCGAGTCAAACAATGAAAGAGACCTGACACACTTATTTTCAAACCATGAAGAGGCTGATACCAGGATGGTGCTCCATGCGATAAAAACCGAAACAACTGTTGTTGTTTCTGTTAGAGACACCGATGTGATTTTATTATTCATCTATCACTTCGAAAAAATGAAATGCAAGTAATGCTGGGTGATGTGTGGTACTTGTCGAGAGAGAAAGTATATTAAAATTCACGAACTATGTAAGAAGCTCACACCACAACAGATCAGAAACCTGATGGCTTTTCACGTAGTCACCAAATGTGATACTACATCTAAGCTATAGAGGAGGGTTGAAGCAGTACATAAAAGAAAACTACTGAAAACTCCTCAGTGAGCCTGGAAAGACTCCTGATCTGACCCCCGAGGATCTCCGTTTGGTTGAACAGTTTGTGGTGCAAGCTTCATACAGGGTTTGTTGCGTCCCTTTTCTATTACACGTGGTGAATAAAACCTGTTAGCCGTTTTTCATCTAAGGTTTGACCGGACATTACAACGGCAGATGCAGCGCCCGTGTTGCAACTTTTGGGACGGTGCGAATGCTAGAGTTTTTGCCACCTACCACTGATGCCCTCCGTCAACATATTCTTCGGTGCCACTACCAGGTAAAATGGACGGTATGTCCCAATCTTGATGACTTTGCCACCTATCCCCAAGTCATGTCCCGAATTTGGAGCTTGTGGCTGCAAGGGGATCTGTGTAACGAAGCAGTGTGGCTGCAGGAAGCCGCCGAGGGTGCCGTGCACCAAGATGTGCAAGTGCCAGGCAAAGTGCATGAATGGAGTAGAAAAAGATGAAGAAGACTACTAATAGTAAATTCTTTTCTTTAAAAATGTAGGAAATAAAGATTTGAACAAAGTTTCATTGCTTTTTTGAGCTCATGAACGTATTCAGCGCCCTCGAAAACGTATGCAAGCATATACAACACTTTTCCAGAAATTTTTTGGAATTTTGGTCCATTTCGTCAAAATTTAATTATTTGATGAACTTTTAGAGCCCCAATTCAATTTTTAAGTGTCTTATCGTGTTCTAGACCCCCGAAAATATATACTTCGACACCTAAGTCGTATGGATGACCAAAAGTAAAATATAATTTGATTTTAGGGTCATTATGGACGCCATATTGGATATCCCACTTCCGGATGTAATTTCGACTTGATAAATGGTATTTTCGGATTCAGCGGGATCGAAATAGGAGGTAAACATCATTTATCCAATTGTTACATGAAATGCTTCTAGGATTTGGCTTTTCGCAAAACAAGCCCCGGACATGACGGAATTGAAGCTGAAACTCTAAAGAATACATCAAAAGTGATAGAATAGATATAAAAGATAGAATGATCACATTATCGAAATAACGTTACACACGTAAATACAAAGCACAAATGAGTACAGTACAGTGTAAACAGTTCTTCATTTATGTCAGTTTAGAAGGCGTGGCATCGTACGCCGCGCAGGCTATATATAGATGCAGGCATTTACTGTTCACGCGTCCGTGAATTCTATCTTTTGAACGGCCCGACTATAGTACCAACCATCTATTTCTATTTCCCGCTTTTCAGAACATGAAAATTCACTCACTCATTAGGACAGCGGGATCGAAATAGGGGGTAAACATCATTTATCCAATTGTTACATAAAATGGTTCTAGGATTTGACTTTTCGCAAAACAAGCCCCGACTATATGGACATGACGGAATTGAAGCTGAAACTCTAAAGAATACATCAAACGTGATATGAAAACACTTGACGGATATCATTAATAAATCTCTTCGAGTGGGCATACTTTTTTCTACTCTGAAAAAATCAGTCATAACTCCAATTTTAAAAATGACGATACTGGAAATATTCCGAATTATAGGCCTATTTCTCTTCTATCATCAATTAGCAAAGTCTTTGAAAAAATGTAAAAACAAGACTTACCGCTTTTTTATCAAAGTATAATCTGCTGTCGATATCCCCAAATGGCTTTAGAGAAAAAAAACAACAACGATGCAATCCATTCCTTGGAAAAACTACTTATATATGCATCCCCAGAATCACGTATTCCTTTTATTTGTGTCTCCATCGATCTGAAAAAGGCCTTCGATACTGTCGACAACTCCATTTTTCTTAGACATTCTGGAAGATATGGGTGTAAGAGGTCTAGCACACAACCTATTCGAAAGTTACCTAACAAATAGAACACAAAAAGTTCAATTGAAAAACAAGTGGGTGAGGAGATAAACACTAAATGTGATGAACCTCTAGGAACCATACACTAACCATGAACTATCGTTACCAGGATGTAGTCTGAATATTGAACGATAGTCAAACCTGAGAAAAAATCAAATGGAGTATTGAACAAAAGAACTTCGCACTTTCCTCTTTTCATTCAAACGAGTTGAAGCATTTTTGAACTTCAAATATGAAAAATACTGTACCATAGTTCGGTTCAGCCACACCTGAATTATGGCATTATTGGCAGGGTAGAAGTAACTAGAAATTTCCTACATGCCCTCGAATACAAAAATGAAAGCGAACTTGCCACTCAGGACCATAGATATGCAACAAGAACAAAAAACCATCATTGTGTACCAACAGTTCCTGAAACAATAGGCCAAAAAAGTCACAATTATTTTGCACCCAAACAGCAAAATGCACATACTGTGCAACTACTTCCAATTTGGTGTCTGGGTAATTGAACTTTGTTAAATGGAATTGATCTGGCCGATATTGGATGAAAATCTATATTCAACACAAATTAATAAAGTTTCCTGTAAAATTCTCACTATCTCTTACTCAAGCAGCTTGAGGAAGCTATTGCCCAGCAAACACAAATACATCGCCACGATATCGCGACGATGTCATCGTGAGACTTTTGTTCGTTTCCGTTAACCAGCTGACAAACGTCAACCCCCAGAAGTCGAAACTTGTGCGAGCAGTGGATCAATGAGGCCTTACCTTTCAACGTGCGATTATCCAGCACGGTGGCCCGGTGGGAAATCGAACCCTGGTCTTCCGCTTGAAAGGCGAATGTGCTAACCTCTACACTGCCGCGAACCACAACCGTGACTTGCAATGTCACATTTCATATTTCTCAAAGACGTTGCAATATGTATCTTCAGATGTCACGACAATATGGTCTTTGCGATATCGTAATGGCATGAATTTTGCGAAAAACTGTCCATTGTCGTGAAATTATATTAAAAAAATATTCAGGAAAAGATAAATAATAAATATATAATTGCCATTTTTTGCGACCTCCAAGCGGAGCTCGGGGTTAGTAATTATCAGCGTCTTATCCATAGCTCTGATTTCTCGATTAAATACCGTCATATGTTTATAAAGTAATACACAGTAAAACATAACCTTCATGAAATAGATGACTATAGTGTAGCCGCTGAAAAGATAGAATGATCACATTATCGAATTAACGTTACACACGTAAATACAAAGCACAAATGAGTACAGTACAGTGTAAACAGTTCTTCATTTATGTCAGTTTAGAAGGCGTGGCATCGTACGCCGCGCAGGCTATATATAGATGCAGGCATTCACTGTTCACGCGTCCGTGAATTCTATCTTTTGAACGGCCCGACTATAGTACCAACCATCTATTTCTATTTCCCGCTTTTCAGAACATGAAAATTCACTCACTCATTCTCACTATATTTTCTTCAAACCGTGATACATGATTGCGTATGAATAAATTAATTTGTACAAATCCGGTTTCGGAAAAAAAATCAAACCTTTCTGCAAAGTACTGTAACCCTTTATTGAATTTTTAAAAAGTTGTAATTGATAGTTGGATTGGTAGAAGGGTCAACAAAATGCTAACGGCAGTCAGGATGTTGGGAGAGCCCTGTTCGTGGGTTTATTTATTTCGGATGGGGCGCCACCTGTTTTAGAGCTCACTTAAAACAAGAAAATAAAAACCATTTGTTAAGTCAGAGATAATTTAATAATTTAGAATTTTGATCTCTCAGACTACTAGTGAGGTGAAATATATTTTTATACTCAAAATTTCTATGAAAGCACCTTGATAATTTCTGACAGGGTTATTCAAATTAGCGGAACTCTAAAAGGACACCGCTGCAGCTGCAGTAGAATCTCACATGGGTGAATTCTTAGCAAAGTGCTTTAAACATTGACCTATGTTGTCAAATTAACAAAATGGCGTATCTAGCCATACTTTGATACAGAAATTACTCTAACAAATGGAAATAAGGTGATTTTAACTTGATGTTGAGTCTACTAATGATGTAGTGAATGAGTGTACATCCTTGGAACAGCAACGATCCCACTTTGTGAAACTTAAAAATTTGGAACGTTCTCACCGAATTGTGAAGGTGGTCCACAACTTAACGAACCCTACTCTCCATACTAGGATGTGCAGCCTGAAACGTGATACGTGTCCCCTCTCGTATTAGTGGTCCAATTGCCGGTTGGACCAAATTGGACCAGACCAAATTTCAGGTCGTTCCTTAGCTGAGGGACTTGTGTGCAGAGAAATGGAAATCTACTCCTCACTCAGCTATCACAGGATGCCCCAGGAGAATGGTTCGAAGCCTGTCTACGACCTCGTGCTTTCTTAGTTTGGTGGATTATGTTTAGCTGTTCAGCTCCTAAGTCGGTAGAAAGCAGCAAATCTAAAAGGCGATCCTCTTTAGATCTTTCTCATCCTTTTCAATAAAAAATAGCTTACCTCCTATATAGGGAAGGTTTCTACCATTAAACTGGTTCCTGAACGATCTCAAGAAGATCTTATGTTCGCCACTCTCGCTTAACCTAAAGCAAATGCAAAAAATAACTGATAAGAAGCCCTTCGTGATTCATGGGTACTTTTTCGGCCTTTTTCTGTAGAATAATGCCATTTTTTCACTTTACACCATTTTTTTCTTTTTACAAGCGACGCTAGTACCCTTCATAAATAGCGTACATTTCTTCTTCCCTTATATTTGGCCCTTCTCACTAGGATCAACCTATAATGTTCTACAACCTGGGATTTTTCTCCTTGACGTCACGGCTGCGAGACTTCACAGGCATACCGCTTCAAAATGTCAAATGTCATCGATTGACATCAACCTTACTTTGACATCGACCACAACAAAACAACTGGAATCTCGTCTTTCCGTAATTTTCGATTTCAAATGATAGAAACTCATAGCAGGTAAGTGAACCATATTCACATTATTTCCTTTTTGATATTTACTAACGTATTTCATAAAAATATCCCGGTACTACTATTTCCTTCTTTGTTTCAGACTGCAGAATCATATTGACGAAAACAAATACTGGGACTCGTCGAAGGAGTTATACGAGGAAATAAATCCTGCTATTTCGAATGAATTACAGATAGTTCACAATTCAAGCAAACACAACACATCAACAACTGTTCCTTCTGCTTTTAGGTTATGGTTTTTGGTACGAATAAATCATATAAATTCACATCATGAGATATATAGTATGACATGAAACGATTTGTGTTGAATGTTTGGATAAAAATCTCAATTTAGCAATTCGTGGGTTACGCCTGAAAAGGTAAATTTTCATGTTACAGTACGATGGATATAAAGTCCATAAAAAATTAGAAAGTTGGGTTGAGATATGTCGACTCTTTTCATGTTAGCCAACTGATACCTATCAACCAGATATTCATTCGGAATCATATTTTATCCACAACTATTGCATAATGTACCCATTATACGTCTGTTTACTCGACTTTAATAATATCCATTATTCACTAGTTAATAATGAGTCATTATTCACTGCTGTCAAAGACTTCCTTGATTTAGCTTTAATATTAGGTATATTGTTTTGCTACAATCAATCGGTTTCTGAAATTTTATCGTGCAAACCACCAAATATTTTCAATTCAGTTCTGTACCTGCATATGAAAAAAATAAGGCAAGGAGCATCTACACTGAGTTATCAGCGATTATGAGTGTGCGTGTCATATCGAAATGGCGTTTAAATCCAAACAAATTAGACTCAAACCTGTCAACAGTATTGTATGAGATATTTGTTGTAATAAAATAAAAGTGTTTGTAAAAATATGTATGTGATGTAACAAAATTTTCCAACAGAAAAACTTCAACAAATCGTGAATGAGGTATAGTATTCTACTGGCGTATAATGGCTATTATTCACGAGGTCAAGTTTATGGCCATGAGCCGTAGGTGTAGAATTTATGGAAAGCCAACAGCACTCCGGGGCATACAGTCTCCATCTGAACCTTTATCTACCGTTCGAAAACGAAATGGGGTAAATGTTCCTGCGTATCTTTAGAACCTTGTCAATAAACTCGGATCGATACTATGGTGCTCGTAGTCTTTCTATGATATTGAAGAACAATCACTAGAAAGAAAGAAACTCAATTGTTTCAACGGCACCTCATTATGACACAAAAAAAATATTGATATATCATTCCTTGGTTTCCTTCGTCGTCTCTGTCTCCTAACTTGATGGCTGACTCCTAGCCTAAACTCCTCCCCGGCACGTTATAATTACTTGAGTTTTTGTGGTGTTACCAATAGTTTCCTGTAATGTAATGGAAACCGGTCGCTACTTTTTGAATTCAAATGTTTTTTCCCGCTTCCTGGTTCGGCCTTGTATTTTCTATCCATGTTCTAGCGACACACCATTTCAGCAGGAGGAGTTTCCACGTCGCTTGTATCGCCACGATCATACAACTGATTACTAGACATAATACCAAATTTCTAATTACTCAATTGTTGAGAAAAGTATGGACTAAATTCTTGGTGTTGTAAACTCCCTTTCTCTTCTTGTTTATAGAGATTTCGTATGCATTAGGGTAGGGACATCCGGTATTGGTGTATGGCTTTATGTTTCTTGTTTACGAGAAACAGTTTTAAAAAAAAATATTTTTCACAAATGCCGGTTATATTCGAAAGGCAACAATACAATACAAATTCTTAACAATGTTCACTAGACGAAGTCTTTGTCTATTCTGAATGTGAGAATTGATAGCGTGAAACAAGAATCTCGCCTCGGCGATGTCGTTCCACTGCCCTTCCTGGAAATCAGCGTATGTGGAAGTTCTGCTGTCAGCGGGATTCATCGGAAGGCATACAGAACTCCTCCATCCCCTAGAGGGAACTCGAGGGTGGAACACTTGAGTTTCGTTGACATCATGGTGGTTGTCCTCTTTTGGTTTCAGCAATCGTAAAATTACTCGCCTTTGGGTAAGTAACACATAGGCGATGATGATGATGATGACGCCCAGCGTCGCGATGCTCCATATGGACCAGTTGCTGTAGTTGTCATGGACGTCGATGTACTCCAAAGGTTTTTCTTCGATTTGTTCGAGTTGGAGTTCGTGCAATTTGTCTAGGGAAACTTTCTTCAGGCTCAGTTTTTGAACTTGCATCAAAGGAAGATGTATTTCCTTGATTTCTTCCAATGTGATGGGGTGCCCAGCGGTGATTCCCTTTTCGTTAGCGTGAACGAATTTGGAAGTTTTCAAAGCACATTTTGGTGGGACAACGAACAGGTATGTCCCTTTCAATAGGGCTACGTCATTTTTTTGGCAAATGGCTGGCAGTTTTTGATTATCTGCAAATATTCCAATATAGTGGCCGCTATTGATTTCTTCGATGATATCTTGATTAATTTTCGCAGGTACTTGTCGGCATTTTCGATTCGTCGGAGAGCAGTGTCGTCACACAGTCCAGGTAGTCTCGGATTGGAAGGAGACGATTTTTGTTGCAGAGAAAGTTTGGCTATAGGTCGATGCACTCTTCATTTTGATATTGGTGCATTTCGTTGCTTAGGGTGAGATAGGATGCAGGTGGGATTATAATCGATTGATTTTGATTGGGTATCGAGTAAAGGTGATAGTGATCGAAAGTTTCAGGATAAACTAGAGGGAAGTCTAGCGATAATATAATTTTATTTTCGACTGCAAAAACGCTCGTTTCAACTATTCCATAATATTTGAGGTAGTCTCGGTTTTCGAAGACCAGTTGAGAATAGCTATGTGATCGAGAAAGTTCATTTATTATTTCCTGCAAATCATCAGGGGATATAACACTGTGATGCAATGTTTTTAGGTTAGCAAATCATATAGCGATTTCAGTCTCTGATAGAGAATTGAATAATGAATCGAGATTTGATTTTATTTGATCTAAAATATCGTGAATCTCTAAATAATGAGCGTAGCTGAATTTTGTTTCATTGATTGTGACCCGCAGTTCATTGATTTTATTCTCGATCAATTTTTGATTCGATGAAACTGTTGTTATTGTTTCATTAATATTTTCCATCAATTTGGAGGTCATTGATATTTGTTTATCGATTGTTTTGATTACTCGATTTTGGTTCGATTCAAGTTCAGAAATACTATGATAGATTTCCTTTGCATCTTGTTCATCTAAATTTCCGCTAATAGACTTCACAATGGAACCAAGGGGGGCAATGAGTGCTCTTTTGATGCGTTTTTGGGGGAAAAGAGAACGATCTGGATGACTGTATCAACTTTATATTCGATGTGCTTGTACGAATAATGATAATAATAATATTTATTTTCCATTAGACATATAACATGTATAGGAATTGTCAATCGAACATAATTCACATCATTTCATCACCAAAACAAAAATGATTGAATATGTAGGTACACAAAAGTGTAACACATAAGTAAAACACATTAATAATAAATGACAGGTAAAATACTCATACTTTAAACATTGAGAAACGTCTTCAAGTCATAATAACACTCACGTAACAAATATTTTTTCAGCTGTTCTCTGAACTCTTTGAAGTTAGTCATCTCTTTAATAAACTTCGGCAAATTATTATAAACAGCCAGACCCATAACTGAAGGTGAATCAGATGAAACTTTAAATTTAGGAAACGGGACGCGAAAGTCGTTTCTCTGTCGGGAATTCACATCATGAAGATTTCCGTTAATGGAATATTCAGTCTTGTTTTTGAAAATATATACTGCCAATTCATAAATATACATGCAGGGAAGAGTTGAAATTCCGAATTTCCTAAATAGATCTTTACAAGAATACATACTGGGTACTCCTGCTATTATTCTAATACACCTCTACTGAACAATGAAAACATCTGGAGCCAACACAGAATTAGCTCACTGATAATACTGGAGCACTGTTCTTTCCAGCTCAGACATTGGTCTAGAGTAATGCCCAAGAATTTGGCCTCATTTGAATTCCTAATAGTTTGATTTTGTGTTACTAGCTGTAAATCACTACATTGTTTCTGACGATTATGAAATCTTACCATCTGCATTTTATCAGCATTCATGCACAATGAGTTCGTTCCACACCAGTTTATAACGGATTCAAGAACACTTTCACATTTTTCAAACAGTACTTCATCAATTTTATCAGACACTAATAAAGATGTATCATCGACATACATTGTCAAAAATGAATCAGTGATAAAATTATCCATTTCATTAATATAAAGCAAGAACAATATCGGACCAAGTACAGATCCTTGAGGCACACCTAACGACACGTTCAGATGCTTGGAGATGTGAGTATCAGAAGTTTATTCACCTGTGTATTTTATACTTACATAATGTTTTCTCTCAGTTAAGAAACTTAGAATCCAATCATAGGCAACACCCCTTATACCATATGAATATAATTTAGACATAATTTGACTTTGATTAACACAGAATACCCTGGTGAGATCGCAGAAAATCCCAACAGGGCACTCTCCTGCCTCTATTGAATTCATCACCGACTCGAAAAAAGAGATCACCGATGAGTTGGTAAATCTTCCCCTGCGAAATCCATGCTGATTTTCAGTGAATAAATTATGTTTTTCAAGAAATTCAATAAACCTTGCCAGGAAAGAATATTCAAAGACCTTCGAGAATCCTGAACTTATCGAGACCGGTCTATAGTTTTCGAGTTTCTCTGGATTTTGTTTTTTCAAAATGGGGACTACTTTACCTATCTTAAGAGTGAGAGGCCCGGTTTTGCCGGGTATGTCTGCAAACACGTACGCTTTATCAAAATGTGTAATGACAGATAAGTTTAAAGGATTTCTGCTTATTTCATTATATTCAGAAAAGGGCATGAAAGGTTTGGACGAAGAGATTTTTCAAGAAAAAAAAATACTTCCACAAATATTATTGCGTGAAATGTCTTGTTTGAAGGAGTTTTATTGAACTCCTGCACGGGACAATGCTTACGAAAAATTCAAATATCTCTTCGTCCGAACCTTACAATATCTGTGTAGATTACAATGAGACACTCAGTTTTCAAAAAAAAATAATTATAAGGTCATATTTTGCAAAATTAAATTTATAAAAACGCCACTAGTTAGGCAAATTATTTACAGCAGATCATCGCTAGTTGACTGAATTCAGGCCAGATAGAATAATCAGGGAAAGTTTGTGGTAGTAGTCACGCCCCCAGAACAGCGGCGGGCGAAAGCATACGGAAATTATACGGAATAAATATTTAGGACTGGATATTTCACAGGTAGTGGGCAAAATTATAATTACGGGTTAGAGCGCATAACGTGCATTTTCAAAAGCTTTTATTATAATTACCCAACACGCTTGTATTAGGTTCACTTGCAGGTAACAAACTAACAATGTAAGAAATCGTGCAAGTTGAATTTGATCCGCAGTTCTGATCATCCGATTGATTTGAAATTTTGCAGGTGTACTTACATAATTCCGGTGATAATGAAATTAAGAGAAAAATCCAAAAAGGCGGCTTCACTATGGCGCACGAGATTTGTGATTATAGTCCGATTCGAATCAAAATTGGTATCTAGGGGTTTAAAGGTAGGTGTTTAATACCTATTCTCGTTTTATTTTGAACAGATAAAATGATCATCAACAAATATGAAACTCTATATTGACAATGACAGCAAAATACATCGCAACTTCAAACATTTTCAAAAACAAAAAAAAACGCGTGCGGCCTATCGCCCTCTCATCTCCTAGCAGCCAAGATACTGTGCGAACTTTATTAAGGTTGGCGTGAACATACTCCCCGCGTTGAAAGAGAAATCTTTCAAGCAGAAGTGGGAAGAGGACAAATTTTCTGAAATCCTCTTTTGATGACTCCTGACTGAGTTTTAATTGATGCTACTCTTGCTATTCCATCGGGACCTTTATGCAGCTCACATATTCTTCCTAATACCCATTGGGTAGGCAGAGTGTTTTCTTCTTTAATCAATACTAGGGAACCTTCAGTTAGAAAACCTTGACTCGACTTCCACTTGGTTCGACGTTGTAGCTCCGCAATATAGTCAGCTTTCCAGCGCTTCCAAAATTGTTGATTTATTTGTTGTAGAAGTTGAAATCTTGACAGTCTATTTGTATTGATATCTTTGACATCTTGATCTGGTGCAGCAACAAGTGATTTTCCAATAATAAAATGGGCCGGGGTCAGAGGACCGTAGTCGTTTGGGTCTGAACTCAATGGACAAAGAGGACGCGAATTCAAAATTGCCTCTATTTGAGAGAGAACTGTGGAAAATTCTTCAAATAGTAATGGAACATTAGAAATAATCCTTTTAAGATGATGCTTAACACTTTTGACAGCGGCCTCCCATAGACCTCCGAAATGTGGGGAATAGGGCGGTATAAAATGCCATTCTATAGCTTGAGAAGATGCAGTGCCTATTATTTCATCCTTATTATTATTTAAAAAATTCCGAAGCTCCCGTTGAGCCCCAACAAAATTAGTCCCGTTATCAGACATAATTTTAGATGGCTTACCTCTCCTTGATACAAAACGATATAATGCTTGAATGAACGCTTCTGAGGACAAACTTGAAATCAGCTCTAAATGAACTGCCTTAGTTGAAAGGCATATGAACAAACCTATATAACACTTGGTTGAACGGCAGCCCCTTCCCTTTCTATCTTTAATAACAAAAGGACCTGCGTAATCGACGCCTACTACAGTAAATGCTCTAGATGGTACTACTCGGTCTCTCGGCAAATTCGCCATGATTGGTTGAACTGCCTTTGCTGTGAATCGAAAACATTTTGCGCACCTTTTAACAGTATTACGGGCCAAATTTCTACCAGCCAAAGGCCAATAGACCTCTCTTATGGTTCCCAAGAGAAGATGGGAACCACCATGTAACAGCCGTTTATGCTCATGAAGGAATAACAACTTGGTAAAATGATGTTTTGAATGAATCAAGATAGGATGTTTTTTGTTGTACTGAAAATCTGAATATTTCAACCTACCTCCAACCCTCAAAATATTATCAGAATCTAGAAAAGGGCTGAGAGTAGATAATGCACCGTTTGACCTTGCAGCTGTATTATTTTTCAAATCCTGTATTTCTGAATAGAAACAATGATGTTGACAAATTTTAATCAGACAATTCAATGCATTGGTCAGTTCTTGTACAGTAAGAGGTCCAACGCTTTTGTCATTCCTATGAAGACAATTGTGCTTAAACCGTAGAATATATGCGGTAGTTCTCTGCATTCTAGAAAAATTTGAAAACCTCTCAAATGGGAAATTCAATTGTACAGACTCAACATTGATCAGAGCCTGAGACTTGAGTTCAGGTAAGTCAATAATTTTATTCGTAATTATTGGCCAAGTTGATGAATTTTCGAGAAGCCATGATGGTCCGTGCCACCATTGCTTACAATCTAAAATTTCACTAGGATAAATTCCTCTCGAAACAATATCAGCAGGATTATCATGAGAGGGAATGTATCTCCATTCAACGTCTTTAGTCAGAGATTGGATATCTGCTACTCTGTTAGCCGTGAACGTTTTCAATAAATTCGAACTTGTGCGTATCCACGCTAAGGTGATAGTTGAGTCTGACCAAAGGGTGGAAGACTCGAAACTCATTTTCATAGAGCCCTTGACCTTGTCAAATAAACGTGCTAAAAGTAAAGCTGCACATAGTTCTAATCGAGGAATTGTGGTCGCTTTCATTGGCGCTACTTTAGATTTTGCACATAGAAGGGCTGTATGAACATTGCCTCTTGAATCTACACTTCTCAGATAAATGCAGGCTCCATAGGCCTTTTCAGAGGAGTCTGCAAATCCATGTAGTTGAACTGAAACGGCATCTTTGCAAATTGCTTGCCTGTTTAGTTTCAAATCATTCAGTTTTGGAAGCTCGCTTTGGAACTTCATCCAAATCTCTGACAAAGCACCTGTTATTGTGTCATCCCACGAATGTTCATCCGCCCATAGCCTCTGCATGAATGTCTTAGCTATAATGGTACAGGGACTGACTAAGCCTAACGGATCGAAGATTTTTGCAATAATAGACAATATAGAACGTTTAGTTACCTTCGATTCCATTGAATCGACATTAATATTGTACAAAAGTTCATCGTTTTTACAGGACCAGGTTAAACCTAGTGTTTTCATTTTGCTATCGTCTGTGAACTCAAGTATGTCATATTTGGAACCGTAACTAATTACATTCTCAAGGCAATGTGGATTATTTGAGATCCATTTCCTGAGTAGAAAACCTCCTGATTCGAGAGTTTTCGAAACCGACTCGCATATATATCGAGCTTGTTCAACTGTAGATGCGCCGGTCAACAGATCGTCGACGTAAAAATCGTATCTGATGACATCAGCTATCTCGGGCATACTTTTCTGTATTTCTTCCGCTAGACTGAACAAACAACGTATGGCGAGATAGCTTGCAGAAGCTTGACCATATGTGACTGTATTCAATGTATATATGTTGAGATTAGAGTTCGGATTTTCTCGCCAGAATATTTTTTGTAAATTTCGTTGCTCGGATGCAATTAAAACTTGCCTGTACATTTTAGAAACATCTGATGAAATGACATAATTGTGCTTACGAAACCTTAGAATAATTGAAAGTAGATCATCCTGCAGGACTGGTCCAACTGCTTGAATGTTATTTAAGGATAGACCGTTACTTGATGGTGAAGAGGCATCGAATACGACCCTTAATTTAGTGGTTAAGCTTTTTTCGTTTATAACCCCGTGATGTGGCATGAAGTATTCGAAGGTGCTGTCTCTTACCTCATTGTTGACGAGAGTCATATGACCGAGGTCTTGGTATTCCAACATAAACTCTTTATAACGATCGTACAAACGAGAATCCCGTCGAAATTTGCGTTCTAGTGCGAAGAAACGTTTTTTGGCTTGCAGTTGTGATTCTCCCAGAATTGATGGGTTTTGTTTCAGTGGCATGGTAACTGTGAATCGCCCACTTGCATCTCTAGTTGTAGTTTTGATGAAGTTAATTTCGCAAAATTGTTCAATCTCGGATAATTTTTTGTGTTCCTGAAGCTCTTCAACTTCCCAAAATTTGGATATCATTTCTAGCAACTCTTGATTGACACTTATATGACAAGAAATGTTTGTTGTTGGTTCTTTGATACTCAATTGCCCTGAGACTACCCAACCTAAAGAAGTTTCATATAACAATGGCATATTTTTTCCTAAAGATATTTTATTTGCCCCCAAAATTGTCCAGAATATATCGGCACCAATGAGCATGTCGATAGGACTGGGCTCATAAAATAGCGGATCAGCCAATTTAATATTATTTGGAATAGACCAATATTTTGTGCTAAATCTACAACTTGGCATTACACCAGTAATTGTTTTCAACACATAACAATTGCAGTTAGTTTCGAATTTGCCATGCATTGACCTGATGAATACCTTACATTTTTTTTCAACATTTGAAGTGGTGTTTGTTATACCAAAAATTGTTAAATCAGTTTTTTGTATTTCAATACCTATTTTTTTCTGCAATTGTTCAGTTATAAATGAGGTTTGCGAACCACAATCTAGTAATGCTCTTATTTTGTGAAAATTATTGAATTGATCGGCAACGAGTATACAAACAGTTGATAGAATTACCTGTTGTGGCAATGGAATTGCTACCCCACTGCTGAAGGTATTCGAGGACGCCGAAGTGTTAGGTTCTATTATAGCTTCCGACGTACTTGAGATCGCCGCCGGAGCCTGTTCTGCCTCATTTTTGTCATGTAATATTGTATTATGCCATGCTTTACATTCTCTACAAGGCCCTAGCTTGCACCTCTTTTTCGAATGTCCACCTCTCAAACAATTGAAACAAAGGTTCGATCTTTTTACAAAATCTCTCTTCTGGGATATGTTTAACTTCAGAAATTCTTGGCAAGTGTAAATTGAATGTTCTTTTTTACAAAAAACGCACATATTTTTTGAAGTTGATGAGCATCTGATATTGTTGAATTTTGAATTTTTATTCACTATACCTTTAAACTCTTGCTTATTTATATGCATGTTATCTCTGGACTCTAAAGTATCAATGAAGTTAGCACGTCTTTGTAAAAATGACAAAAATGTATTTATTTTTGGAGAATCTTCTTGTTTTGCAGTTTCTCTTTCCCACTCTAAGTTAGAAGCAGTATCTAGTTTATTAGTGAGCCAGAATATCAATAAAGGATCCCAATTATCAACATTCTGTCCCAACTGCTCGATAGAACCTAAATGTTTATTGATATCGTCCGTCAACATTTGAATTTTTTCAGAAGTTGGTTTTTGTATACTTTGAATGGAAAAAATTGCTTTGATATGTTCATGAATCAACTTTTTTGTGTTGTCAAACCTACTTGTAAGTGTAGACCAAGCTACTTCATAATTAGCCGCTGTGTATTTAATTTTAGAAATAGAAGCGGCTGCCGTTCCCTCAAGAGCACTTCGTAAATAGTAAAACTTTTGCATATCACCAAGTCTTTTATTATCGTGGATCAAACTTTTGAAGATGTCCCTGAATTCTAGCCAGTCCTCAAATTTTCCATTGAATTTTGGTAGAGAAATATCAGGCAATTTTATACCGTCCATTGATGAAGTATCTGAATGCCCCGTATGTGAAATGCTAGAATGAATTGATTGCACATCATCATTTTTTCCTGTATATTTTCGAGAAATATTTTTGGATAGCGCAATAGCCTCATAATATGAATTTTCAAATTGTTCCCTTTCTTTTAGTTGCTCATCTTGTTTTGATTCATCTTCTAACAACTCAATTTCAAATTGAAGTTCATTGAAATCATTAAGATAATTCTCAGCATTAGTTGATCTTTCATTCAATTTGATTACATCTAGTTGATCAAGTTCATTTTTATCACAAATGTCTTGCAAAAAATTCATGAAAATTGTTAGCCTACCTTTCAACGCGCCCCTTTTCCTAATCAGTTGTTTGAGTTCATCCATTTTTTTTTGTTGAATAAACCACAACTTCTCCCAAATAGCGCAATTTCAAATTGACAAAGGATAAAGGATGGAGTAAAGGAAGGAATAAATGGAAACGTCTCACCGCTGCTTTCTTCTTGCTTGCTTCTATATTGTAGTCGGCCAGCTGAATTATAGCATCATCTACGTGATGCTTCAATCAATATTTGTCTGGTCAGTTTGTTCTTGTTGATTGCACGTTCAAGTTCGATTGTAGAGTTGTACTTTCTCTTATGGCTCTTCCTACTGGATTGTAGTTGTAGTATATCCGCTCAAAGGACCATGTTTAATACCTATTCTCGTTTTATTTTGAACAGATAAAATGATCATCAACAAATATGAAACTCTATATTGACAATGACAGCAAAATACATCGCAACTTCAAACATTTTCAAAAACAAAAAAAAACGCGTGCGGCCTATCGCCCTCTCATCTCCTAGCAGCCAAGATACTGTGCGAACTTTATTAAGGTTGGCGTGAACAGTAGGAGATTATAATTTTTTTGAAAAAAAAAATGTGATGGAGGCGAAATGAACGAAAAAAATGTTGTTTGTAGTTGTTAATAACAAGAGAACTAAAAAGATAAAAAGTATAAAAAAAAACGTTTTCAAACAAAAGCTTTTATACGAACACACTAAAAAAAAGGAAAATAATTATTCATTGTTTGATCTAGGTTATTCAGTGAGTTTTTCATTTCAAATTATATACTCAATTTTTATTTTAGATATTCAACGTGTCGCAATGCTCCATATAGAAAACATTTTTATTGTCGATTTCTCAGTAAATTGTCTTCCTAATAAAAGTTTGTGTATTACTCGAAACCCGATGTGAACTACGTGCAAATTCACACAGAAACAAAAAAGCAAAATATAGAAACTTGGAGATGAGTTTAAAAAAGTTTCAATAAGAAAGTTAAAACATCAGAACAATTTATTTGCAGTAGAACAATCAATTAAGGAATTATTAAACTTCTAATCTCTCAGTGACATATTTCTTATTTTCCTGGGATCAACCAGTTCCTTTATTAAATGGTTGTCGAAGAAATTTTGTGAGGGACCGTGCATTTCACTTTCCCAAAAATTTTCGTCCTTTTCGATTTCCGTAATTTTGATTCCCTTGAAAGTCCAAACTCCGAATATACACTTTTTAGTTGCTCATCTTGTTTTGATTCATCTTCTAACAACTCAATTTCAAATTGAAGTTCATTGAAATCATTAAGATAATTCTCAGCATTAGTTGATCTTTCATTCAATTTGATTACATCTAGTTGATCAAGTTCATTTTTATCACAAATGTCTTGCAAAAAATTCATGAAAATTGTTAGCCTACCTTTCAACGCGCCCCTTTTCCTAATCAGTTGTTTGAGTTCATCCATTTTTTTTGTTGAATAAACCACAACTTCTCCCAAATAGCGCAATTTCAAATTGACAAAGGATAAAGGATGGAGTAAAGGAAGGAATAAATGGAAACGTCTCACCGCTGCTTTCTTCTTGCTTGCTTCTATATTGTAGTCGGCCAGCTGAATTATAGCATCATCTACGTGATGCTTCAATCAATATTTGTCTGGTCAGTTTGTTCTTGTTGATTGCACGTTCAAGTTCGATTGTAGAGTTGTACTTTCTCTTATGGCTCTTCCTACTGGATTGTAGTTGTAGTATATCCGCTCAAAGGACCATGTTTAATACCTATTCTCGTTTTATTTTGAACAGATAAAATGATCATCAACAAATATGAAACTCTATATTGACAATGACAGCAAAATACATCGCAACTTCAAACATTTTCAAAAACAAAAAAAAACGCGTGCGGCCTATCGCCCTCTCATCTCCTAGCAGCCAAGATACTGTGCGAACTTTATTAAGGTTGGCGTGAACAGTAGGAGATTATAATTTTTTTGAAAAAAAAAATGTGATGGAGGCGAAATGAACGAAAAAAATGTTGTTTGTAGTTGTTAATAACAAGAGAACTAAAAAGATAAAAAGTATAAAAAAAACGTTTTCAAACAAAAGCTTTTATACGAACACACTAAAAAAAAGGAAAATAATTATTCATTGTTTGATCTAGGTTATTCAGTGAGTTTTTCATTTCAAATTATATACTCAATTTTTATTTTAGATATTCAACGTGTCGCAATGCTCCATATAGAAAACATTTTTATTGTCGATTTCTCAGTAAATTGTCTTCCTAATAAAAGTTTGTGTATTACTCGAAACCCGATGTGAACTACGTGCAAATTCACACAGAAACAAAAAAGCAAAATATAGAAACTTGGAGATGAGTTTAAAAAAGTTTCAATAAGAAAGTTAAAACATCAGAACAATTTATTTGCAGTAGAACAATCAATTAAGGAATTATTAAACTTCTAATCTCTCAGTGACATATTTCTTATTTTCCTGGGATCAACCAGTTCCTTTATTAAATGGTTGTCGAAGAAATTTTGTGAGGGACCGTGCATTTCACTTTCCCAAAAATTTTCGTCCTTTTCGATTTCCGTAATTTTGATTCCCTTGAAAGTCCAAACTCCGAATATACACTTTTTATATCCAGTTACATGCAACTGGCCTTGTATTTGATAATACCATTTGTGACTCGTATTGACAGCTCCAGTTTTCTTTCTCCAAAACGTAATCTTTCCACTCTCGATTCCTTCTTGAGGAGTTTGCCGAATATGGACATTTCACTTCTATAATTGCAGTACCGTCTTGCAAGACTCCATCTGGTGATGCACCAAGAAATTGTTGATCTTTATCAACGTAAAGACCACATTTCAGTATTTTTTGCTTTAGTTCTATTTCCATTGCCTCAAGGGCTTTTTCTTCGTATTGCTTTCCATGCATTATTGCTGGCGTAGATAGGTACTTGGGGTAAATTATTTGTTCCACTTATCGTTTCCTGGATGTTTTTGGTAGCATTTTGCAGACATTTCCAAAATTTTATGCCGTTATTCTTTTGCCCCTTTCGTCATGCCATAATTTGCATCCACTTTGGGTTTTAGAAAGGATTTCTATTTTTTCCAGCTCTTCGACGGTTTTTTTGAAATGTTCAGCGATGTAATCCTCTTTACATACTTTAAATACTTCATCATCTAAATCTGGTTTTTTACAACTTTCACCGTAATCCTTGTTGTTACTTTTTTGCCAGGCCCTCTTTTTAACACAAAGTTTGCGACGACGTGTGTATCTCTCCTCAATTTTTTTTGTTAGTGCAGGCATTCTACCTGTTAGCGACTGCGATAAAATGGACACAAAATGCTTTGTATTCCATTCCACAGCAGAAGCTTCACATCTGGCTTGAAAGGATCGTCTTGAACAATAATTGATCCGTTTTCCTCCTATGTGTTTACAAATGATGGAATTGAATTGTTCAACAGTATTCGTATCGACATTATATAATAAACTTTTGGAATGCGTAGCAAGATATTTGACTGGGACCATCATTATTTCGTATAAAGCTGAAAGAAAATGTTAAGTTAGTATTCAATTTACACACCATCAATGTTTTAATTTGAATCTCCGAATTAAATTTCAACCTTATCTTGATAAATGAACTTCACTCACCTGTAAGCTTCATATCAGTTATTACTGAGTTTGCATTTGATTTCTCTTTGCAGAAGTATGATGAACAATTTCTGTGTTCTCCTAAAATATGACTGGGCCCATTCAATATATCTTTCCTTAAATTTTCTATTTTTTCATGTAAAAAAGCATTTTCTTCTGACCTATATTCGATAGCCTTTGTCACTGAAGACCTAAACCGCAGAAGATTATCCTGAAATTAATTTAAAAAAAGTATTATTACCCGAGAATATATTAATGTTGAGGTATATGTCATATAGATATTTTTTCAATTGGACTGATAAAATAATCCTTTATTTACCTTGATTTTTTTTCTCAAAACTGCAGGGCCAGCATGTTTGTTCTTGCAAATATCTGCCAACTTATTGATATAATTCCTTAGGAGATGGTTTCTACATTCAATTTTTTCCACTGTTATGTTGTATTCTGCATAAGGGTCGCGTTCCAATAACTTTTGATAACAGGAGCTGTCTCCATCCGCAATCATCGTTTTAAAAATTACTCCGTGCTTTTCCAAACTTTGTTGAAATGCCGTTGCGATTACATCTGATTCCATGGCACTTGAAGACAACATCCAATTTTTGAAACAGCGATGGGGCTTTGGCTGACTTCCTTTATTTTCATGTTTTTTACACAGAACGCAATATTTATTTCTAACACCCATGCTAATGACTTCATTAGTTTTCGCACCAATCACCACACCACAACCAGACAATGATGTATAGTTCCTTTTATACGACCTTTTGGCCCAAAATCCATCGCATTTTACAGTAATAAATGGAATTCCGTTAATAATATTTCCAGAGTCAATAGCAATTTTTTTTCTTCTTCTATTGCTTCATCTAATACTTCTTGTGATTTCTCCTCTATCTTATCACAAACTTTATTGTGAAATTTATCGTATGTTCGATGGGACCCATAAGGAATTTCTAATGTTGCTGCGATCTTTTCAAGATGTTTGTATCCCAATCCTATTGACATGATCCCCAAAACCGCTTGTTCATTCACTCCTTCGGCATCATAATTAGTTTTTATATTGTAATATCTTTTGCACATGTTACATTTCAATTTAATAGTCGATGCGAATCCAGAACGACGTTCATGAATAACAATAATATTTTGCAGAGTGCATCCAGTACCAGCATCATGATTTTCTGGAAGTGAAATTATTTTCAGTGCATTAAAGAAATGGTCGACATCTATAATTCTTTTCCCAACCAAAATAATTTCTTTTTCAACAGTGTCTTTGAAATTTATTTTTTTACATTCATTGGTTCTACCATCCATTTGGGTATTTGTTACTTCACCAGAATTCGTATCTGATGATGATATCTCTTCGTTATCGCTTTCCAATTGTTCTGCAGAAATATTTTCTATATTAGGATCGTTATTCTCATTATTTTCCAAAATTAATGGTAACTCATTCGTTACGTTGTTTGTTTTGGACCTGAAATAATAAAGAATTAGACACATATTTAATATTTATGAACGAGAAGACATGAAAGATATTTTGTGAGTACAAAAAGTGTAATTCACGCCCTAGTGCATTAAGTTGAACTTTATAAACTACGCGTAAAATTTGTACTTTACGTATTTACGGCGTAAAAAAACTTCACTTCTCCAATGAAATTCTAATTTCGGTTCACAAAAGTATTTCTTTTGAAAATACAAAATTTTTACTTACTTGTATTTGGATAGCCTAGCGATTCTTGTTTTTGTACTAATGCGCCTTATACTCAAACTTATTCTTTTTTTAGGACCAACGTCTCTCCAACAACGTTTGCTTTCCTTATTCATATCGTCCAACAGCCTCAAATCACTAATTGTCTTTTAAAAATGTATTCTAAGCACAACTTATACTTTACGAACTGAACTAAACCGAAATAGAAGAGCAATAATCCAACCGAAAAACCTAGAAACACACGATTACAACGTATTTACGTACCACCACTGTCGAGTTGCTTCTGTGCCGATATCGTTTTTATGGGCATATGTTGGCTACCTGCAAGCTCCACCTTTTCCCTTCCTCCCGTCTGACCCTTGCACCCCTCATAAACTGTTCGTAGAAGGCCTGACAGTGTTAAA